>JAVLUX010000044.1:5057500-5657500 GCA_032164185.1 Moxostoma hubbsi
AGATTTCATTCAACGGTGATTTGAGTAGTATAGTGGAGAAGTTGTTTAGCACAGAGGTCCTTACACTGCCTGATGAGAGTAAAACTTAACTTGTTCTAGGTGTCCAAAGATGTGACAGATCAATATGTCATTGAATTATGTCTCTCATAATAACCTTTCTGTTCTTTACACTCAGTTGTTGATCAAAAACAAATTCTAATCATACACTGATGAGGTAAAGAAATTAAGAAATGCCCGTCTTCTCTCGTTACATGCGCTTACTGGCTCATGCTACTAGTCTTAATGAGACAGTACCAATTAAACACATCTTCTACAATGTAAATACTTGTAAATAGTATAGAATAGTACAAATAATGCAAGTAACCAATAACAATGTAACAACAATATATTTGAAACAGAATATATGCAATTACAAGGCATTAACTGATGGAATAGACCGAATGTGAAAATGTTTCAAAAGCTAAACTATGACCAAATTGATGAAAAACGAATGATAAAATATAATTTGTAAAATTAATATTTTAGATTTGTAGCCATATTGGTTGCCTAGATGGTTCCTTTATAATTAAGAGCATTAGCATAGAGACTATTACATTTATATGTAAGCAAATTGAACATTTTAACAGAAATGTACCCATATGAATGGATATTGAATCAAGATCGGAATCTAACCAAATTGAGATCTTGTAAATCGGAATCTAACAGCCCAACAAGCCATCTAATCCAAATAGCAAATTTATGACATTGACCATGTTAACCCTTATGCACAAAAGGTCAGATTTCCATGTTTTCAATGAAGCATTCACAATGCTTTTTGGAACATTCTTAATTTTTCAATTAATCTTTCCACAAAAAAAATAAAAAAAGTTTCATAGTTCACTGACATCAACAACTTTTGAGTGCTTCATTCTTGTTTTGCTTTTACTCACAATCTAAGACAGCTGAAACTACAACGTTTTAAGAGGTGGATGGCAAATGCCCCAATTAAGCATGGATCTTTTATGATGGTTACGATTTGGCATTGGTCAACAGAACAGCCCACTAGTATGATGGGGCTTATCTTCCAGGGTGCACTGATCCTGTGATGCTGAGAGGACTTTGTGGCCCACCCAGGTGGAGACACTAACAGATATCCTACTGGAATGAGGCGTGAAGCAGAAGGATCAGTAACCGTGTCTCACAGCTAATACAGTCAGCTGTTCTGGTGTCAAAGTATGTGTGAGGTCTTGATCTGCAGTAAAACTGAGCTGCCGGATACATTTAGTGTGATGCACATGGTCTAGACTCTAGACAAATGAGAAAACTTTTCAGTATTCAAAGGTATACTGTATATATATGCTGCACAATTGACTGAATGAAATCACAATTTGTCCCTGCACAGAAGCACTTCACCACAAAAACGCACTTCAACAAAGAAACATAACATACGCAACACATTACAGCAGAGTTGTCAAACTCATTTTGGGTCACGAACCTGATTGGACCAAGCAACACTGACAGTGCCACTCACCGGATGTTTTTTGTTTTTGGCACCATTCTAGAGACTGTTGTGTGAGAAAATAATTTTTCCCCATTTTGAAGGTTGATGTGATATACATATATGATGTGATATATATATATATATACACACACACACACACACACACACACACACACACACACACACACACACACACACACACAGAGGTGGCAAAAGTTGGAAAAGGAGAAATGTACAGATTTTGCTGTTTTGGAAGGAAATGGTTCTTTAATTCACCACAGTGGCACTCAACTTATCACAAAGTATAGTCAGGACATTACTGATGAAAACAGCACCATTACTATTTGAAAAAGTAATTTTTGATCAAATCTAGATGTGACCCATTTCCAGCAGTCATCACTCCAACACCTTATCCATGAGTAATCATGATAGCTATTTGGTTTATTAAATGAAGATTAACATTGTCTTTGTTTTTGAGTTGCCAGAGTATGCAAAAGTCTGACGTCTTAAAGTCACTATTAGGTCAAAAATGTCAAAAAAAAATAAACAGCTTTCTCTAGAAACTCGTCAGTCAATCATTGTTTTGAAGAATGAAAGCTACACAATGCTTGAAATTGCCAAAAAAATTTAAGATTTCATACAAAGATGTACACTACAATCTTCAAAGACTAAAGGACAACTGGCTCTAACAAGGACAGAAAGAGATGTGGAAGGCCAGATGTACAACTAAACAAGAGGATAAGTACATCAGAGTCTCTAGTTTGAGAAATAGATGCCTCACATGTCCTCAGCTGACAGCTTCATTGAATTCTACCTGCTCAACACCAGTTTCATGTACAACAGTAAACAGAAGACTCAGGGGTGCAGGCCTTATGGGAAGAATTGTAAAGAAAAAGCCACTATTGAAATAGAAATACAAAAATAAATAGTTAGAATGGGCAAAGAAACAGACATTGGACAACAGATATTTGGAAAAGAGTGTTATGGATCTTAACCCAATTGAGCTATTATGGGATCAGCTAGACTGTAAGGTGTGTGAGAAGTGCCTGACAAGACTGCCACATCTATGGCAAGTGCTACATGAAGCGTGGGGTCAAATGTCACTGGAATATCTAGACAAACTGACAGCTAGAATGCCAAGGATCTGCAAAGCTGCCATTGCTGCACATGGAGGATTTTTTGATGAGAACCCTTTAAAGTAGTTTAAGAAGCTCTGAACATTTTTTCAAATTGACTATACATTGTGATCAGTTTAATGCCACTTTGGTGAATAAAAGTACACATTTATTTCCATAAGAGCAAAATCTGTACATTATTCCAAACTTTTGGCTGCCAGTGCGTGTGTGTGTGTGTGTATATATATATACAGGTGAAACTCAAAAAATTAGAATATCGTGCAAAAGTTCATTAATTTCAGTAATTCAACTTAAAAGGTGAAACTAATATATTATATAGACTCATTACAAGCAAAGTAAGATATTTCAAGCCTTTATTTGATATAATTTTTATGATTATGGCTTACAGCTTATGAAAACCCCAAATTCAGAATCTCAGAAAATTAGAATATTACATGAAATCAATAAAAAAAAGGATTTTAAATACAGAAATGTCGGCCCTCTGAAAAGTATAATCATGCATATGTACTCAGTACTTGGTTTGGGCCCCTTTTGCATTAATTACTGCCTCAATGCGGCGTGGCATGGATGCTATCAGCCTGTGGCACTGCTGAGGTGTTATGGAAGACCAAGATGCTTCAATAGCGGCCTTCAGCTCTTCTGCATTGTTTGGTCTCATGTCTCTCATCTTTCTCTTGGCAATGCCCCATAGATTCTCTATGGGGTTCAGGTCAGGCGAGTTTGCTGGCCAATCAAGCGCAGTAATACCATGGTCATTGAACCAGGTTTTGGTACTTTTGGCAGTGTGGGCAGGTGCCAAGTCCTGCTGGAAAATGAAGTCAGCATCTCCATAAAGCTTGTCTGCTGAAGGAAGCATGAAGTGCTCTAAAATGTCCCGGTAGACGGCTGCGTTGACTCTGGACTTAATAAAGCACAGTGGACCAACACCAGCCGATGACATGGCTCCCCAAACCAACACAGACTGTGGAAACTTCACACTGGACTTCAAGCATCTTGGATTGTGTGCCTCTCCATTCTTCCTCCAGATTCTGGGACCTTGGTTTCCAAATGAGATGCAAAATTTGCTCTCATCAGAAAAGAGGACTTTGGACCACTGAGCAACAGACCAGTTCTTTTTTTCTTTAGCCCAGGTAAGACGCTTCTGACGTTGTTTGTTGTTCAGGAGCGGCTTGACAAGAGGAATACAACATTTGAAGCCCATGTCCAGGACCCGTCTATGTGTGGTGGCTCTTGATGCAGTAACTCCAGCCTCAGTCCACTCCTTGTGAAACTCCCCCACACATTTGAATGGCCTTTTCCTGACAATCCTCTCCAGGCTACGGTCATCCCTGCTGCTTGTGCACCTTTTTCTTCCACACTTTTCCCTTCCACTTAACTTTTGAGGCTTTCCCTCCTTGTGGAGGGTGTCAATGATGGTTTTCTGCACAACTGTCAGGTCAGCAGTCTTCCCCATGATTGTGAATTCAACTGAACCAGACTGAGAGACCATTTAAAGGCTCAGGAACCCTTTGCAGGTGTTTTGGATTAATTAGCTGATTAGAGTGTGACACTTTGAGCCTACAATACTGAACCTTTTCACAATATTCTAATTTTCTGAGATTCTGAATTTGGGGTTTTCATAAGCTGTAAGCCATAATCATAAAAATTATATCAAATAAAGGCTTGAAATATCTTACTTTGCTTGTAATGAGTCTATATAATATATTAGTTTCACCTTTTAAGTTGAATTACTGAAATTAATGAACTTTTGCACGATATTCTAATTTTTCGAGTTTCACCTGTATATATTTTTTATGAAACTAATGTTCTGCTGGAAAACCCTGGGTCCGGCCATTCACATGGATGTCAATTTGACACGTGCAACCTGGTACACCCCTTCATGGCAATGGTATTCCCTAATGGCAGTGGCCTCTTACAGCAGGATAATGCACCCTCGTCAGTGTATATCATATTTTAAATTTTTCATTCTGTATAGTTTCATTTAAAAAAAATATATAAAAAAAAAAAATTATTGTTTTCATTTTGCAACCACAATTTTTACAATTGCCAAGTCACTCCAGCAATTTTGACATAACCTAACAGCAAAACTTGAGGAGTGGTTGTGGACTAGATGACAGCGCATCCGGGAGCCTGCGAGAAATTTCTTCTCTCTCCTCTCTCTATCTGTGTGTTTCTGCTTGCCCTTTCCCTCTACCCATGCTTCCCCTCATCACTCCACCCAGGTTAATAGGAGGCGGGGTGGGCCACCAGCTGACAGAACGACCAGAAGGGTAGTGCCTGCCCCCCCCCCCCCCCCCAGAGATGTGGGGGGGTTGGTCAGATCAGTGGCACCCGGGCCTGAATCGGGCAGGGGAGGAGTGTGTTGAGGAGGAGGGTGTGGTCGGGCCATGATGGAGCACTGCAGGCACAGGGGTAAGGTAAGGGGTAGCCGAAGACGCTGGTTCGAAAGAGAGAGATGTACGCGGCCGCGTTGCAAATGTGTCTGTATGTTGTTTTAAGTTGAATTTTACATTAAACCTTACGTTTACTGTTCAGCCGGTTTCTGCCTCCTCCTTGCCCGTCCTTTAACTGTTACAAAATGACACTGTGATTTGTGATTTTAATTGTAGATAGATGGGGGGGTTGGAATTTACAAGTGCAATCTTCCAAAATTCTCTCACACATTTCTTTAGATAGAGTAATAATATAATCATAATGGTTACATACTCATTTAAAGCCATAAGGCATAGCTTAAGCTATTGCTTATTTGATTATAAAAACCAAATATACATTAGGCTTAAATGAGCTAATGCAATGGGATTTTAGCACTCATTAGCGGTCAGCCAGCCTAAATGAGATGACGGATATATCTACGGTTTGGGGCGGAGGCGGCGACAGCACTGACGTTAGGAAGGGACGCGCAGCTTAACAGTTCCTAATTCACTAAATGTCAACCTCTCTGATGAAGATTAAAATGGTTGTGAAGTGCAGTATGCTTGTGTTTAATGACATCAATAAGGCTTGCAGGAAATTTCATTTATACTACATTATTGCTTCAGTGCCTCAGGTGGTTCTCTTTTGATATACGAGCGAGATGCGAAATAGGGGGTCTTGAAAGGGTGCGTGGGTACCACTTGAGACAGTTTATGTCCGTTTGGCCTGGCTGATGTTTGAGCATTTGTGTCTGACACGTTGGCAAGGGGTATTAAAAATAAGAGATGTGAGTACGTGGATATGCTCCCTTGTTATATTTTTGAGGAAGTTTTTCTATATTAACATTGAAGTTCAATCGTGAACTCTATACTTTTAAAATCTTCAGATTTTTACACAAACTGGAGCTAACAGAGACACAAAGGAATCTTTAGGAAATACATTTTTGTTTCAGGAAATAAAAAACTTTTGTCTGAAATAAAAAACACTCAGGTCAAGCATACATAAATTACTGAGTGAAAAAATTACAAAGACAAACCAATCTAAATTCTTGAAATCACATTGTCTGCTCTTCCTCATTTGTTCTAATGTTTTAAATAATTGACCTTTTGAGGTAAACCTTGTTTGGCCCAGTACTTGTACAGAGATATTAATACTAAAAGACATCATTTATTATAAAAAAAACAACAAGGAAATATGAGTATTTCTAGCACTCACACAGAGTTTGGACAGTTCATATTGAGAGCTTGAGACATGCCCCAGAACAAAATCTGGGCATCTCTGGGCCGTTTTTCTCCACAAAACAACTATTGTAATTAGACAAGATTCATTTTCACACATTTATCTTTTTGCCCCCGGACTCGCAAAACACCCTGAGAGATTTTTATGCCGTACAAAGCAAAAACTCAGTGAGAACGTTGGTTTCATATAGTTCATTATTTCAGACAGCCTTCACAGGTGATAAATTCAACATTGCTAAATCTTAACAATTCTATTTCATGTTACTAACGGTCTCTAAGGGAGTTCCCCTAGGCATACACGAGTAACATAGAATCAATCCTCACAGTTGATATCCTAAACAATCATTTTGAATATTAGTGTTTGGCTTGTGTGCCCTCCTATAGATAAATTGACATGGAGAGGAGAGCACAATCGGCTGTCATCCTAATTAGAGCGCAGTGCTGTCGCATAATTAATACTGTCTTATTAGTCTGATAATGAAAACCCTCCAGGTAAGAATGCTAAGTGCTCCTCACCTCCCCCTCTAAACGTGATGAGGGTGGTGATCACAGGCCGTCTTGAGATTAGTGTTGACATGAAAAACTGAAGATCCTGAATGAGGATTTTTGGTTTGAATTGGAATGTTGAGGAATGGATTTCGAAAAGCTGATGGTGGACCAGTTATAACCAGACTTGGGTAAGTTATTTAATAAAAAGTAATAAACTACAAATTAATAATTCCTTCTCTAACATTGTAATCAGATTACTGGGTTTTTATTTTCATTCTAAGATTGTTGTTATTAACATTACTGATTACTGACTTCTTTGAAAAAGTAATCAGTTAAGTTACTTTCTAAAACACTTTTCATATAGAAGTTTTTTCTGCTCAACGAATTCAAATGACTGTCTACATTTTCTCTGTATTCATTGTCACACCAAGTCATACACTCGTACGTTTCTCCATTAGAATGACTCATTATTGGGTGCACACCCTTCAGCTGTCACAGAAACGCAAACAGATGTACACATTAACATAATTTTGTTTTAAAAATATTCTACAAAATAATGTTTTAGCAATACAGTATGTGAAACCCAAATTTTGTACTTAAAGGAAATTAACTTAATTGAAAGTCAGTAATATTAATCATATTACAAGTATTAACATGTAATGCCTCACAGAACTTTTGTGCATAAAAGTAATTAGATTACAGTTACTATTTATTTTGAAATCAGATTGCATTCAACCTGGTTATGACTAGACTAATACAGCACTTGTGGCTGTACATAATTCTGCAGAAATCACTGCAGATTCTAATGTAATTTTCAAATTCTTCACATTCCATTGTAGATTTTTAATGTATTTATTTTTGCATTTATTATATATCTTGCATTTTGAAACAAATTTGACTACATTTCTTTAATATCCATATTAAAATTTCTCTGAATAGGAGTTTGGAATTCCATTTAAATGTGTTTGCAAAACACTCAAGTTGCGGTCGTCAGAGTTTGCGAAAGTCCAATATCTATACCAATATCTAGAAATCTAGAAAGTCTACAGTACATTGCCAATTTATGCATAATTCCATTTAATGATGTCAAATAACATGTATGTAAAAATGCTGAATTTTGATTAAAACATTTACGCAGAATTCACTTTTACGCAGTGTTTACTACAATATTAACCAAAATTCACAGAATAAAAAAGTTTTTTAAAAAAGATTTAAGAAAGAAATACACTATACACTATATACAAGGCTGTTTCAACGATTTTGGAACTGATACAAGGACAAACGATCAATTTTGTTGCCAACTGGACACAGCTAGACAATCATATTCTATATGATAATATTTCAAATAATATTCAAATATCAGCCAATTAATCTGTCTGTTTCAGTTCCAGTTTCTTTCACCATCTTGTCTCCTCCTAAGCCAACAAACCACTAAGCCATATATTTTTCAATGCTGAAATCACCCCATTAATGATACATAAATGCAACCACATCTCGGTAGCCAGTGATTTGGATTCGCAGAGGACAATAGATGACCACACAGGGTCAGCTCCAAGGCTTGGATTTGATGAGGGGTTTGTTTATGGGCTTTTGCTGAAGTGGACGTGATCTGGAGGATCATAAAGGAAGGAAGAGTCTTAGTGGGGGGATCTACAGGAGAGCACTGGGGAGACACAGCATCTGAGGGGAGAGGGTCAAAGTTAATCCCTCATGGAAAACGTTCTCTGCCAGCTCACGCACAATGCCACAGCTGAGAAAAGATAGACCGTGGGAGGAAGCAATGGAAAGAAGGATAAAGACAGAGACGTCTTAACCTTGACCAGAGCATGTCATCTGGATGGGTCATAAAGGGATAGTTCACCCGGAAATTTAAATTATGTGATCATTTACTCACCGATGTGATGTTCCAAACTTGTAAGACTTTTGTATATTCTATAGAAAATACTACTCAGAATGTAATTTATCATTCACTTTCATTCACTACCCCTTTAATTAAGTTTACAGTTGTATAAGTAAGTTGATCTGTTTGTAAACTTGCATACAACAAAAATCCTTTTCAAACAAGCAGGAGGAGGTCCACTGGCTCAGAGATGATTGGAATAAGTCAGGGGAAGCAATCGAGCAAGAGAAAAGCTAAGAAAACCCAGAGACCTCCCACAATGATAGAGTATTATGACTCAATCTCTCCGTCCGACTGACCCTAGCGCTCAAGTGATAAGACATTTGAGTTCCAGGAAGAAGAAAAGAGGAGCGGCTTATGAAACTTTGACCCCCTGCGAGACAGGAATCCCAGAAGGAATTGAAAAATGAGGTCAGGTGCTTATCAGGTAGTCCTTGTTCTGACCCGGACTAATGAACCAACTGGACTCCGGACAGTGAAGGGTAATCAATACTGCAAACTGTGTTTGTTTTAGGTTGCTGCACACTGACTTCAGATCAGTCAGTCAACATGGTCTTTTAAAGCTAATCAGGCAGGAGAGAATGAATGGGCTCACTACAAAGTGAGAAGACGATGCAATGATGAAATGTCAGCACAGGGTGTGGATTACACACAAATAAAGAATAGAGAATACATGAAGCAAATCCCCAAAACAGAAATACATAAATACAAATTGAAGAGAAGGGTGTTTTGAATGTTGTGTATTTTATGAGTGGCTTATGTAAGCGAGGGTTGAGAAATAAAATAGAGCATTCTATCTTGGTTGTACTCTGCTTTTCTTCTTCTATTAATTATTCTAATTTGTTTATTAAATTTTTAGTTTATGTTGTCATCAGAGGAAAAAAGTAAATGCATTTAATGCAATACTTCCACCATGAATCCATATCATTCATGTGGCAACATGAATGTCTGTTGTCAGATGAAAACCTTAAAAGACAACTTGAAGTAGCATTCACAAGCATTTAACTTGTGTAATATGATGCATTGTGTCGTGAAAGGGATAGTTCACCCAAAAATGCAAGTTCTCAACTATTAGTCATCTTAAAATCATTCCAAACATGTGTGACTTTCTTCTGTAGCAATGGTTTTCAACCAGAAGCCAAGGCCAAATAGGGGACCTTAAGATTACATTTATTTTATTTATTAATCAGGTGTATTCAAATATGTTATCTTTATTTAAATATTTAAATTAGCTGAAGCATGAATTAGACTTACAACATATAAACTAAAATGTCTGGAGTAAAGAAATTAATCGTGATAAGCATTTTAATCTATCGACACTCCTAGATTCTGGGGCTTCGAACAATGTCTTGGAGAATAGTGGGGCCTCAGAGTCAAAAGGGATGAGAACCACTGTTGTATGGAACAAGAAATTGTTAGATGTAAGGCAAAATGACAGCTTCAGTCACCATTCACTTTCATTGTATGAGAAAAATAATAAGGCAGAGGCTATTTGCAGTGCAAAGAGAGTGAAGCTATTTGCAAATAGCAATAGATGCTATTTATAGCCGTTGCAAATATTGCCTAAAACTATTTACATCCCTAATTACTTACATACAGCATAGGTTTTTCACTGCAGTGTGTTCATTGTGTTTATTTAGAGTCCCACAGACACTCTATACCAACCCCTACCAATAAACCTATCCTTACCCTTCAAAAATCTACCATAGTTGTACTAAAGTAACCATAGTATTACCATGATATTTTGCAGTAAAACCATAGTACCTCGTAACTCCTCAACCTTCACTGTGACCAAATCAATGCAAGGAAATAAGCCCTTATATTAATTTCTATGCATTGTTCCAAGTAGCATTAAACGAAATAATAAGAGTGGAAATAGGATAGGAAAAAGTTGGTCAAAAGGTGGAATCAAAACTGGGTCAACTGCATGGAAAAAGCACATCCACACCATCTTAACACACTACGCCATTGCAGCGACACTTGGGAGTGGAGTTTGTCTTAAACGTCCGTGTTTCCACCAGACTATTTATGTGCAAGCAGCCGCACAATGTGGCAGGGGCTATTTACACCTATTGCACATAGTCACTTAAAAAAAAACATATATTATTTTTTTTTATGATAAATGCCTGGATAAAATCTCCTTTTGTGTTCCATGGGAGAAAAAGTCCTACAGGTTTGGCATGCATGGCAGCTCTGCCGTCATTGGTGTGAGAATGTGTGTGTGAATGGGTGAATGAGATGCAGTATAAAGCGCTTTGAATAATGCCAAGGTTAAAAAGGCAATATATAAGTGCAGACCATTATAGGGTGCTGATCTTAACATAAAAACAAAACAAGCATGACTGATGCTGAGCGTGGGGCGGCAGTTACTCAAAATGTTCTTGTGCTGTAAGCGTTTCAGTGTTTATTCACATTCTAAATCAATAGCAACATTCAATTGGCTTTTTCAACACCCTGACACAACACACTTTACCATCAACAAGGTACCTCTAAGAAATAAACATCAAATGTTATATGTGTAATTAGCCTAGATAACTAATTTTATATATATATATATATATATATATATATATATATATATATATATATATGTGAAGGAAATGTGACTGGTGCTTGTAAAGCTTTTATTTATTTATTTGATTATTTAATTATTTTAAACTAGGGCAACCTCTTGCCCAAGTGGCAGCGTTGTGTTTTGGATTCACTATATGCAATGCATAATTTAAATTAATTTAAAACAACTGTATACCATTCACAAGACACTAGACTGTCATTTAAGGGGGCTTTCACACTGGGGATGTTTGTTGTGGTCCGAATCAGAGTGCGATTGTTGCCGGTGCCCCCCGAAGCGTTGGTCTGGTTTCACACTCACTTGATTCTGTCGAACCCTGGTCCATTTGTGTTCATCTTATGTCATCAAAAACATGTTGAACACAACTCTTCATACTTTTGTTTTTTTTTTTTGGTGCCATTATGCACAGCAGAATGAATGACAACTGCGTATATGTGCACTTCATGGCGTAACTCATCAAATGTCATGGGGAAGGTGGCCTGCTGCTGCTCGCAAACTGCGTTTTTTTGAGGATACAGCTGATTGCAAGGAATTAATTAGCATTTTTGTTTACACTGCACGCTTACGCTCGTGTCCAAGGTGAACTTATCGCCACAGTCATCTCCTATTATACCCTATATTTATAACCTAGAATAGTATATATATATATATATATATATATATATAAATAAAAATATATATAAAATAAATTTATACGGTGTATAGACAGACAGACAGTATTTATAGTGTTGATTGTATTTGTATGTCATTATGGTGTCATTACTTTTTTGGGACTTTAAGGAATGTGTGAATCCTAGTGTGTTGTCGAAACTAATTATGTCGTCATCAGCTAAAATGCATGCACAGGTAACCTCCTCGTAGTCACTGCAATGTGGTTCGCTCTAGATGGGGCGTGTGGCGAGTTGTGCGTTACTGCGGAGAATAGTGTGAAGCCTCCACATGCGCTATTTCTCCGTGGTAAACGCTCAAGCCATGTGATAAGATGCACAGGTTGACAGTCTCAGACAAGGAGGCAACTGAGATTTGTCCTCCACCACCACGAAGACTTGGAGCGCATTGGAATTGGGCATTCCGAATTGGGGAGACCCCCCCCCCCCCCCCAAAAAAATGTAATAAATAATATATTGTATCGTAACCCTTTTAATGAGAGTCCACAATGTAGATATTCCCCTTGTAGAACGAGCATGCAACCCATATGGGGTATTAAGAACCTTACTGGAATATGCCAAAGAAATAGCTTCCACTATCCAGTGCAATAAGCACTGTTTGGTGATCGGCTTTCCTGTGTGCAATTTTGCCAAGGAAACAAACAGCTGATCACTCTCCTTGAATTTTTCAGTCCTTTCTGAATAAATGCACAGAGCATGCACTGCGCATAATGCATTGAACCTCTGCTGTTCTAACGAAGCAAAGGGTGGTGGACAAAAAGCTGAGTTCAAGATGAACAATAGATTGAATAACTTTGGGCATGAATGCAGGGTTTGGTCATAATAAAACCCTGGCATAAATTGCATACACGCAGAATGTACCGAAAGTATGTGTATCTCACTGACTTGTTTAGCTGAAACCAATGCTAACAATAGTGCCGTCTTGAATGACAATATCATGAAATCAACTTTGTCCATTGGAGGACCTGAAATAGCATCAAGCACCATCGCTAAGTCCCATGAGGGAGAAAGCAGTTTAGAAAATGAGAGCGCAACTCGCACCATTCATAAAGTGGCATACTAAAGGATAACCATCAAAGCCTATATGACATGCCAATATAGCAATCACAATTTCTTTTTTTTCAAAAAGCTGACTTCCTGCATTCACGCAGATTTTGGAATTAATACAAAGACAATACTCACAATCCCAATACTTATTTTTAAATAAGTGATACCGGCATAAGCTAAATCACAAATAAACCTGTAACCAGGCAACTTGTCCGGTCTGGAAAATCAGGGTTATTCCACCAAATATTGATTTCTGAATTCTTCCAAAGTTAAAACATTAGTCTAATCTGATATAACAGTGCTGTGGCTATACCAAAAAGACACATGTTCAAGTCTGGCTTATGCCACTTCCTAATCCAACTCTCTCCCCCATATACCACCCTGTCACTCTTCAATATCCATTAAAGGCAAAACATGCCTGCAAATAAAAAAAATCATAATAAATATAAAATAATAACAATAATAATAATAATAATAATAATAATACAAAAAACGAAACTGTATTGTAATTCTTTGAGTCAATGTTTTCTTTCAGTGTAGAGCCAATCACTATAAAAAGTGAGAAAGCGAGGAGTTATCCATAAAATCGAGCCATCTGGGCAGCTCTTGTTCATTAGATCCTCATTTATTTACAGCTTAATGCTCTCCCATCTGGAGTGGAGCCCACACTGTCACCTAGCTCAGAGAACAGTCACTTATAGGCCTCCTCTGTGTGCGTGCATGCGTTTGTGCGAGTGTGCGTGCAGGTGTGTGTATCAGGTAATGTTCCTGATCCTCCGCCTGCTGAGAACATACCAACATGGACCCACGAAGCCACCCACACAAACTCACACGCCATCAGACACAAAGTGTGAATGTATAAACAGTGTTGTACTGGCAGGGAGGTAAAAAAAAATTGCCATTTCTCATTGTGGCCGGTTAGAGACACACTCATGAAGCAACACACTGAACAAAAATGAGGAATGGGAGAGAAATTAAAATGTTTTTTTTATTCTGACAGGAGTTTTCCTTTACAGACTCAGGATCCCTCATTAAACCAGAGACACCCTCAATATAAAGATTTAGATTTTCTCTAACACACTATTATGACTTTAATGCTTAATGTGTCCAGAAATATATATGGAAAATCAAAAATATTCTCAGATTTTTTTTATAGAAAATCCAATTACATAAATAATATATAAAAAAACAGATTAATAAAATATTAATATTAAAATAATATACTTTGGTTATTTTTTCCTATTTTACTTATGGTATTTTGCACTGCTTTGGCAACAGTTTTTTACTGTTAAGTACACTAAAACTTTTTTCTCCTAATCGAATTAAAGCACCCTAAGCAAACCAAGCCTGTGTTTATAAGTATGTATTTATAAGTATATGAGGCATATTAAAATTAGCTTTAGGAAGAAATAAAAAAAAAAAAAAAAAAAATCAATAAAGAGCTTTACGTCTAAACCACCAATCATCAATGCTATTTGACTAGCCGAGTTCTCCTAGGTCAAGAATGGACATTTTTCCACAGACTGTGATGATGTGTTTCCGCCTTATTTAGCAGTGTAAATCTTGCAATAATTTAAGTATTGAGTATAAGTTTATAACATGTGTTATATTACCCTGAAATTAGTTTTAAAAAATGAATTACCACATCTGCGAGGGGGTTTCGATTACAACTGCTGAGTGACAGTAAATTTGGCACCTTCTCCCATTTTACTGTCTTAATCCACCGCTCTCTATTTTTTCCACTTATGGAAAGTTATTAAATATAACAGTGTATTTTATGTTGGTCTTGGAGAAAATAGGTAAGTAAAAATAATATTTGCTGTGGTCTCCCATTCACTGCTGTCAAAGTTTACCTTGCAAACGTTTACTTCCGCATACCAAAACCTGGAATGTGAAAAAGGTCTATTTCAAGGATGCGGGCAATCAGGAGAAATATAACCAAACAAACACCTGAATAAAACAAAAACGTCAGTGCCTTTCTTCATAATATTTAGGCAAACTAAAAGAAGCCTCTTTGCTCAGATGGACACACACACACACACACACACACTATCTACTTCTGCCTCATCAAATCTAAAAATCACAATAGAGCCGTATGAGCATGCCTTTGCCTCAGTACATTTCTCTCTATCTCAGTGAACCTGTCAGGGTAAAGCTGTGGTCCAGCAGCTCAGATGAAGTTCAAATTGAACATCTGGTGCTGCCTCCATTCTCACAAAGACTCTCTCCCACTTCTGTACCCCACATTCACACTCTCAGATCTGAGAACACAGGGACACACACTACCAACAGCAGCATTTACACACCAAAAACTTGGACAGTCAAATGTTTTTAGCACATTTTTAGCTGAATCTGGCTTTTCAGCTGAAAAGTCTGTTTTTAAGTTAGCATTTCAATCAAATGAATAGAGCAATCTTAGTGTAACCCCATATTTGAAAGATTTACACATTTTAATTTCTTAACATAATTCCATAACATTTGGGTGTATTATGAATTCAAAATAAATGAGACTTACAAAATAAATGTGTATTTAATAAAATAAGTACCTAATTGCAATTATTATATGAATTTAAAATATTTAGTAAACAAAATGTATACTTTAAACAATACTGTTTGGTAAGTCAATACATTTGTTTTGGTATTAATTGAACTAATTGTATACTTACAATAATATTTAAATAGTTATAATTTAAATTAATTAATTATAATTAATATTTGTTTAAGTCTTACATTTGCCAGAAACAATGTGTTAAACAAATGTTACCTTTACCTTATATTTATTTAAATATAAAATATTTTATAAATAGAATTTATATGTTATATCTAGTATATATGAAATATTGTGAATGATGGCAAATTCTGAGAATCCATACAAAAAGTACTGTGATGGTACCATGGTACAGTGATGCATGAGATGGTAATATCATATTAAGTATCATTGTACTGCAAGATTATTATATTCATATCCCATGGTATTTAAATGATACTTTAAAGCATGACATTTACACACAAACAAACATGGTAATATTGAGTTACTTTCTGGCCCTATTTCCTTAACAAGATTTTACAAGTGTAAATTCTGGCCCTACTTATTGGTCATGGTACCAACAGTATAACAGTTACCATGTACAGACCTATATAATACAGACTGCGAAGTCATTAAGCTGACAATCTCTGTGTTGAACTTCGAAACATCTGTAAATATCACTGCCACCGTTTAGTAACTCCAATCCATTTATCCAGAGTGGCTAGACATGACTGAAAGGATAAGGTATAAATATGTTTTCTTTCTAGACTGTTTAATGAATGTAGTCTACCACAAACAAAACTTTAATATCAGGTGCCACAACAGTGATTTGATATTGTATGCATCTATATTACACACATACATCACAACTGCATTGTTCAAAGAGTCCTTTAACACTAAAAACAATATCACAAAATATAACCTGCCTTTCACTACCAGCCAATTTTGAATTTACTCAGTGCAAGTTTATGAAATTTGGTCACCCACTGTTCTGCACTGAAACTTTTCCTTAGTGTTTTAGTGATGTATTTAGATATTTAATGATAACAGGAGAGAACTGTTTTGTTTTATTCTTAAAGGGCCATTTCTCATAGGATCATACCTGGACTACAAATAAAACACTCACGCAATCCTAAAAGAGTCAATCTCTTGCCTTTGAACATCAAAAGAATAAGCACAACAAACAAAGCCAAATGATACAGATGTAAATGAGCAATGGTAATTAAATGCTTGTACACACAAAATAACTTAACAACTGGATGAACTGCATTTGGACTTTCAAAGCCTTGTACATACATGCAGGCAGGGTCCAAAATAAACACTCGCCAAGCAGGCTACTTTAATTAGGAACTGCAACATAACGCAAAAAGTCAATTGAATTGTCAGAATGATCATTTGACTTTCGCTGAATTGACATGATAAATTTAATACAAACACTTACAAACCGTCTCCTAAAGAAATCATCTGTATTACCTCCGTCAAATATTTACCAACATAAGTTTATCTAGGAAGGTTCTTGGAACTCCTTAAGGCAACACATGGAATATCCCTCATATTAACGCACCAAAACAGAAAAACATTGTGTGTGTGTGTGTGTGTGTGTGTGTGTGTGTGTGTGTGTTTCACAAAGAGACACACTGTCTAAAAAAAGCTTAATTATTCCAATACCAAATGTATAAAGTTTCATACAAAAACATAAAATAAAGGCTTAATGGTTGGAAATAAATATTTTGGCCCATATAGTCAACATTGAACAACATGACGATGAGTAACTGATGACATCATTTTCATTTTTGGGTGAACTAACCTTTTAAATGATGTATATATAAATTACACAGTTTTCTTTTCTTTTTTACCTCTCCCAGTGCTTCATATCTTTTTTGATTCCATCTATGCAGGTCCTCCTTGTAGTTGAAGACAAACGGCTCTCCTGTTTCTGTGTGTCTTAATTGACCATCTAAAGAAAAAAAAAAGTTTTCATTTTTCACATCTCTGAATTCAAATGTCACACGTCTCTTTAATCTGAGGGCACTTTGGTTTATGGGAGCAGGAGGTCTTGTGCATGAGTAGTTTCTAAAAACCTTTTAAGAAATGTGTACCACCCCTAGACTGCTACCTATTTGAGAATGTATTTACAATAAAAAGCAAATGCCCAAAAAAAACTATAATTATATCTTAAGGCTGAGACCAAGGGAATTTCTATTATATAACCTCATATCTTCGCTATCGGAGTTCAAGGGAAAGGAGGCGGCGAGAACCGGCTTGACAATATATATAATATTTTAATTATAAACTTAAACCAAAGGACACAAACATACACACGACGGACATGTCCATAAATGATCTCTCTCCACACACCATCCTCTGCAGTCAGCCTTTATCCCTCTCGGAGGCTTGATTAGCCTAATACGGGACCGGGTGTGTAAGATCACGACCCGGCCCCACCCTCTGCCCTGCCACATTCATATTTATCATTTCACCAGCAATTCTGTGTGTACCTTGACTGAGGACAAAGACAATATTAAGGGCAATATTAGAGCAGAGCAAGAGGGAATGCATGGAGCCAGAGCTTTTTGAGCCAACAAGAAGAAAATGTTTTTTCAACATCCTTTAAAAAATTTCTGTTGTCCTCCACACAAAGCTTTGTTGTGCTTTCACCAATAGCACAACCTTGTCAAGCTTATTCAAAGAGAATTTTGAGAAAGTAATGCCAGAAACATACTTTATGCAAGTACACAAATGCAGATGCACATACTTAACGTGTGTTGTTGTGTGACTGAGATAGTAACAAACCTCAGTACTCAAGCGGGCAACAGAATTACTTTGAAAAGTTTATAATTCAAAGTTTAATATTAAAGTGTTATTATTCAGGTAAATTGCTATGAAGATATTGGCATACTTGCTCAGAAAGATCCTCTTCAAACTGTTGCTCCACCATTATAGTAGAGGAGTCTAAACAGAAAGCCCAGTATAGCAGCAGACAGTTGAAACTGGTGTCCGCTGTAACGCCCCTTGTGAGAATGCAACACGTACTTATGTTGAGATATACAGTAACTGACACCAGACACATTTCGGAATGTAATGATGCACACAGTCAAGCTTGCATAGCTAGAATAATCTAATGTAATTAGTTTTGTACCTGCAGTTTGAGGAGCATAACATACCTCAGCCAATCCCAGGCTTCATTAGTATTTTTGATATGAGAAAATGCTCTTGCACACATAAAATTTTTTAGTACATTTAGCCCTGAGACAGAAGGGTCTAAATTTGAGTCACAAGTGTCCATGCATTGCCTACTCAGGTCATTCTGCCTGTAACGAGCATTGACCGGGCTGTGACCTTGAGTTCAGAACCTAAGGCCGGCTTGATGTGCATCATTCCTCTTCATTCCTCAAAAAATGCGTTTAGCTGGCGTCCCCCATCTGGCAGGTACACGGCCTGCGAATGGTTAACGCTTCTCTTGTCCCCCTTACTTTGGCCTTCTGAGACATCTGGCAGGCCTTCCTCAGACAGCTGGTGTAGCAATAGCACTCTGTCCGCCACTGTACCTCAAGCCACCAGAGATCTGAAAGAGTGTGCGTGTGTGAGTAGAGCTCAACCACTGCAACTGTTCCCTCCTATGTGCATACTTTGAGGGACTCGTTTGAGAGCAGGCCAGCCGACTTCATTCAAAGTGACCCACTTGAATGTCACTATTCTGCCAAAGCTGGACAATGAAGCCCAGCTTTTGCCAAGTACTGATGCTGCTAAACAGCTGCTGAGGTGAACATGTAAACAACATGCTTGGTGAGGACTGATGGTGTTTTGAGGGAAGGACAGAATGGGTGGCATATAAGGCTTTAATGTTTGGGCCAGTTTGACCACTGTTACATACATACATACATACATACATACACACATACACACACACACACATAGTAGAGAGACAATATGAAATTAGGACTAAAAGAGGGAAATCGGGATTGGAAAATGACACAAATCAGATTCAAACATGCATCATCACCATGGCCACCCAAGCTTAGCATGTCAAAGCACATTAATAAGCTAATAAGGCCATGGCTCTGAGAGATGATGACAGAAAATGGATCCTTATATATAGGAGGATTAGATCATAATGTTTTAGTAATTCTTAGTGCACTAAAAAATATAGAAATAAATAATGTAATAACAAAAAAGTACCAAAAATCACCATGGTACTAATCACAGATTTTTTTTCACATGTATCTTAGTAGTGTCATGCTATTCTCTGAACCTTTGAGTGACATGTATATACCAAGGTACATTAATATACACCTAAACAAAAAAAGCTCTTGGCTGATCTTGATTCAATTGTGGACAGTGGTTCTCCATGGTATTATCACAGCTTTTTTTTTACATGTACCTTTGTAGTATCATAATATTCTTTGAAGAAACTTTGAGTGACATGCATATTAATATACACCAAAAAAAAAAATTGGCTGATCTTGTATCATTCGTGGACTGTGGTTCCACGTTTTTTTTAAATTAGTTTTCTAAATTTAAAATTACTATGTAATCTCAACACAAACACTTTCTGTAGAAAGAACCTAGTTGAATTGGGTAAACCCAACAAATTCAGATGTGTCAATGTAACTCAATGAAATCTATTTTATTTATTTTTGCACAAACTAGTGAACGTGAATGTTAGCATGCTAAATACATGCTGGTTAGAAGCTCTAAAGAGTGTACTTTAGTTACTATGCTATGGCTAGCACAGCATTGGCTCAACAAAGCAAGCAAAACAATTTCACGTGTGACATCTAGCTGTCCTCATTGTTAGCTCAAGCTCCACTCTTCACCAAAATTGTAACCCTCAAAACTCCAACATAACAAAACATTAAACACTAACAAGTATGCCTCTTTATGTTCATTTTGCACAAAAACACATAACATTAACATTTACTATCTATTGAGTCCCCTGAAAAGCATACTGGGAAATAGAAATCCCGTGGCCAGTTTCATCAATGCTTTATTAACACCATAAAAAGTCATGTAATCCCAACTCGGAAACTTTCATTTTACAAATTTAAATGGATAGAACACAATTAAATCAAGTTGTGACAAAATGTTCTAGAATTGTGCTCCTTTAATTTTAATTAAGTAAATTGAACAAACAGCAAAAAAAATTAAATTCTAAGTAGATTACAATAAGGTACATCAAAGTACCTAGGCATGGCCATCACTGTACCATAGTCACACCACAGTACTTATTGGTAGGGGATCCCAGAGCACCAAACATTTCTAATAACACAATTTTGTTCCACCAAACTATCCAACATTTAAAAAAACACAAAATAGAACCCTGATTCTAAGGTTTATAAAAATGTTGAATAAAGATAGGCACATATATTGTCTTGTGTTGACACAGAGGCATAATGACCAAAGCCTAAAACTAGTGTTAAATCTAATTGTGACTTCTCTGATTGCCAATGCATAAAGCTAAAATACTCTTAAGCAAACACACTTAAGCCAAATAGCCTAGGGGCATCACAATTTTACAATTACCCTGGCATGCGACTACACAAAAAGAAAAATGGCTTTGAAGATAAGACTGGGAACCACTTTCTATTAGGTGCCTTTATCTACTTTGAACTTTGCAACATTTTATACAATGCACCTGTGTGTTGTTGAATTGAACTTACATTTAAAGTACCTGAATTTAATTACATCTCCATACCCCTAACCCAATCCTTACCCTAAACCCTTATCCCACCACTAAACCTACCAGCAACTCAACCGGAGTAGAGGCAGAATTGAGAATTTTGCATAACAACGTTATTGTTACACAATAAATACATCGTATTGTATGTATTTTAATGTTAGTACAGGTTAAAGACACCTAAAATAAAGTGGATTGCAAAAGCACGTTCATTCGCCTCATCTCAAAGCTCCAGTACAAATCCAACATGGCTAACACAGTGAGAATTATGTTAGCTGTTCAACAACATGTAACACAAAAAGGCAATACATCAACACTGAGCTCTAAAAGCATGGCCGCTCCTTTGAGACAGGACAAAAGCAGCATTTCCACTATCAGTCCAAATGAGGGCTTGCTAGTGCATGCCAGGACCAGTTGCATTCCCACTGTATCTTGCCGGGGATTGAGGCGGGTTCAATGTCAAAGGCGGAGTTTCGCCAAATTGTCAGGATATGTATCCAGTGCACAACGGAACAGGTTCGGGGAAAACCAATACGTTCCAATCCATTAAAATGCACAAAGGACAAAGAGGTGCCCAAATAAATTATTTTCTATTTCATAGATGGTGTGCTGGGACTTCGTCCCGCTGTTAGTGGAGAGACAACTCGGGCCATCATGGCAGTTACAGTAGGTGAGTTGCTATGGCTAATTTAAATGGCTAGCTACCTAATGTTTACATCCGATATAAACGCTATATTCTAGATAACTAGATAAGATGATACCTCAGCATGAGCTTCAATTTTGCCTGTGAAATGGGTGAGGTGTGTGACATTGGAACAAGAGCTGCGTATTAAGGGGAGATTTTAGGGCAACGCTGCTGGGCTATTGGCCAAATGATGGAAACACAGATCGACTTTAGCCTTGCAGCTCGAGGTTTGAGGCTATCCAGTTGATAGCCCTGGCTCAACTGGCCCAATAGTGGAAAATTGCCTAATAAAATATTAGAGAAAAAAAAACACAGACATTAATGTGAGAGAGAGATGTAGCATGCAGTGGCACCAAAATGGTAACTTAAAAAATGTATTACACATTTACAAAGGGTTGTAGAGAAGTGGTACGACCAGTCGTGTCTAATTGAAGGAAGAGGTACATCTAACGAAGCCAACATGCAGAGGAAGTTCAGCTCCTTCATATTCATAACAGAGGCTCTCTGAGGAATACCCCCCCCCCCCCCCAACTTCTTTTGCCTGCTTTAACCTGGCATAATTTGCATGCTTTCTCAATTTTTGGCTTAATGAGGTATACATAACCTTGGATTTTAGTAATGAACAAGCTAAAGGCAATCTGTGATGAAGTCATCATGCCACATGATTTGGAGAAGATATTAATTACAAATGCATGCATATTTAGTGTGGCTTTGTCTCATTAGATCACACACAATAGGGTGCAAGAGTCCACTAGTGAAAATGTTTCATTTTGTACTGTAATTTAAATGCATCTTGTGTGCTTCAATGGAAGCAAAGCAATCTGACTTTCAGCAAAAAAAGAAGCTAACATGGTATGTGTCATAAATGTGCTTATTTACGTGTGCAAAATCCACTAGGTCACTACTCAAAGAAGCAAATGTGTGACATTGACCATGATAACTTTTGAACAAAAGGTCATATCACCTTTCGTCCATTGAAGCACAAAATTTGTGGAACATTCTAAAATTATGCTGGAATAACATACATTCTCAGGTTTTGCACAATATAAAACAACTTCTGGAGTCCATGCCAGCTATAGTGCATGCTGTCATTACAGCCAAATCGAACATTACAAATACTAGGAAATTCTGAAATGCATGTAAACTTTTCCTCAAATTGTTATGCTGATATAAAAGAGTGCAAAATGGAAGCATTTTCACTAGTACCCTTTTTTATCCCAGAGGTGGGGAATATCTTTAAATAAGCAGGATAATTAAACAAATCTTCAAAACTCTGGCTTTATGGCTGTTTTAAATTCATCTCAGCAGGTTGGAAAAAAGTGACAAAGTGACACTTTTCTTATAAAATCGAATAAAAGTGGTAATCTTTACTGAGAGACTGATATAAGGTATTCAAGACGCTAACAGGAGCCGTTATAGAGAGGGAGCAGCACGGTTATGCAAATCTAGCCGTCAAGCCGAGCACAAGGCTGAGTAAGCCACTGACAGCCCATAGCATGCACAACTTGTCCATTCAGCTGCCACAGACTCCTGAGACTCTCAAACAGACAGCGCTATCACAGCCTGGTGCCTGCTGTCAATATCCAATGAATCCAAGACACACTTATAATACACTCAAAGCTATAACAGCAGACAAGGTACAAAGTAATCTTATTAAAGTACAAGCTAAAGTTGCATTTGATGGGCCAGCTGGCATGCTTTTCATCGTGTTACAGTGTAAAATAATTTACGGTGCATACAAATGTTCAGACAAACGACAAGCAAAAGGTCTTACTTTCATTAAAAGCATATTCAAATCCGTCAAGAGTTTCGGGAAACTTGAGTGGAGGTTCGTCTTTTTTCATCAGCTCATCTAAATCTATCCTGGACAATAAATCTATAAAACAAAAAAATAAAGAACGATTAAGGAAAAATGTTGAATTAGCAATAAATAAAGAATTACTCGGCAAATCAATAATCAACATATATTTGGCTTTACCTTTTAGTGCAGTCGTTTTTTCTTTTTCTTCTTGTGCCAAAAGCTGGGCCATAGTTATCCAAACTGAACAGAAGAGGAAGATGCTGACTCCGATCGGCATGGACACACCACTACAGAAATATCACAGCTGTGCACCCTAAACAAGGAAAAACAATATGTTTAAAAATATATATAAAGCTATGACTGTCAAAACACCACAGATGAGGTTAAATTGGCTCTTCCCAACAGTTTATACTTTGCACACAAATGAAAGCTTTAGTCTAACTTTATTGATTAAATATAAGAAATAGAAGATGTTTCCACAAATTATTATAAAAAATAATTTATAAAAAGCATTTAAAATAACTTATCTGACTAAATCCTCATATCCTATAATGAATATACAATTCACTGGTCACATACCACTAGCTTCATGCATTAACACTCAACATACTTCTGTTAGAGACAATTCACACTGGTTCTGGAACACAATATATGATATAAATGTCATAAATATGTTATTTTTATTAATGTTGTTACTGCTACACGACTGTGTATAAATGTAGGAGCAGCAGCAGCAGAAGTAGCAGTGATAATAATAATAATAACGATACGGGATTCTTAAAACGTAAAACGCACACAAACTGGCAATGAGTCATGTGATAACAATTTTGTTGACATGTTGGGCTATGTAGGTTTTTAGCGCAAGACTATTGCCACTGTAATGACTTACATTTTGAATACTATTTGTAAGCAGTCAAATGTAAAAGAGTTATTTCCAACGTTGCATCTGTTACCTTGCATTATGATCAGACAGTGTTTATAGGGACGACTGACTTTATGCTTTAGGCACCTAGCCATTTAGCTAACAGGTTGATGTAGGTATACAAAGCAGCGTACGAAAGTGAAACCAAAATCTCAGTGTTTGCATACAGACCTTTTCAGGCTATTGACAATCTGCTGTTTCCGAAATGCTCTGAGCATGTAAACAGAGTAAATATACAGTAGAACCACTGCATGAACTCCAGCCAATCTTTATAAGCAATTATACACCAAACACATGGGAAAACCTATTCACAAAGCACACAGATTTTAAGCGACGCTCTTAAAGATATTGATAGTCCTAGTGCAGAGCTAAATAAAGACAGTGGGAGAGGTAAAAGTGTTGACGCATGCATGTCGCCCCGCTCACGTACCATAACAACAAGCACATGTGAGGTTTCACACATCCTTTGCTTCCGTCTTCACCCAAACAGGAAGAAACGCGTCCGTCTCCTCGGAAACGGAAGCGGTGTGCTCACGTTCCAGCTGATTGGCGGGATTGAAAAAAACAGCGCCTCTTTTCTCAGAGGTTCTTTCGATGTGTTTCAATGCATTTTACGTGTCTGAAAAATAAGTCTGCCTTGAAAATAATTAGTGTGAAATGATAGAACTACAGCATTATTAATTGCAATAATTCAAAACTGTAAAAAAAGCTTTAGCTGATTATATTTGTGATATCTTTGACTTTGAATATTAAAAAATATTACTACTCTGTTAGTAGGGCTTTTTATTATTATTATTATTATTATTATTATTATATTTAATATTGATGGACTAACATAATTTATGTGTGAAAATAAATAATAACAGAAGTTTGTTTTTATCAATTTGTATATTTTTTTTACAGATGGTGAGGGGCTTTTACCCCAAACAAATGTCCCCCAGAGGGTAATAGTGATATCATTTAGCTATAGGGGAGATAGGTATGGTGCCACATGTCAAATAATGCAAATATTTTTGAAGCAGCAAAATTAACTTTTGAGTAACACGTTATAAGAAAGAGTTAACAATTTCCAGATTATTCTCCCCCTATTTCAATCACATTTGACATTTCATAAAATCTCAAATCTTCTATAAAAAATAAATAAATATCCATTGTGGGAAGGGCCTGGGTAGCTCAGCGAGTAAAGATGCTGACTACCACACCTGGAGTCACAAGTTCAAATCCAGGGTGTTCTGAATGACGGATTGATGGTCTCAGACACGGAGGCAACTGAGATTCGTCCTCCGCCACCCAGATTGAGGTGAGTCACTATGCCACCACAAGGACGTAGAGCACATTGGGAATTGGGGAGAAAAGGGGAGACAAATAAAAAACAGACTAAATAAAAAAAATCATTTGTTTGAATCAGTCAATATGAGCCTACTTTGAAAATATTTCATAACGAATATATCCACCCCACTTAAGAAAAAACATGTGTTTTATTAAGGCATTTTTACCCCCAAAACTATCATGTCACTTATAGCACAGTTATTAAAAACTTTTGATTTAATTACCTTAAACAAAAGTGAAAATGGTAAATAAGTATTTTGTCTCAAAATAAATGTGAAAGCCCCGTTGTACCCTATACCCTAAATCTGTGAATAAATAAATAAATATTAATATAAATCAATGTAAATGAACTGTAGACCATTAATGTTCTCATTTAGTACGTAGACATAAAAAATAACAATAAAAAGAACAAAAACTCTGCATAAATATTCTTTCGTTTTCTTTTTTATTAGTATTGTTGTTATTATTATTTTTATTATTATTATAACTGCTGACATGCATGTTTTTTCTATAAACAAAATCACAGAGAAAGAAACATTTTCACAAAGGCTTTCATATTGTCACTGGAATGATAAATGATACAATGGACTATAATTTTCAGCTCAGCACATGTCAAATATTGAGTGGATAAACAATGAAGCCTTTTCTTGTTATTTGTAATATGCCAGTTTTTTATATGTCAGTCTTATTTTGGGATTATTCTTCTTCTGCAAAGAACCAGAACCACAACATGCAATGCAATGACATAGCATACACTTTAAACAGTCTTTGGGGCTTTCTGCTATGTTTCTTGTTCAAGGAAATCTTCTTTAAATTATCCACAAAAATGTCCTCTTCATCCTCTAGTGCTGCAGCATCTTGAATCTCCCATCTGCAATTAACCCACACACACAACACAGAGAAATAAAAATGTGTCAGTCCAAACTTTAACTCTACTGGTTACACACATATCTTCTTCAAACATGAAATCAAACTTGTCCCTATTTACTTTCTCAATATTATGCATGTTATTGGTGTTATTGTGCATTATAGAACATATTATTCCAAAAAAATGGACATAACTCTTGACATAACTTTTGTTTGTAGATGATGTCACCTATGGATCACACTACCGGTCAAAACTTTTGAAACATTTGACTGAAATGTTTCTCATGATCGTAGAAATATTTTGATCTGAAGGTGTATGCTTAAATGATTTTAATTTGTTTCATTTATTTCATTATAAATAAATAAAAATATATTTTTTCAAATTGATGACTTGGACCAAATAATAAAGAAAAGCAGCCTATAAGTGCCCAACATAGATGGGAACTCCTTCAATACTGTTTAAAAAGCATCCCAGGGTGATACTTCAAGTAGCTGGTTGAGAAAATGTCAAGAGTACATTTCTGCAAAATCTAGGCAAAGGGCGACTACTTCGAATATGCTAAAATACAACACCGTTTTGATTTATTTTGTTTGTTTTTTTTAATCACAACATAATTCCCATTGTTCCATTTGTGTTATTCCATAATTATGATGACTTTACTATTATTCTAAAATGTGAAAATTATAATAAAGAATGAGTAAGTGTTTCAAAACTTTTGACTGATATGTATATATATCTATAAAAACAAAGAAAAATTGTAATCTCTTGTTAGCCAGAGAACGGGTGAAATTGTGGTACTTTAAACACTTGCTAGCTAAGTCACATAAAAATTCCAACATTAGCACAGGCATAATAAAGTATTTGGTGAGATGTGGTTTTACTTTTTTAACATTTAGCAGATTTATTATCTGATGTAAAAGGACTTACAGGTCATTAAACATAGTGACAGTACTTCTTAAATACTCTGCAATAAGGTGCTTCATAGATTCTGCTCTCTCAGAACATTCTATACATCTAGGTTGTAAAATGGTTTAAAATGCTGGTATGTGGAAAAAAACTAAATATTCATGAATGAATATCTGGCAAGAGAGAAAACTAGATTTATAGAGCCTAATCACTGCCGGGGCGGACTGGCCATAGGGAGAACCGGGCCGGCCATGAAACCGTGCTGAACAGACAGCAATAAGCTGAAACGGGCCGCCGTGCTATGCTGAACGGGCTACAATGGCTGAAGATGGCCTCAATACAGTGTTGTAATATGCAGAGATATCACTTTTTGTCCTGTTTCTATGTAAAATCCAGGGCCGATGTATCTTCCCAGTTCACCCTGATCACAGCAGTATGTTCTGTAGGAGTACAAAAGCTTATCAAAGGGCTTGATCTACACACATAAAGAAGGACCTTAATATGGTGGCATTGATTGAGCTCCCACCTCAGTCATTGTGAATCTGTCCCTATCAGACAGGCTCTTTTCTCTTCTATGGATGGTAGTGGCACTGTGGTAATTACAGTCTATATGGGGAGGATTTGTTTATGTAAATATGTGCTTTTGATGCATGGGGGCCTTTCGGGCATGTTTCCTATCAGAGCGGTGTCTCTTTCTTCCTGTTAAAAAAGCTCCATTAGAGTCACCTTAACAGATCTACTGAGCCTGAACCTGACAACAACAGCTCACCTTCACAGATGAGTGTGTGCTGTTCGTGTGAGTGTGTGTGCATTTTTTACATTTAGTTTCTGTCCTCCTTCACTTTCTTTCAGAGTCAGAGTTAACTAAGTTTAATTAACATTATTGTTAGCATACAGTATACACTATTTCCAAAGTGTGTACAGTACTTATAGTGCTGAAATAGACAATACAGTATATAAATAAGGTGAAATAAATAAGGAAAATTAAAAAAGGGTTAAAGCAAATTCTGATTATCGTCCTGCTTTGTGCAAATCAAACTGATATCGCAAACAAGAGAAACAAATTTTAAAATATAAGAAATTAAGTTGCCTTTATGAGAATGAACACACCATGTGTGTATGACGCATTGCGAAAAAGACAATGCACCACCACAACTATGCAACATGAAAGCTGCTATAAGGTGTTTATGAAGGTGTTTATTAGTGCTAAGGAGGGGCCAAAACAGATACAATTTCTCATTGATTCATTTATTTCAAATTGTCATCTGCACACATTAAGCTGTACCCAAACAAAACAAAACAAAACACTAAACTAAATTTTATTACTGCACTTGTATACTATATTAATACTCCACAATATTTACCTCCACCAAAAACAGAGCACTTAGAAAACTTTCTCCTTCACCCCATACTATGGAAAATGATGAGATTAGGACACTGAAAATTTGGTTTTCAAACGAAAACGGATTAGTGTGGATGTGGCCTAAGTCACCCATCACTGGTGGTGCCTACTGAGATGTTGATGTTTTGCTTTATCTCTCTTTCTCCCCATTATTGCAAGACTGTTCAATAAATATGTGTTAGCACAGAACCAAGTACGACAATCAAAGGAAACAGCACAGGAAAATGTCAAATGGCTTCAGTCTCTCATATGTGGTCAGTCATTACTTTGGCCCTACAAACAAATAACAAATAATGGAGAACACATGGAAAACACAATATTTACAAATGTCAGGGACGTGCTAAAATGAACAAGAGAGGAAAGGCAAGAAAGGGGAGGAGGAAGTGAAGACGCTAAAGGTTTTTTCAATGTTTAATTTTCAAATAGGATTAAGCAGAATGACATTTAGCTTAAGGTTACTCGCCCAGCACTCGCCGCCATTGTCTTAGCTGATATTGATATTGAGACAGTGGTCTGCAGCTTGTCAGCGGGACACACATGATTGATGAATGAGGAAGCGAGCCACATGGAAGTGTTAGGTGCAAATTTTAAAATGGGTCTTTTTTATTTGTTTGGTGGGGGGGTCTATTGAATCATAGCTACAAAATTACCTAGTACACACACCTCAATAACTTTTGTTTCTGTCAACCTATGATGTTAAGAGCATATACTTTAACTACCTCAGTTTATCAATGTCAATGTAGCATCTACACATTTTAGGCATACAGTATGGATGTGTACCTGCAAAGAGAGGTATAAAATCAAAAGTTGTCAATAAAGTTATTCTTTTTTCAGGGCATCAATCAAAAATACAGGTGTAATACTGTTGAGCCTGCTCTTAGTTTTTCACTATGTGACAAAGACATTGTAATAAGTCAAAACTGAGCCTCTATTTCATAGTAGTGAATATTCCTTTATAATGAGTTTCAAGTCTTTTAATGTGTCCTGACAAATACTAAGTGTCAGCCAGGTAATTCGTCTAGCTTCTCTATCTTAACAAGCCCGGTGTGATGTGGTCTTTCAGTCTTATTGTGCGGCTCATTTTTCATGCATTAATACCATTCTTGCTGACTCGGCTCTTCCTCAGCATAAAGAACAGCCTACATGCATTATAAGCCATATATTTACTGATTCCACTCGCTTTTGTGGTTGTGGTTATTTGCTAATATCTGCATGTGTTTTGTGTATCAACTAGGCCTAAAATGAATCTCAATTTGCATACTTTTACTCTAAGACAGTGGTCCCAACCCTGGTCCTGGAGTACTCCTAAGAATGCACATTTTGGATATCTCTCTTTTTTGACACCCAATTCTGCTCATAGTGCCTATAATAATGAGCAGATGAGTTGAATCAAGTGTGTTAGATAAGGGAGACATCCAAAATGTGCTATGTTGGAGGTAGGTGCACCGTTAGGATTTTTGGGCCCCTTGACAACTTTGCTCTCTGGGCTCCCGATCTTATCACAACCCGTATTTTTCTTATTTTTTCATTACAAATGATCATTATTATCAAACGTGAACATAATAATTATTGCAGATTCAATAAGAGACACTAAAAACAAATTTGAGTTTGAAAAGTTAATTAATAATTTTAATAGAAGTTTAGTGATTTGGGACTGGGTTAATGTTCCCTGCAAGAGCACTGGAATAGAACATATATTCTACATGTGAAAATGGATAGCTTGGTCCTTAATATATTAAATATATTTTAAAATCCTTGATATTACTTTTTTCTTTAGTATTACCACAGATTAGACCATGGATGGCTCGTCATTGAGTTGGTCAATGTAACTATGGTTTCTAAAAAATAAAACTATAGCAGTTTGTTATGGAAAAAAACCCTTAACACATTTAAATCTACTACAAATTTAATCTACAATCTACTATAATCTACAAAAAAATCTATCTACAATACAACTGCTTTGTTAAGATAAAAACAAAGTATACTACTTTCCCTTGAAGTGCCCTGGGATTTTTAATGACCACAGAGAGTCAGGACCTCGGTTTAACGTCTCATTCAAAAGATTGTGCTTTTTTACAGTTTAGTGTCCCCATCACTATACTGAGGCATTAGGACCCACACAGACCGCAGAGTGACCACCCCTTGCTGGCCTCACTAACACCTCTTCAAGGAAACAGCTCTATCTACTTGAATGGTGGACAGACCAAATCTTAAAAATGGTCAGCCAAGATAAAGATCAAATAGTAATATTTAAAATATGCAGTAAAATCTGAAAATGTTATCATAAAATGTGCTTCATTAGCTCAGATGATGCTAAAAACGCTATTTTTCAGGCTGGTCCAGATAATGCACACACGCATTCTCAAGTTAACTGACAGGTGATGTCTATATCAAAAAGGACTTCCTTTTCTATAACCTCCATATTGAGTGTTCCAATTTCTCCTATTAATTTTAATACAAGTGGTCCATCTCGGGCTAAACAGTCTCTGCCGTGTCCTAGCATTTCTCACTATTTGTCTTGCACAAATGAACAATTCAAAAATTGTACAAAAATATTTAAATGCAAGAACCTTTACATATTATTTGATATATACTATGATTTGGAACACACAATTCCTAATCTTGCATGCTATTTAGGATATATAGTGTATGAGTTGAGACACAACCAAAGATTAAACAGAACCTGCACTGAGTGTGATTTAATGGTCTAATAGAAATGTCTTGTATATTATGCAGTTCTTTATCAACACCCTTGTATTATTGAGTTTCACTGCCATGGGCCAATTTTCACATTCAGACAGTGCACATGAAAGTAATTTAATATCGAAGCTATCTATCTTCACAGCAGGGTCTGCGTCAGTTGTCTCTCACAGGTCAAGCCTGAAGAGCAAGTAGGGTAACAGTCTCTGGCACTTCTATACACTGTTCCTATCACATTGAAGTCCACCCGGCTCAGGGCTAGCTCCACAACCGTGTCTTGTACTGCATGAGTAGCCCCATTTAGGAGATGAGAGAAGGGAGAAGAACAAGTGGAGGCTATTAGATGAACTGTCAACTAGTGGAGTGGTTTTCCTCACCTCTCCGTGTATTCGGGTGAGTAGACTACCAGCACAATTGCCGGCAGGTACCCATGTTTGTTTAAATGTGTGTCTGTCAAACAAAGAGCAATGTGACGCTCAACACAGGGTGAAAAGAAACAGTAGGCTGACAAGTCACACTAATCAGAGGCTTTGCACATGCTTAGCACTTCAAAGATCCATCATAACCCAAACCTAAATATTTAAAGTGCTCAACTTTGTGAAAAGGTCAGAGCTTTCCATGCATGCCACAGAGGACAGGAGATGTTCTGGGGGGAGAGGGGGCTCTGAATAGGGACCTGCAATTCTGGCCTTGCCTTGGATGTGAGGAATCCAGTTCATTTCATGCTCGTGGCTTTGCCCTTTTGAAACCACTGTGGTGCTCTGCAGATCTGGGACTCAGGAAAAGGTTGTTCAAATACCTACAGATGTGAAAAGGACTGTGGAATACAGAAAATGTTTGAGCCAGTTAGGCGTGACTGCAAGAATCCTGTTAAATCGAAACACTTTTCGAGGAAAACCCCATGAAATCCAAATTGGAGTATTGTGGCTTCATGTGATCTACAGTATATGCTAGGCTATTAAAAAAAGTTGACAGAAATAACATTTAGCAGACATGCTCATTTAAAATGTCTAGTCTTTATTGTCTCTTGTAGGGAAATGGACCAAAAAAATTCATGACTCATCTTGCACTACACAAAAAATAAAAACAAAAAAAGCTATCATAATATTTTTGATTTATTTGATTGTTTATAAGATACAGTATGAGTGGGGACAAAAAAAATAAAAACAGAAAAAGGGACATTTTGACTATTTTTTTTTAATGTAAATAATAAAGGTAAATTTCTTTGTACTGCAGACCTTTGTTTTGGTGGACCTGAAAACTAGCTTCATAATGTCCCTCCTGACCCACATTTGGTTTTCGACCATTGAAAATGGGTAATTTACAAATGGAGCCTGATTAAGATGCCCATGTCACCAGATTGAGGTGAGTTAATATGCCACCACGAGGACTTAGAGTGCATTGGGAATTGGGCATGCCAAATTGTGGAATTGTGGAGAAAAGGACCCCCCCCCCCCCCCTCAAAAAAAAGATGCCCATATCTCTGGGTTCTACTTCCATTCTATTTCAGAGGACACTACTGAGTGGAATATCGTCATCTCTCCTTTCTTACTGAGAACCTAATATAAAAGCTGTCACCTCATGACTTGTTGATGACGTGACTGTGTATAAATAACCATCATACATGTCATACTCCTTCAAAGTCCACTCTGACATGAGTGACCAGAGGCTCCGGCGGTCTTCCGCCAGTTAAAGAACCATGGTGTGGCATGGTGGAGGGCGGGGCCAGGTCGTGACTCAACACGCCCGGTCTCGTATTAGGCTAATCAAGCCTCCGAGAGGGTTAAAGGCTGATCGCGGAGGATGGGCGAGAGAGAGAGATCATTCACGGACATGTCCGTCATCTTATGTGTTTGTCTTTTGAGTTTTCCATTAAACCTTTAGTTTGTATGTCAAGCCGGTTTCTCGCCTCTTCCTTGCCCGTGAGCATGAACTTCTTTACACATGGTTACATATGAAACCAATGATTTAACCATATACAGGGCTTTTAGAAATGATGATACAAAAAAGCAATAATCTAAAAGGATATTAAGGTATATTTAATACTTCTGTAGATATAGGCACTCCAAAATTTGAAAAACAACAAAACAAAAAACATTTACATTTATTATTATGGGCCAATATCAAAAGGTGCAGTAGCCCTTATTGTATTCATTAGTTTTCTTATTTTTCATCTGTCTTGGAGTCAATGGCAGCCCTTTGAACTGTGCATAGGAAAATTATGTAATTTGGTGTACTGGTAGGGGTGGGAAAGAGTAGCCCTCATACCAAATCTGGGGTCTCTAGGACACACTCTATAGAGCCACCATCAGTTTGAAAAATCACTTTTCTTTTGTGCGTACTACTGATTACTGCACTTGGCTATGATTGATCTCAGTTTGGTATGGCTCTTTGGTGACTGTCAATGTTGTGGCTGTCTGATGGAGTTGATTGTGCATTAAACTGTGGAACGGAAAGGCATAGTTTCAAATCTGTCCTGGGGCGACTTGTAATGTGGTGTGTGTTCACTCTGTATGTCATATGCATTCTGTGTGTTCTGTGGGTTGTGCTTAATGTTGTACAAAGTTTGCCATGTTGATGCTTGGCACCATAATTACCGCTTTCAAATATTATTGTGTAACAGAATCAGGTTCTTGGGGTAAGAAAGGAGGAATAAAGAATGATGAACTTCAACTCAGTAAGGTATGTTTATTTTAAAAATCAAATAAAAACACTCTCGTAACACTTTCATGCCACGCAACCTCAGCGGGTGTGTGTGCAGGGCTCTCTCTCCTCTCCACTGGCAACTGGCTCACTCTTAACTTCATCACCACTCTCACCGCAATGACAAACAGCTGTTAGAGACAATCATTGACAGGTGATGATCCTTACCATTCTCTTCTCCCGATCTCACTCTCCATTCACAAGCCGGCGCTCAACCACACCCCCACTACCACATATTATTATTTTATTTTGTTTCCTTTATTTGGATTCACACCATTGATATAATGCAAAAAGGTGAGCTAAAGTAAACAGATTTTAGTACTGGACCAACCTATCTCTGTGTAAAAATAAAATCATAATGATGTTGCTAGTGCCCTCTTTCTGTGATCATTTTACCTGTAGTTTTGATCCAGATTCATTGGCATTTTTTTTTACCCCCTCTACAAAATAATAGATAACTTAGTGAATATTGATCCATGTCAATTTATATGTTGGCCTTTATCAACATTTATGCTTGTCTTCTTTTAGTTGAATTCATAAGGAGCTCTGACAATTGAATGTGCAAGGAGAGCTTTTTAAGAAGTACTGTATAAATAAAAATAATATAAAATATTGACAGAAGATATCTCTAACCATAAAATACCATAATTATTTTATAGTAATATGATGTTGCCAACATAGTCCAAGAACACCCACAGTGAAAGAGAAGCCAAGCTGCAAAGCATGCGATCAAATGACTGTAGACAGCTCTTCTAGTATCTGCCCTAGAAATGGCGAACAAAAAGGATTCACATCCATGCCATGGCTTTAAATTCTCAATCCCTCCACCACTGATTAGTCCTGAAACATCAGAGGACATGGGCAGCACCAAAGCACCAGTTTACACACAAACCTGGCAGTGCAAACTTCATTGTGCAATGCTGTGTGCTGGGGAACAATTGAGCTGTGACACTTTGTGGTGTATCAAAAGTAAGATGATGAATTCATCTAGTTTGTTTTGATGATCTGCTAAGATATAGCACTGTAGAGTATGTGAACTTAAATCTTCACAAAATGAGAGTTTGTCCAAATATTAGACACTACCGTCACATTGCAGTACTTTTTTGAATCATAGAAATGATAAATGGGGTACCCCACAGACAGGCCAAGAGACCGGAAGTACACATCAAGTGTGCTATTTAGGGCATGGCGAAACAACTTTTATAGGGTATTTTATTACACACATGTTACGTTTTGATTACCATATTTTTTATATAAAGGCACTAAAATGTAACAGTAAGGTACGTCAAATAATATGAAGGTAGTGTATTCTTAAATCATCGTAAATTGTATGGAGGCATATTTACTAACTGCTCACGTACTTGTTTGGAGCAAACAGAGAAGATAAAGTGATCTCTCAGAACAGTCTTTATCAGATCGGCATTGCTTTAATGAGAGCAAAGCCTGTTCCAAAGCCTAGGAGACAGTTCCCAGAGAGTGTATGTACTTTTGTTAAGAGGCCAAGAGACATTGATCATGCTTGGTCACCCTCAAAGTGGTAACTTCGTTCAAACACACCCAGTTCTTAACCTCCATTGCAGTTTATCAAATAAAGCCACAGCAGTGCTCTGTTTGCCCTTGACTCTGTCTCTTGTCAAGAGTGCACTCTTCTTGTCTGGATGGCACCCCTTACAGAAATAGCAGCCCATGAGTCCCTGCTCAGGACCCCATCACTTGAGCTAAATCATTAGCTCTCTTAGTCACAGCTCTGCTAGCTTGGCCCCTGTTAAGTTTGAAGCTACTATGACTAGTTTTTATACAAGCAGTTTGTACATACTTGGTGTTGCTAATGCCAGTTAGAGGTAATTTACGGTAAGATAAATTGTAAGTTAACAATTTAATTTGATGTCGTTTGGCAAAACAGACAGGAATGGTCTTTCTGTCATAACAAGCACACACTCAACTAACAAGCAGCAGCACTAAACATCTTCTGATGGCTCCAGCAAGCCTCCAGGTCCCAGGGATCAAGCAGCTCCATGGAGGCAATCAGTCTTGCCTGACAGGCCTTCGCTGCACCCTGAGAGCAGTATGACAGTTCTTATTTTACCACAGAGGGACCTACCGACATCCCGCCTCACCCTGCACTAGCAAACTCTCGGTGCCTTTAGCTCCCCAAAGCAACCCCAGCCTTGGCAAGCCGTGGCCTTATAAATGAATGAACAAAGCTTCATATTTATAAACACACACACATTCTCACACATACATGCAAGTCGAGTTGTTTCTCACTGCTCCCAGCTGAGTGTGGCAACAAAAAGAGATCCATCCTGATTTCACCTAGATACGCCTCTAAGATGTAGGCTATCATTTATTCAGCAGACTCCCTTTGTAAGCGATGCATATTTTAAGTGTAAAACACACAGAGACACGCATGAATACGCTCACAGGGGAGAACCAAAGTCATGAGTGACGCTAGTAGCGCGGAAACATAAATATGTTGATACGGTGAAAATTTTCTCAGCCTTTTTAGGGGGAAAGTAATTCATCTTATTCCCTGTGTTTTGCATCAGTTGCCACCTTTACAGCATAAAAACCGAAGAGGAGGGTGTGCTATGATATAGGAAAATAACCACTACTCTGAGAGCTGCTTTCAAAAGCAACTCAAGACTAAATCAATGGTTGTGTGGACTTCAATACCATGTCAATGCTGTTTGGTTCCCTAATAAAATGAGAGCTCCTATCTCCACTCAACTCAGAGTGGCTGGCGGTCAGGAGAAGTCACAGTACAGAAGCATGCGTGTAACCGTAATGACATGATTAGTTAATAGTCTTGCTGCTCTGGTATTTGCCTGTCAGGCCTGGAGTGAACTGATTACACAGAAAATCCATTGATCTCCAATTGCCTTGCCAAACTCCCAGCAGGGTGTGGTGATCTCCGAGCAAAAAGCTACCCTTTTTAACTTCGCAAAGGGGGGCTTAGTCAAATCTGATCACAGCTCGGCGCTCTTACCATTTCAAACGGCTCATATTTTTCCTAAGCTAATTGAACTTTTGGGGTGTTTAGGAGATAAATAAGTCAATCCTATTACCTCATTTAAAATCAAATGCCACCTAATTATGCCTGTGTATGTTTTCAAACACTGCATAATTTATTGTTATGCTTGCCCCCTAATCTACAGATGCCTATCGGATGGAATTTTCTTTTCTCCTCTTATAATGAAACACATTTCCTCCACATAAGGTGACAGAGCTGTAGAATAGAGAAGAAATGCATGCATTTGAACTTTTACAACACTATGCTTACCTTGAGGGGATTTGCAGAAATGTGGAGGATGTTTTCAAGGCTTTTCTAACAGACAAAGGCCAATCTGGAGGATGCTAAGTGGGGAGATGCCTATTCTACATGTAATTCTTACAATAAGTGATATGTTTTTTAAATAAACCTACTGTTATTTTCATGCTATACTACTGAAAGTGCATAATATTACAGTACATAGTCAGGTTAAGTTGTGATTTTGGAAGTGGTGGAACTAGATCTATCAAAGTTAACACATGCAATTCATTTTAAAAAGTTTTAGCATTCATTTTTCTTAATCGTGATTAACGCATTCATCATTAATAAAGTATATACACTGGTTGGAGTAGGGCGGAACCTTTGTGTCATTACAGTGACGCAGAGACCAGAAACACACATATAAATAAGCTGTGTCAGTGATCAAATGATGAGGAAAAGACCTCTTAATGCTATTTGTTGTACAAAACAAGTCCAGATGTGATAAGTACTTTGCAGCCTCTGTAAGGTGTAATTTATTTTACCACAGTAGCACGTCAAGAAAGAACTATCATGAAAACGCAGAACAAGATGTTTGCAAATGCTTTTTTTTTGGAGTTCAAAGAGGCACCTGACACTGGCATTGACGCACTGACGAGAATCATGAAGACGGCTCACAATTGCTGCAGCAAAGTAGAAAGCCACAGTCTGCCAGCTGATCAATATTGTGAAGGATGAGAGTTTAAGAGATTTAATGTCCATTGCAATGAAAATGCAACCTATGGAGGGTCTAGTTCTTTCAATTAGCCAACCTCCAACTTAGACTTAGTGAAACATTAATGTTACTTGAATTGCTGAAATGTTAATACATTTCTATCTATATATCGTAGAAGGCTTTGTAATTGCAAATAAAACAATATTGTTACATATTGTTTTGTTTTCTGTCCTAAGAAGGAAATAAGTGTGTTTTGACAGGAAAAATTTTTATATAGCTTAAAATCGTAGAAGGCTTTGTAAATGCAAATAAAACAATATTGTTACATATTGTTTTGTTTTCTGTCCTAAGAAGGAAATAAGTGTGTTTTGACAGGAAAAAAATTTATATAGCTTAAAATCGTAGAAGGCTTTGTAAATGCAAATAAAACAATATTGTTACATATTGTTTTGTTTTCTGTCCTAAGAAGGAAATAAGTGTGTTTTGACAGGAAAAAAATGTATATTGCTTAAAATTTTGGCACTTTCAAAATCTGCAATTAATCACAATTAACTATGAAAAATTATGTGATTAATCGTGATTTCAAAAAATCATGACAGAACTAGGTGGAAGCTAAAAATGTTTGAGATACTACAAAACAAAACCAAACAAAACAAAACAAAACTAAGCTAAACTAAAAATTAAAATAAATAAAAAAGTAGATACACTGTATACTGATGATTATGCATAGGCCTATATCATAAATCTAAATGATATATTTCGATCCAGTGGTATAATTCTTGCAACTGCCTGACTTCAGCTTGATGCAAGATCTAAACCAAAAATAATTTAAAATTGATAAAATCTTGTTGCAATTGTGAACCTCAAATGGAGATGCAACAAGCAATTAAAAAAATTAAACACTCAAAATAAACACTACTCAACTCACACACTCTTTTCAGAAAAGTGTTCTCACTCTCTGCTCTACAACTCACACACATGACGGAAGTCGAGATTCTCCCTCGAGGAAGGACTAGCTTCAAAGCCACCTCATCATTCCAGCAACAAACTGTCCACAATCTTAACAGAGGTTCAACTGACACAGCCAAAGAACCAAAGCAATGCAAGCAAATGCAACAACATGCAAATACATATCCAGAGCAGATATGGCCAAGACTGGCTTCAGACTCGAGTCCCGAGATGGGCATGGAGCCACGGCACATATCCTGTGATCTTCACCCCCCCCCTCTGTTGTCAGTTATTCAACCCTTGGACAGAACTCTGCGGACAGGAGTCCCCCTACAGCAGGTGTCCAGACGCATCATGGTAACCACAGATGCTTCCAAACAGGGTTGGGGCGCCATGTGCAACAGGCACGCAGCCACCGGTTATTGGACAGGCCTGTGAGACAAGTGATCCGAGGCAAGCACGTCTTGATCCGTTCAGACAGCACCGCAACAGTAGCATACAAAAATTGCCAAGGCAGCTTGCACTCTCGTTACATGTCACAAATTGCCCGCCATCTCCTCCTTTGGAGTCAACACCAACTGAGGTCACTGCACGCCACTCATATCCCGGGCAGCCTCAACATGGCAGCAGCCGCACTGTCATGACAGGCTTCGCTCAGACAGAAGGGGAACGTCTTGGTTTCTAGTGTAACCCCCGTTCCCTGATAGAGGGAACGAGATGTTGTGTCCCCCTAGACACAGCACTGTACCAAGCCACTGTAATGGCCAAACCTTATTCTCGGCTTCACAGAACCTGACTGAACAGATGCACGATCCCCACCTTTTCTGACATTTTTCATTGGCCTTTTCTCATATTCAGAGTCTCTTGAAAGAAGCCCCTTGTTTCACTACAATTGACACAAAGTCTTGTTCCCTCCATCAGGGAACGGGGTTACACTAGTAACCTGGACGTTTTCAATGTTTATTGTGCGCAACTCCCGCTTTTTTATGTAGCGAACTCGTAAAATCACCCCACGACTCAACTCAAGTGAAAAGCGTTTTACAATGAGGAAGAACATTATTGAAACTCATAAATATTATTATTGGTCTATTATTGTGTGTTAAAGCTATGCCCAGCAGTTTAAATAGGCTACTGTAGGAAAATGATACTGTAGATCTGCTTTGTATTTATAATTGTTATACTGAAGTCAGTAGATTTGTAGCCATGCAAGTTTTAATTAAGGAGAAGCATTGAAACTCACTATTATTAGATTATTATTTTTGTCTTATTCGATGAAAAAATAATTCTCAGACTGAAGGAAGACTATGGATCTGCTTTGTTCTTTTAAATTGGACAATGTATGGTGCTTAAACACAATAAAGTTGCTTGGTGTAATGAAGGCTCAGACTGATTAGGATCCATATGCGGCTTTATTGAATGAAAACTGAATCAGAAAGAGAGAGAAAGTCAGCGACTTAGCTTGTGACAGAGTTCGCTGTTGAAGAGGCTTCTGGACTGGACTGTTCACGAGATTCGTGGTCGGGCAGGCGTTATAATCGAGACAGGTGGCTAAGGTTCAAGGTCGGTCAGGCGTTTGGTCGGGGCAGGCAGCGGACAGAAGAATGGTCTGGTTCAGGCAAGGTTGGCTTCGACGGAATCAGAGAAACAGGTAAGAGATCACTCAGAAATGCAGCCGTGGCAAACAAGACTTCGCAGTGAGAGCACGGGGAAGCAAGGCTTTAATAGAGGGAAGTTGATGGGCAGCAGCTGTTGGGTAATTAGTGCGGGTCAGAATTCAGGTGAGATAGATCTTCGGTGAATGGTAATGGGAGCGTTCTCACTGATGTTCGTAACAGAGCCCCCCCCCCCCTGCGAGTGGCTCCTGAAGCGAGGATGCGGTCGGCGACGGGGTCTACCTCGAGGTCATGGAGCTGGTCTGTCCGGATTGGCCTGGTGGAACTCTGTGATTAAGTTGGGATCGAGGATGTCGTCGACTTCGACCCAGGATCTTTCCTCCGGGCCGTAACCTTCCCAATCGACCAGGTACTGCAAGCGGCCCCGTATTCGCCTGGAGTCCAGCAAGCACCGTACCGAGTATGCCTCTTCACCGTCAATGAGCATGGGTGGGGGGGAGGAGTTCGCGTTCTCTTCGGGCCGTGGGGCACCGGCCGGTCGCAGAAGGGATACATGAAAGGTAGGAGAGATACAGTAGTGAGAGGGTAGTTGAAGACGAAAGGATACAGGATTGATCTGTTTTGTAATTTTGAAGGGTCCCACGTACCTGCGGCAGAGTTTCTTGCTGGGCAGGCGGAGGCGGAGGTCCCGTGTCGAGAGCCATACCCACTGCCCGGGAGAGTAGTGGGGACTGGGACGACGATGGCGATCCGCTTGCTCCGTTGTTCGTCTAGTGGCTCGTTGGAGATGTACGTGGGCCCTGTTCCACACGGCCTCGCTGCGTTGCAGCCAGCTGTCAACCGCAGGTACTTCCGAGGGTTCGCCTGACCAGGGGAACAGAGGAGGTTGGTAGCCTAGAATGCACTGAAAAGGGGTGTGGTTAGTGGAGGGTTTGAGAATGGAGTTTTGGGCGTATTCAGCCCAGGGGAGATAGCGACTCAGTTTGATTCTCGTGACAGTAAGTGCGTAGGAATTTGATGATTTCCTGGTTTAGGCATTCTGACTGTCCATTTGATTGGGGATGGTATCCTGAAGTGAGACTGATGTTGATATTGAGTTGGCGGAAGAAGGCTGCCCAGAGCCTGGAGGTGAACTGTGGTCCCCGGTCTGAGACTATATCCTCGGGGAGACCGTAGAAGCGGAAGACGTTCTGGAAGAGGAGTTCCGCGGTCTCGAGGGCGGTCGGGAGCTTGGGTAGAGGGATCAGGCGGCATCCCTTAGAAAACCGGTCTACGACGGTGAGGATGGTGGTGTTCCCCTGGGAGACTGGAAGGTCGGTCAAGAAGTCGATTGCTATGTGGGACCAGGGTCGTTGAGGTATGGGCAGTGGCAGGAGGAGACCCGTTGGTGCCTGTCGAGGGGATTTGGCGATGTTGCAGATTCTGCAGTTGCGAATGTAGGAGACCGCGTCACCTCGAAGTGTTTCCCACCAGAAACGGTTCCTTAATAGCCGAACCGTGGAGGTGATGCCCGGATGGCCGGAACTGGTCGAGCAGTGGACCCAGTGCAGTACTCTCTCCCGAAGGGCCGGGGGAACGAAAGTCCGGTTTGGCGGACAGTTAAGTGGAGGCGGATTTGTAGAGTGGGCCTGAGTGATTTCGGACATAATGTCCCATTGGACGGGAGCGAGGAGGAGTGTGGGTGAAATGATGGGCTCGGGGGCTGAGCTCTGGGGTGTCGGGTCATGTTGCCGGGAGGGAGTCTGCCTTGATGTTCTTCGACCCGGGCCGGTAAGTGATGGTGAAATTAAAGCGGGTGAAGAACAGAGCCCACCTAGCTTGTCGGGGATTGAGTCTTTTGGCCGAACGGAGGTATTCCAGGTTTCGGTGGTCAGTGAGGACTAGAAACGGGTGTCTCGCTCCCTCCAGCCAATGTCTCCACTCCTCGAAGGCCGCCTTCATGGCCAGAAGTTCGCGGTTACCCACGTCATAGTTGCACTCTGCAGGGGTGAGTTTCCGTGAATAGAATGCGCATGGGAATAATTTGGGGGGATTTCCCTGACACTGGGAGAGTACGGCGCCGATGCCGGTATTGGAAGCATCAACTTCGACCACAAAAGGGATGCTGGGGTCTGGATGATGAAGAATAGGGGCCGAGGTAAAGCATTTCTTCAGGTGGTCGAACGCCTGGAGCGCATCGGAGGGCCAGTGAAGTCTGGGTTGGGTGGTTTTGACCAAGGCAGTGAGGGGGGCGGCGACCGAGCTGTAGTTCCGGATGAACCTCCGGTAGAAGTTGGCAAAACCCAGGAAGCGCTGGAGTTCCTTGACCGTGTTGGGTCGTGGCCAGTCCAGGACGGCGCGCACCTTACCCTCGTCCATCACGACCCCTTCTGGGCTGATGACGTAACCTAGGAAGGAGACGGATGTCAGATGGAACTCACACTTCTCTGCCTTGGCGTACAATTGGTGCTTGATGAGTCGTTTCAGAACCTCCCGAACGTGGGTGATGTGCTCCTCCCGAGTGTTGGAGTAAATGAGGATGTCATCAATATAGATGATGAGGCACCGGTTGAGCATGTCCCTGAAGAGGTCGTTGACGAAGGACTGGAAGACAGAGGGGCTGTTGGACAGGCCGAAGGGCATGACGCAGTATTCGTAGTGGCCACAGGTGGTAGAAAAGGCTGTCTTCCACTCGTCCCCTTCCCGGATGCGGATTAAGTTATATGCATTACGCAGGTCGAGCTTGGTATAAATTTTGGCAGTTCTTAGTTGTTCTAGTAATGAGGGGACGAGAGGGAGAGGGTATCGGTACTTGACCGTCACGTCGTTTAAGCCGCGATAGTCGATACAAGGGCGCAGGGAGCCGTCCTTTTTGCCCACGAAGAAGAAGCCAGAGGAGGCTGGTGATGTGGATGGGCGGATGAAACCCTTAGCTAGTTCTTCCCTTATGTAGCGTTCCATGGCGTCCGATTCGGGCTGGGATAGGGGAAAAATCCTGCCCTTGGGAGGTGTGGCGCCGGGCAAAAGTTCAATGGCGCAGTCGTTAGGGCGGTGAGGAGGCAGCTGTTGTGCCTTGGATCTGCTGAACGCTTCCCGGAGGTCGGAGTATTCTGATGGGATTCCACTGAGGTTGTCAGCCCCCTCCTGGACGCTTGTGGTTGCTAGGGTGGTCGGATCTTTCAGGCCCAAGCATCGGGAAGAGCAGTCTGGACTCCAATGTGTGATTTCATCGTCCCGCCAGGAAATTTGTGGGTTGTGGGTGCGTAACCAGGGAAGACCGAGGATGAGCGGGTTGTGAGGGGAGTGAATGACGTAGAATCGGGTGCGCTCGGTGTGCAGCGCCCCTACCTGCAGGGTGATATCAATGGTGGTGTGGTGGACTCGGCCGGTGCCCAGCGGACGTCCATCTAACGCGGCCACTGTTAAGGGAGGATCACAGAGAGACAAGGGGATTGAATGTTGCTGAGCAAAAACTTCATCAATGAAGTTCCCTGCTGCTCCCGAATCCAACAGCGCTCGTGTGTCAACGCTGAGGAGCTTGGTGGATGATGTAGACGAGATAAACAGACTCACCACTTGCTGTCGTGACTGGGCTGGACGAACGGGACAGTTAGCTCGCAGGTGATCCGCCTGACCACAGTAGAGGCAGAGGTGGTTAGTGAGGCGGCGCTGGCGCTCCTCTTGGGTCAAGTGCGCCCGGCCCATCTGCATGGGTTTGCAGGTTTCACTGGGTGGAGGTGCTGGAAGGGAGGGGCCGGACCAACGGGCTGGTCGTCTGGCACGGAGGAGATTATCAATGAGAATGGCCAGGGTTATGAACTGGTTGAGGGACGCGCCTTCATCGCGGCAGGCTAATTCAGATTGTAGCTCCTCCCTCAGCCCCTTGCGGAAGAAAAGCTTGAGTGTGCTCTCCACCCAGTCGGTTTGTGCAGCCAGGGTGCGGAAGGTCAACGCGTAATCCGCCGCTGTGCGGTTCCCTTGGCGGAGTGCCGCTAGTTGTTCTCCAGCACTTCTACCGCCCTCGGGGTGGTCGAAAACCTCCTGGAAGGCGCGCAGGAAGGCGTCGAAGGAGGTTTGGGTCAGGCCCTGATTGGTCCAGACAGCAGTGGCCCACTCGCGCGCCCTCCCGGTGAGTAAAGAGCAGACAAAGTGAATCTTGCTCTCATCAGTGGGGTAAAGGATTGATTGCTGGGACAGGAAGATGGAGCATTGCATAACAAACCCCTGGCACTGGGTAGGATCGCCGTCGTATTTCTCTGGCAGCGCTAATCGAGGGGCGGCGGCGGCTGCGCCGAGAATGGGCAGGGCGGCGATGGCTTGGCTGGTTGAGGGCGCGAGCTGTGGTGCGGGCTGACGCAGCTCCTGAACGGTCCTCATAAGCTCCTCCATTAAAGCGGTGAGACGGCCAAGCTGATGCTGGTGTGTGGCCAGTAGGTTCGCCTGCGCGGAGAGTTCCTCGGTCATTCGGGAGGCTGCCGCTGGATCGGTGAGTGGCGAAGTCTTCTGTAATGATGGCTCAGACTGATTAGGATCCATATGCGGCTTTATTGAATGAAAACTGAATCAGAGAGAGAGAGAAAGTCAGCGACTTTCGAAGGTCGGTCAGGCATTTGGTCGGGGCAGGCAGCGGACAGAAGAATGGTCTGGTTCAGGCAAGGTTGGCTTCGACGGAATCAGAGAAACAGGTAAGAGATCGCTCAGAAATGCAGCCGTGGCAAACAAGACTTCACAGTGAGAGCACGGGGAAGCAAGGCTTTAATAGAGGGAAGTTGATGGGCAGCAGCTGTTGGGTAATTAGTGCGGGTCAGAATTCAGATGAGATAGATCTTCGGTGAACGGTAATGGGAGCGTTCTCACTGATGTTCGTAACACTTGGTAGATTTTGGTCATGAATGACCAAATGATTCACTAACTCACTCATAGTATATAAGATGCTCCTTTGTCGCCACCTTGTGGCATTTCCAGAAGGGGCACTCAGATTCCTCTTCAATAGGTGAAATTCTAAAGCTAATCTAATTAGTCAGCAAGAAAGTCAATGGCACTATATCAGGATAGTCTCCTTATGCTTTTCATTCACGAGCCACCATGAATTCATAGAGCATTCAGAAAGTCTCGTGCAAATAAGATTTGTCTGTCACATTTGTCTGATATGCCATGATAGAATGGACAAGAAACAGTCCTAACAAAACTGAGTGAACTTAATGTGTTACGTTACATAATTGAACAATGTGGATACATTTCTATAAGAATGCAATCCATCATGTTTAGGACTTAGCCTTTCAGTACTTCAATCTGTCGTGTTTTAAATGGGTACTTCTTTACCCTTGGTTCTGAACTGTGATAGAAACAAGGCGGAAGGAGTTCACTTATGTTATGTTTATTCTGTTGTTCCTGTTTTTCATGTCTTTTATTTTGAAAAGTTTGTTCATGTTCCATGCCATGTTTTGTTCCTGTTTCCTTGTCATGTGATCTTCCTGTTTCCCTCCATGTTCACGTGTCTTGTGTTCATTGGTTGATTACTTTGTTATTAGTCTTGTCTTTTTATTGGTTAAAGTTTATTTAGTCTTGTTATCTTGTTTATAGTTTTGTGATTGGTTATCCTTGTCATATGTTCTCCCATGTCAAGCATTTAAGCCATCATGCTTTCCATTGTCCGTCGTCAGGTATTGTTTGTGTAACGTCATGTTCTTGTTCGTGCCAAGTACATAGTCAAGTCAAGTCAAGTCAAGTGAAGTTCATGTTTATGTTTTGTTCTAGTCTAGTTTAGTAAAATTCATGTTTATGTTTTGTTCTAGTCTAGTTTAGTCAAATTCATGTGTATGTTTTGTTCTAGTCTAGTTTAGTCAAGTTCATGGTTTTGCTTGTTCATGTTTGGAGTTATGGTTTTTTGGACATCATGTTTGTAAAATAAACTGCACATGGGTTCTGCTTAATCATCGTTTTCGTTTGCATCTCCATCATTGCCATTGCCAGCTACACTCGTTACAACTTAACTGAACTGACTCAATCAATTTGGTTTCACAACGATTCACCCCAATCAAATTGAAATTACCCTTTACTGATTTCCTAACCACTAAGCATAAGTAAAGATGACTCTTAAACCTAAACAATTGTGAAAGAGTCCAAATAGCACCAAAACATCTCAAGACTCTTCTGAACACTAGAACACTTACTGAATAATTCAAAATTCTGCACCAGTGCTTTAGCTTTGATGGAAGAGTTGTCTTGTTGTTTGTTTGTGTTTGTCTTCTTCTGCCTATGTCCAACGATCATCAATGTCCCCATTTCGACCATTTCAGCTTGAAGGGGGGATATGTAGGATCTTATGGGCAGAAGAATTAACAATTTCTAAACAAAATGATTTGAATCCAGGATGTAAACTGATATTATCCTTCCAAGTTATTAACTAAGACACAGAGGCCTGAAAAGAGTCCATTAAAAGCTGCTCAGTTGAGTGTCAACCGTCTTGAGAACAAAGGGAGTTCTGTGGACAAACCAAAATTCCTCCTGGTCCAGGTTGTAAATCAGGAATGCCCTGAAAGTTAATGATCATCACATGCCCTAAAGTCTACTCTTCAGAAGAAACCCCTATGCCAGAAATCTAAAAGAATTCCCTTTGTTTCATTCATTTAGTAAAACACGAACACTTAAAAATGAGATATTTCCTGTGTCACATGCTAAAAACTCATTACCAAGACACAAAGCAAAAACAGACTGCCTGATGAGACCCTCATGTTTGCAATGGACAACAAAATAATTTTTTAAGGACATCTCATCTTAAATCCATGAACATTTCAAACAAAATCGCAGCACTATGCTGACTTAACCCTCTAAAATGCACAGCATGTACCTTTATGTACCAAAATATACACAATACTTAGCCCTGCTAGATATTTCTGAAAATTATGTTGCTATGACCTGTAATCACTTTGCTAACTGACTGATTGATGATTATAATATTTAATCTTGTTTTATTCAGGGTTCGTACAGCTTTTAAGAGTGAAATTCAAATATTTTTCAAGCATTTTCAAGATACCTTAATCTTTTTCACCACAAAATTTTTAATAGTATCCAATTCTAAATGTCAATTGACAATTTTTGATTAATTGATAATTTTACTTCAAATAAAAGCAAAAATTCTACAACAGATATTTTGTCCCTGGCTATTTGAATAAAGGCTAAAAGAAGACTGCATTGAAAAAACAATCTATTCAGTGACAAGATATGAGATTCATGTGGAATCAAACCTCTAAACATTCACATCTGCAGCAGAAATACATTTAGTGTGATGGGATTGTTTTCACACAAATAAGATGTGACTGCAAAGATCAGACCGATTTGAAGAATAGTATGTTATTATTAATATTTTTAGTAATTTCATCTGTTTTGAGAGCTATAATATGTAAGGGATAATTGTATACACCAAGGCTGGGGCACTCATTCAACAAGACCTTAGAACATGTAACTGCTAATCAAACTGATTTTGATTGGGCCATTTGCTGTTTGCGAGCTATTGAGACACAATACTGTGCACTAATGTACAGTAACTGTGCTTTGACCATCTTAATCCAGAATATAATTACATTCATTGATGAAATTGTAGCCTTTTTTGGGTTTAATAAATCACACAGGCCATGTCGCAATTACATTTTTATTTTTATTAACTCTACATTTGACATATTAAATATACAATGACTTTCTGACCTACTTTTAAGTATTCAAGCAATATTATCCCAAATTAAATATAAGTTTACATGTATGATTTCCTTGTTGTTGATTGCTCCTCCGCATAGAGATACAGTATTTTATTTATCCTCTTCCAGTCAGCTGTCACTGAAATGGCACTCCGGTATGTTGATGGAAGCAGTGTGACGAACTGCCTTTTGTTTCCCCTGGTCCCAGGACAGAAATACCGACTTGTAGTCTGACCACGGTGACTCCGCCTTCAGAGTTTTCTCTGCACCTTTGCACTCACATCTAGAGCTACACTTATGTCAACAACCAGTCAAGAAACCAAGATGTTAACAAGTAAAATGTGACAGACATATCCTCTTCTTCCATTTCTACTCTGTTAAAGAAAAGTTACTGTAATGTTGCTTTTAGACACATCAAAGCTGCATGGGGGAATTTACTTGCTCCTGATGAGTTATTCTATAAGCAATGATTAAATGCTATCTGTCTGCTCATGTAAATGTATGATAAAGTAATAGCATACTATATCTAATTCCTCTCTATAAGATAAGTTGTCCACAGAATGCTATTTAATTACTCTAATTACTGTAACTGCGCTGTGGATTGGTTCAATCAGTGTGTAATTTCACTGTGTAGTTTGGCTTGCATACAGTTTAACCCAAGAACCAGAATTTTAAGGTCATAGTGAAATTTGACAACACAGGTTTGAGCGTTTCTCAATTAAAGATGATTTATTCTGCCAAATGATGTATACAATGTATGATATAAATCAACAACAAAAAGGTAGTATTCAAATAAAGGAAAATTAAGAATGAAATCATTTTCAAAACCACAGTCAACAGTTAATTTTGTTTATTGTCTACTTCATTGGTGGAAGCATCAAAAAATCCCTTCTGTTTTTAAGGGTTGCTTTCATTTTAGTTTCACATGTGTATCTGTGGGCATTTGCACATCTTTAGCCTACATTTAGGTAACATCTATGTATTTATTTAATTTATCACAGCCAATGAATGCAGAAAGTTAAATTGGTATAGCTAGCATATATAATAAATAATGAAATAATTTAGTTTAGGCTATGCATAGTGCCTACACCTGCCAACAAATGCTTATTGTTAGAAGAAAACAAAACAATCCTTAGACCTATAGACCATTACTGACCTCACTCACACCGGCTCCCTCAGAATCAACTGGCCTGCCAATCTCCTGCGGCTGCTTCTCTTTCTCTCTGCTATAATATCTTCGAATATCCATCTCATCTGCTCAATGAATTGAAGGATACAACGGTAATAGCATTAACAGGGACCCTATGACATTTAGTTTTCAGTGACAACAACATTATATGGGGATTGATATTGTTTTATATGCCTATTCTAGAGATAGGTTATATTATTGGCAAAGAATAAAGAGTTGTGATTAGCTTGCTAAGTTAACCATTTCTTGTATTTTGCTTGTTCACTCTAGCTAGACTACAGTTTTCCATAGCAAACCAAAATATCCCCTTTCCTTTACCTCAAGAAAACGTAGCTAAAGGTAAGCAGGTAATTAAAAACAACTTTCACTCTGTATCACGACACTTACCAATCTTCCGTTCACCATTAGCGTGTGTATTGGTGTGTGTGGGCTGGAGGGTGCATAGCGAGTTCAACTTCAGACCGAACTAGAGTAACGACGAGACGAGATGAATCCTCCAGTTACTTGCAGCGCTCCGGTCTGCAACGCTCTGAAAGCTGCCGCAGTTCGCACCAATGCAACGAGATGCTGCGGTGCATCATCTTGATAGCACAACGACTCTTTGTACTTCTGTCCAACTTCCGACTTTTCGGCTATTTTTTGTAGCTGGATTATATATATCATTTGTTGCGTCTAATTCTAAATATGAATGAGGATACGGTTATTGATAAATCGAATTGTTATTGTTGTTCTTATTATCATTTAGGGGGGCTTAGGAACATTTTGGGGTAGCTTCAGCCCCCCTAAAATAGGCCTAACGACGTCCCTGCCTCAGAGTCTTCCATGTCTCCTTTTCCAGCAGTCATATCCGCTCTCCCAGAGACTCCTCCTTCAGTGGTCACGTCTGCTCTCCCAGAGACTCCTCCTCCAGTGGTCACGTCCGCTCTCCCAGAGACTCTTGTCCATGTCCTGGTCCTGTGGCAACCTCCCAGGCCTCCTGACCCAGTCCCTGCCCTGTGGCCACCTCCCAGGCCTCCTGAACCGGTCCCTGCCCTGTGGCTGCCTCCCAAGCCTCCCGACCCTTTCCTGGCCCTTTGGCAGCCTCCCAGGCCTCCTGACCCAGTCCCTGCCCTGTGGTCACCTCCCTGGCCTCCTGATCATCTGCTGGCTCCTCCCTGGCCTCCTGATCATCCGCCAACTCCTCCTTGACCTCTTAATCATTCTACGAATTCTTCCTCATCTTCTTGTCCCTTTCTTCCTTCCCATCCAATTTTGGGCACCATGAATCACCCCTTAGGGGGGGTGTCATGAACTGCCCTTTGTTTTCCCTTATTCATGGCCTTAATTTCCCAGGATGCACCTTTATTGATTACCCTCATCTGCCTTCAATCTTCCACAACTGTTTCCTGTTCCATCATCAACCTTCTGTGTATTTATACCCTCTGATTTCCTTCGCTCATCATCGGTTCTTGTTAGTTGGTCAGTTTGTTTGTTAACATGGTAATTCAAGTGATACATTCACATTTTTCAGCAAACTGCTGTGACGTTTGATTTGCCCTTTTTCTAAAGTGTTTTATTTTCATCTTCTGTCTTTTTCATCTTCTGAGTTACATTATATAAAATAGTCTGTGTTTGGATCCACACTCTCTTGTCTCATCTATCCCATCAATGTTACAAGCAGGAGATGCAGGTATAATTTATTTGGCGCCAATCTACCACAGTGGAGATGTGCAGTACTCCCATGTGCATGCAACATCAAAGCAAGAGTTCTCTCTGATGCAGAGTGGTGTATGTGAGCTCCCACACTGACAAGACACCACAAACATAACAACTGTATAATATCCATTTAAAATTTGAAATAATTTTAGATAGTTTATAACAGTCATCAACCTAAGGAAAAAAATCAAGCATTTTCAAGAAACATTTTTAAAATTCAAGCATATTTCAATACTTTAAATCCTAACTGTGCAAATCATGCATTTTCCAAACTTTCAAGGATTTGTACAAACCCTGCTTATTCATGACATATTACTAGAATGGTAACCATTCATGATAAATCACATCATGTTTACTATTGTTGAGATTCTATGCATTTCAGAAATGTTTATGTTACTAAATTTTTTAGTGTGTGGCTGGGCCGTGAAAGTGCACGGCCGGCGCTGAGTCAACTAATCAGCAGGAGAGAGAGAGATAAAGGGGTCCGGAGATGCCAGTTCGAGAGAAAGACACACACAGCCACTGTATGCGTGTGCATCTATGTGTTTTATGTTGTTTTACGTTGAGTTTATGTCAATAGTACAAAGCCTCCCCATCAAGAACTCTCTCTTTTTGCTCTCTTTTCCTCTCTTTGCGGTCTTCCATCTGGGCTCTTGGCCCATCTGCCCAGGATCCACACAATGTAGAGTCCAGGAAGGCACAGAATTCAAAGTTCTGAGGAAGCTTTTCTCTTATCTGTGCTACGACTCACACACGTGACAGGGAGTAGCAAGTCCCCATTGCTGGAGACCTTGCTTCAAAGCCCTGCCTGGTCTTTCCATCACCCATCCATCGACGCACAAGTCAGAGAACTATCCGATGTCCACGATCTTAACAGAGGTCCAAAACATTGAAGAAACAACCAGAACTTCATACAAAGAGCCAAAGCAACACAAGGAAATGCAAGTACATCTCCAACTTTGACTGAAAGTGCTGGTGTCTCTTTAATATAATTTGAGTAACCCGATTGCAAATCAAGGTTTTTTTTTTTTTTTTTTAATGAACTATCTTTGGTTCTCAAAGCAATGTCTATAATCTCCATAAAGTTCAATTTCTCTGCACAGATCATTTCATTCACCATCTGTTACAATTTACTCCCCATTTTTGTCATGGTTGTCTGTGTTTAGATTAGCAATAAAGTCTTGTTTGTATTTAAAGATAATTTAACTGTGGAATATTTCGATAAATATGCTCGACTTGATTTTTTTTAAAAGATCTGCATTCAGAAATTCGAATCATATCTAAACATATATGTGATATTATTTTCAATAACCATGAGAATAGTATTACCCAAGCTAATTCATAACATTTTAAATTGTGAACGGATACAATGAGACTGTTGTATTATAAATTAATGGTAGATAATTTTATTCAGATTTATGATCATTTTTCATTTATCCTTCTGATAATGGTGGTCAAAATGCTAATACATATTATTGGTGAAGGTACATGGGTACTTTAATATTGTGTACATATTTATACTACCAAATTTCCTTAGATAGGCACGTTTCCAATGTCCCTGAAAACTGCAGTTATCAAACCCCTTCTATAAAAGAGCAATCTGGATAACTCTATATGAAACAACTACAGACCAATCTCAAATCTTCCTTTCATATGCAAAATCATTGAAAAGGTTGTTTTCAATCAGCTGAATAAATTCTTAAACTTAAATGGCTACTTAGACAATTTCCAGTCTGGTTTCCAACCATATCACAGCAATGGTGCTCATAAAGTTACTTACAGCATAGAACCATCTTCCAGAAGAGGTCAGGTGTGCTCCAACATTAGCCACATTCATATCCAGTCTGAAAACACATCTGTTGAGCTGTGCATTTACTGACTGAACACTGTGCTGCACTTACTGATTGCACTGCATCATTTTATTTCTGTATTCCTTTTCTTTTTAATTATCTTTTCCTTTTTAAAACTTATTTTTTTACTTTTATTTTTATTTCTTGTTCATAATTTATTTAAAATTTTTATGTAAAGCACTTTGAATTACCATTGTGTATGAAATGTGCTATATAAATAAACTTGCCTTGCATTGCCTCAAAATGATCAATAATGGATAGGAATGTAAGAGTAAGGTCAGTCTGATCCAAAATACCACTTAAGCAACTATGAAAAAGAAAGTGAAATTAACACATCTTCTCAAATTGATCTTGAATTAACAAGGTTGGCAGCATGGCCAACTTTTGCCATAGAGCTAAGGTGGGAAAGCCCAGGGGGTAGAGGCCAGTAATGAGTGAATATGAACAAAGCTTAATAATATTCCTCAGAGGTCACAAGGCCAGAACTGAAACCTTCATTTGTGCTACAGCAACACAGAAGGTACTGAACCCAGATCAGTCTAATTGGACCGGTGAGAACACTAGACCATCGCACAGATCTGACACTTTTTCATTATAAACATATTCTTGCTCTCTTTATTTCGAATAAGGTTGACCTTAAACAGAGTAGAGATAAAACTGATGTAATATTATTACATTTTGTGTATAACAGCTGCCTACTGGGAATTAATTAGCAGTTATTAGGCAATTTCTTAACCATATGGCCATAGCTTTTGTGGAAATACTACAGTAATATTAGCAAGTTAGCCACTAGTCACTATGTTGTCTCATTGGTCATATTCTCAGAACCACCCTTACACACACACACACACACACACACACACATATATATATATATATATATATATATATATATGTTTACAAATTTGATTTTATTCAGTATTATAAAAGTCTATTTTCTTTGGCATTATCTTTTTTTGTTGTTGTCGACAAAAATAGCTCTCACCCCACCATGCCTAACAATCAATATATAAGGCATCATTTTGTGAGAGTTTGGGTCATGTTCGCTCGTTTTCATTAATGGATGCTAATAAATGAGCCAAATGGTTTGTGCATACCCAGACAGGTGCCTACCTCTGATGCTAACCATGCACATGCTGGAAAATAAATTGATAGAGGAGAAGCGATTGAGGAGCAGAAAAAGAAAGATGTAAACACCCAACCTGAAATAAGGACTTCAGTGCTGGGAGAATTTACCCCTGTAAAAGAGCCCCGTGAAAGCAGCTGTTAAAACAAAAAATTACATTATGTTAAAAAATAATTAACATTTTAGTCTGTTCCTCACACAAAGCTATAATTTGACTTCAGAAAACTTTCAATATAGTGTTCAAGTAATATGGACTTTTTTTTTTTGGTATACTTTTTGGAGCTTGACAGTATAAGATCCCATATGTGTTGAAAAAGCAACTTTAAAACTTGCTTGGCAAGATAAAACACTAATTTAAGTAGTTAAACTATAGTCAAGCTACTCTTTTGAAAGAGTAGTTAGATACAGTACACTACAAGCTACTAACAAAAAGTAGGTAATTATACTGAGGGTACACTAGCAGCCAAAATTTGGAATAATGTACAGATTTTGCTGTTTCGGAAGGAAATTGTTACTTTAATTCACCAAAGTGGCATACAATGCTTGAAATTGCCAAACAACTGAAGATTTAATACAAAGGTGTGCACTATAGTCTTCCAAGACAAAGGACAACTGGCTCTAACAAGGACATAAAGAGATGTGGAAGGCCAGATGTACAACTAAACAAGAGGATAAGTACATCAGAGTCACTAGTTTCAGAAATTGATGCCTCACATGTCCTCAGCTGACAGCTTCATTGAATTCTACCACTCAACACCAGTTTCATGTACATCAGTAAAGAGAAGACTCAGGGGTGCAGGCCTTATGGGAGGAATTGAAAAGAAAAAGACACTTTTGAAACAGAAAAACAAAAAGAAAATGTTAGAGTGGGCAAAGAAACACAGACATTGGACAACAGATTCTTGGAAAAGAGTATCATGGATCTTAACCCCATTGAGCTTTTGAGGGATCAGCTAGACTGTAATGTGCATGAGAAGTGCCCGACAAGACAGCCAAAACTATGGCAAGTGCTACAGGAATCGTTGGGTGAAACATCACCTGACTATCTGGACAAACTGACAGCTAGAATGCCAAGAACCTGCAAAGCTGTCATTGCTGCACATGGAGGATTTTTTAATGAGAATTATTTGAAGTAGTTGAAATAATATTTTTTTTGTATTTTTTCCTGTTAATTTTCATTTTTCTTCTTTTTTTTATCCCCTCTTCTCCCCAATTTTTGGCATGCCCAATTCCTACTTCTTACTAGGTCCTTGTGGTTGTGCAGTTACTCACCTCAATCTGGGTGGTGGAGGACAAGTCTCAGTTGCCTCCGTTTCTGAGACAGTCCATCCATGCATTTTATCACATGGCTCGCTGTGCATGACACCGTGAAGACTCACAGCTTGTGGAGGCTCATGCTATTCTCCGTTATCCACACACAACTTACCATGCGCCACATTGAGAGTGAGAACCACTAATCACGACCACGAGGCGGTTACCACCTCTACTAGAGTGAACTATATCAAGGAGTGAATGAAGTGAGAGAGTGAATTCGGATGCTGATGAATAAACAAATCAGGGGAGAGAGTGGGAACGAGAATTCTGGAGATGATGCAGAAACAACTTCATCACATACCTTTATGTACTTTTATCTAACATGTAGGATGATAATAATAATCATAATAAAAATGTATACTTTTTATTCTTACAAAATGGTATATATACAATAAATCTTCATTCTGTCCTGTTTAATATACAGTGAGGAAAATAAGTATTTGAACACCCTTCTATTTTGCAAGTTCTCCCACTTGGAAATCATGGAGGGGTCTGAAATTGTCATCGTAGGTGCATGTCCACTGTGAGAGACATAATCTAAAAAAAAAAATCCAGAAATCACAATGTATGATTTTTTAACTATTTATTTGTATGATACAGCTGCAAATAAGTATTTGAACACCTGTCTATTAGCTAGAATTCTGACCCTCAAAGACCTGTTAGTCTGCCTTTAAAATGTCCACCTCCACTCCATTTATTATCCTAAATTAGATGCTCCTGTTTGAGGTCGTTAGCTGCATAAAGACACCTGTCCACCCCATACAATCAGTAAGAATCCAACTACTAACATGGCCAAGACCAAAGAGCTGTCCAAAGACACTAGAGACAAAATTGTACACCTCCACAAGGCTGGAAAGGGCTACGGGGAAATTGCCAAGCAGCTTGGTGAAAAAAGGTCCACTGTTGGAGCAATCAGAAAATGGAAGAAGCTAAACATGACTGTCAATCTCCCTCGGACTGGGGCTCCATGCAAGATCTCACCTCGTGGGGTCTCAATGATCCTAAGAAAGGTGAGAAATCAGCCCAGAACTACACGGGAGGAGCTGGTCAATGACCTGAAAAGAGCTGGGACCACTGTTTCCAAGGTTACTGTTGGTAATACACTAATACACTTTCATGGTTTGAAATCATGCATGGCATGGAAGGTTCCCCTGCTTAAACCAGCACATGTCAAGGCCCGTCTTAAGTTTGCCAATGACCATTTGGATGATCCAGAGGAGTCATGGGAGAAAGTCATGTGGTCAGATGAGACCAAAATAGAACTTTTTGGTCATAATTCCACTAACCGTGTTTAGAGGAAGAAGAATGATGAGTACCTTCCCAAGAACACCATCCCTACTGTGAAGCATCATGCTTTGGGGGTGTTTTTCTGCACATGGGACAGGGCGACTGCACTGTATTAAGGAGAGGATGACCGGGGCCATGTATTGCGAGATTTTGGGGAACAACCTCCTTCCCTCAGTTAGAGCATTGAAGATGGGTCGAGGCTGGGTCTTCCAACATGACAATGACCTGAAGCACACAGCCAGGATAACCAAGGAGTGGCTCTGTAAGAAGCATATCAAGGTTCTGGCGTGGCCTAGTCAGTCTCCAGACCTAAACCCAATAGAGAATCTTTGGAGGGAGCTCAAACTCCGTGTTTCTCAGCGACAGCCCAGAAACCTGACTGATCTAGAGAAGATCTGTGTGGAGGAGTGGGCCAAAATCCCTCCTGCAGTGTGTGCAAACCTGGTGAAAAACTACATGAAACGTTTGACCTCTGTAATTGCAAACAAAGGCTACTGTACCAAATATTAACATTGATTTTCTCAGGTGTTCAAATACTTATTTGCAGCTGTATCATACAAATATATAGTTAAAAAATCATACATTGTGATTTCTGGATTTTTTTTTTTAGATTATGTCTCTCACAGTGGACATGCACCTACGATGACAATTTCAGACCCCTCCATGATTTCTAAGTGGGAGAACTTGCAAAATAGCAGGGTGTTCAAATACTTATTTTCCTCACTGTATATATATATATATATATCATAATTATTAAAAGAATAATGTTGCTAAAAACATCCAACAAGAATAAAAACATTTGATCAGGCATACATTATTTTATATATTTTTTATCAACTTGACACTCTCCCATCCAAACTGGCCAGCATTTTTGAGTGCTGAGAAGAGATGATGTGCCCTCATGCAGTGGTAATACAGTATTAAAGTAATTAATAACATGCATTGTTCATTAGATGAATACATACATGTGATAACCAACTATTTGAATAATTTCCTCTGTGCGTAGTTTTCGGAGTTAACAATGATATTGCCTCAGTGAATTAGTGATGAAAGAAATCATTTAGAATTAATGGCAAAATAAAAAATAACCATAAAAAATATATTTTCATCTGTATAAATAAATAAAATTGTTCAATTTATTTGTTTGATTTTGGATCGCTATAATTTAATATGTAATTTTTAATCAAGTTTTGAAATGTCAAGTAAAACACTAAAGCTAGAGTGAAATAAACATTGCAGGAATGAATGAAGCTGTAAACTGGCATCTCTCATATATAAATAGGTTGTATTTATCCGACCTCTACCACTTTGTCTGTGTAAACAAGAAATTGTCAGATCAAAGTTAAGTATGGAGTGCCACAGGGATCAGTTTTAGGGCCTCTCCTTTTCTCCTTATATGTGCTTCCCCTGGGTGACAATATCAGGAACTGTGGAATTAGTTTTCACTGTTATGCCGACGGTACCCAACTATATATTTCCTTGAAACCTGATTCAATTTCCCAATTCTCCAATTTAGCAGTGTTTCAATGATATCAAATATTGGATGGCTAGAAATTTCTTCTTCTAAATTCCGACAAAACAGGGTACTAATTATTGGATCAAAATATTCCATCACTTTCAGTAATATCTAGAAAATCTAAACCCACAAAAGGAGGTAGATCCTTTTCCTATTTGGCTTCTAAACTATGGAATTGTCTTCTGAAGATGGTTCAGGACTCAGACACATTCTCTCAGTTTAAGTTTAGACTAAAGACTCATCTTTGCAGCCAGGCATACCCCTTATTTATCTATCAGCTCATAGTTATGCTGCATTAGTTAGGTCTGCATGAACCGGAAACACTTCTCATATTCTATAATCCTGTTTTAAAGTGAATGGCATCTACACTAATATTATTTTATCTGTTTCCCTGTCTTAACCTTGGGATACATATCTTGAGGTTACCAGAGCCAGGCAGATCCACTGCACTGTACAACTCGACTCAACTCGACTCAACTCGGGGTTTTCCGCTGTGGATAGTACCTGGTACCTATTCCCTTTTTAGTACCAGCTTGGTTGAGGTTCCAAGTGAGCCGAGCGGAAACAAAATGTGATGTCAAAATCCTGCAGATCGCTGATTGTTCAGGGAGAATCGTCACTACCAGCGTCACTGGATTTCTGACACGGGACATCAACCTGCTAGTTTTAAAGTTAGCAGTATAATTTGTTCACACACCTTTCAAATTGTGAAAAAAATAAATGGCTGTGTGCAAAACCACGCTGTGCTCAATAAACGAGGTGCAGACGGTCCACTCGTTAGCGAAGAAAGAAACGAAGCAAAACTAAAAAGTCTCTCAGGAAGTGTCTCAGCTGTTGGCCCCACACAGCTACCACCGGACCTACCAACAGTGTAGGGAAAAGTTTAAAAAAACTTAAAAGTGACTACAGAACCATCAAGGAAAAGTGGAAGTGGTTCAACCAAATGGACGCTAACTAGACCGGCGAGCAATGGGAGGGAGAGTGCCCTGGATTCAGCCACGATGGAGGATGGTATGTTTGTTACGTTAACTCTATATTCTGCTTGAAAGCTTCACTTTATTTAGTTGACCAGCAACTGGAAGCTTGCTTCTAAAACAACCAGGCCAATTTAACTGTTACACTTGTGTAAAATCACCATGCAACACCTGCTTTATGCAGCACAATGAGCTAGTAGCTAACAGCAGTGGTTGTGATATTGTTTTGGTCAGTTTGTGTCGTGTTTAAGATGATTTCACAGCAGTAGAGGTGGCGCAACTATGACGACCAGCCTATAATCCCACCAATGTTGATGTGGTACTAAACTGCAGTGGAAATACAAGCTCAGAAAAGTAAAGCGAGTAGAGTTGAGGTGAGTCGAACTGTAATGTGCAGTGGAAAATTGCCATAACTACAGCCGTGCCAGCCAGATTTCACTTCAGAATACTATGTTGGATTCACAGAGGATGAACATCACCTTGGCCAAAGGATGGACTACACTAAACTGGAATACATAGATAATACATTAACTGCAGCCTTCATCAGCCAAATAACAAAAGACAATGCATCTGTTTGCACTTCGGCAGTTAATTAAGCCTGAGTGGTGGTGGCGTAGTGGGCTAAAGAACTAAACTGTTAAGCAGAAGTTTGTCAGTTCAATCCCCACAGCCACCATTGTGTCCTTGAGCAAGGCACTTAACTCCAGGTTGCTCCAGGGGATTGTCCCTGTAATAATGGCTCTGTAAGTCGCTTCGGAAATAAATTCTAAGACTTTAGTCATTAATCTACAGTTAATACAACAGCTTTTTGTTTATACATTGGTCCCTAACACTTACTTAGTTCACCAATTTTAAATCTTGACTTTACAAACATTAATAACTAATACTGGCATTATATTGATGCTGTTCATCCAGAGGGGAACTGGTTCCCACTGTGAGCCTGGATTCCCCCAGGGTTATTTTTCTCTGTTAACCAACATCTTATGGAGTTTTGTGTTCTTTGCCCTGTCTCCTTATACTTGCTCAGTGGGGGCCTAAATATAAATATAATTATTTACTATTATTTATTTTAAGGCGCAATTTACAAACATATTATACAAACCGCACAATTATAATTCGAAGACAATACTTTTTTACAGCTTTTTGGAATAAAGTATAATTTTTTGTAAAGCTGCTTTGAAATGACATGTGTTGTGAAAAGCACTATACAAATAAAAAACACTTGACTTTACTCTCACATTCCTTCTCTCTCTCTCTCTCTCTCTCTCTCTCTCTCTCTCTCTCTCTCTCTCTCTCTCTGTTGCTCTCTCTCTCTGCATGTCAGTCCTCCTTGGATTATGGGCAAGATAGAGTTGGTGAGTGTACATAAGCTGTACACTGAAAATTACAATGCATTGTGTAAAAATGAGTGACCAAATGTAGGGAACGAATTAGAACTACAAAATGGCCGACACCCAAAATAGTGCACTATATAGTGGATAGGGGACAATTTTGGACACAGCTCGAGTCACTACTCTCACACTTTTGAAAAATGTACTAAGGTTTGTAGTGTCACTACTTTTAGCTACTCCCCATCATCGGTCACCATCCACTTTCATTGTAAATTCAATGGTAGATCAGCTTTTCATTTGGAAATTTGGACGGAACACATGACACATGGAGAAAGGCAGTGTAGGATATCAATATATATGTGTGAGATTGTTCTACACTTGTCTGCAGCTTAGGCAATCGTTCCATTAAACAGATGTTGCATAAACAAGTCTCCCTCATTCGGGTTAAATTCCCCCAGGAAAACATTACAGTATTGCTATCGAGTCTCCCAAATGTCAAAGCAATACTAATCTGGATATGCTCAAGGAAAGCATGCCACAATCTACCCCTATTGTTGCGGATAATAAAACAAGGAACATGGCCATGGGGACAGTTTTAAAAAGTGTCCCTGTGTTTTTGTGTCGAAGTTTTTGATTTCACCCACTTTCTGCCTTAATTTGATTCACTTGGAATCTGAATGTTATAGATGAAAAGCCACCTGAGGCATGGGATTAGCCAGACGCCAGTATTGTTCTCCCATGCACACATTTATTTAGCTATATGCTGTTTTTTTTAACCCTAATGGTAATGGCATTGTGATTGTGCAAGTTATTTAGGGGCTATATGTTTGGGGGTCTAGAAAAGTTCACACTTATTTCATGCTGCATGATGTGAGCATATACCGAGATACGCATCTGTTTAATGATTGAAAGGAGGAGATTTTCTTGGTTGCAGTTAAAAAATGTGAATGGCGTGAACTTATAAAGGTGCAATGATTTTCTTCTTTAAATAAGCTGAGTTGTATCCTCTCTTCTAAATCTTAGTTGCTCTCACTTTCCCTCTCTCTCCTCTTTCAGATTAGTGCTGGTGGCGGGTGATTTGTCATGAGGTCTGTGTTGATTAATCTGTTGGTGGAGCCCGTATATTGGTCCTCAGTTCTGTCAGCTGGTAGGGAGAGATCCAGGACTTGCTGAGCTAAGGCGGGCCACCACCCAGGTGTCTACATTGGAGCTAAATGAGCCATGCAGGGTTTCATATATGCACACACACGTGGTCCTGCATAATTTGTCAATACACATCAACAAACAATAAGTTATGGCCTCTTTCGCCTGTCAGCATGCCTTTGCTTAGTTCTGTTCCATCTCCATCCAGACAGAGAAACAGGGAACAGTACAGTACAGACAAGACAGTGAACAAAATCTAGCATACCTGAGGGAGTATTCTTAAGAGCTATTCTTCTTTAAAAAATAGTTGTATTCATAAGTGTTTGGGGGTCTTACAATAAGGTTGTCACAGACAAATAATAATATATGCTCAGAAGTTGCTCTTTTCTTTAATTATTCTTCCGAAATTACTTAAGAGAAACAGAAACAGAATCAAATAAAACTTGTGCTGATATACAGTAAAAGTATAGAGCTATACAATTAAAGATCCAGTGAAATCAAAATTTACGTTTTGCTGCTTTTTGTCTATATCTATTAGCTTTAAAGCATCTATGCGCTACTTTACTTATAAAAACTGACAGAAGATATTGACTCCAGCCAATGAACAGAGAGTGTGGGTCGATTATAATTAAAGGGCCATACACTTATAATTCACAAGGCAAGTGGAAGCACCTTTTGAACTCTTTTACACCTGTAAACTAAAACCTATTGGCTACTTTTTAAAATGAGATGAGTCGTTTGGCATGTCCCACCCCCACTTCCTGTTTCAGAAGGTCAACACCAAATGGTACTGCGCTTATCAAAACACATCACAGGGACATCAATGTGGATAGCATAGCTCAAATAATTTTGGTCTTGGATGAATTTGATTTGAGTTCATATTAAAATCACTGACTTGTTTGCAGACATTGGTATCTTTGGTATCTTGATTTTAAATGGCAGTTTGGCCAGTTGAATGCCAATCATAATCAAACATCCTGAGCATGTCCCTGCATGAAACAAGTACATTAAAAAGGCCTTTAAAACCAAGCAGGGACTATAAATCTCACTGGACCTAGGATTGCACATTTACTCTGCCTGCCCAATCTCATCTATTTAGTATAATTACAAAGCCTATACCGTTAAAAAAGTCTGTGAGGCTATTAATCCTCACAGCTCATAGTCACAAACTTTTAGGAAACATAAATTCAGTAACTGCTGATGGGAAGGAGTGAAAACTATGAGCATGAAAGGAAGCTGGAAGTACATTTGCTTCTTATGTAAATCTTATTTCGAAAAAAAAAAAAAAAATAAATATTGAAGGAAAATGTTTTTTTGAAAAGAAAAAAGAAATAATATAAAGAAATTTGCTTCTCATTAGATCATGTTTTAATATTTTTACATGAAAACTATTTAGTTACTGATTAAGAAATAGATTTTTTTTGCAGTGAAAAGAAAAAAAGAAAGAATGAAAGAAAGAAAGAAGACAAATGAGAGAAAAACGAAAGATATTTGTCATGTTGGTACAAGCTGCAAAGAACTAAAAAAAAAAAAAAGATTTATGACCAGTCATTGGCTGATCCTCCCTTCACTCAACAAGCCCCTCCTGCCCTTCCCACAGGTGATGCAGATGGGCAGACTGTTTAACCTTTCCACTGTTCTGCCACAATGCCTGTGAAAGAAATACTCATTCCCATTGCTTCACTTTCACTGCAGCCTCTGCTCCATGCCACACGGCTCAACTAAAACTAAAAGTCTCAGTCACGCTGCATGCTGCATGCTTGAGGTGGTGAAAGAGACCAACCATGAAATGAAGGAAGACTCTGAGTGATTAATCCACCTGCCCTAATTCAACACGCCCTCATCTCAGTCTACAACTTTTCCTCTCCATCTCCCAGAGATGAAAAACAAAGTGCCAAAGTTAAACAAATATGTTCTTTGTGTGGCGTAGAGCACACCTGCTAGCACTCCATCACTGTGGGAATACTTGAATTGAGAACTTTATTTGGGGTGACTCAAAGGTTGAAAGCTTTAAAAAAATGTGAGCCTAACATTGTTGTTTATGAATTAATAGCAGAGTTCAAAACATGAGATAAATAACTCTGTGGGGCCAAAAGCATCCCAAAGACACAAAACTGTATGAAATTGGAATACAAGAGACCAAACTAGCTTAAAATATGTAGCGTTGTTTAACATCCTATATAAATATTATTACCAGACAACATGTCCAATAAAAGTCATGACTCACTGACAAAACAAGACATTCTAATTTAGAAATAGATGGGAAATGTTAGATTCAGCTAAACTCCCTGCTCAATGATTTTGGTGCCATCAGTGACACCAGACAGAAAACAGTGCAACAGTCTGGTTCCGGAAGTAAAAATCTCATTCATTTTCTCCATAGGGAAAGTGATTTATAACAATAACTTATAAACCTTTAAAGGCAAACTAACGTGAGCTCCGAGATTGCTAATCAATGTAGCATGCATTTGTTGAAGCCATCAGTCTGAATGATTTCATCTTTTATTTTTTGTTGTATCGTTTTATAAAGCAGAATTCCTGGTGAAGAACTACACTACCCATGATCCTGATGGTTGAAAAAGTGGGTGGGCCATTGGACAAACAAAAGATTGTCCCACCCCAAGAAAACAAACAGATTGCAACTCCATTTGATGCTGTTAGAGACAAAAATTAAGCATTTCACTTTTATGGAAACTGGTTTCCGACTGATTTCAAAGGCATAAGATGTCACTTCTATTTGCCTAGAATAAAGAGTTTTAGGGATAAGCATGTGGATATTCAACAGTAGAAATTACTTATTTCTCAGTAGACTCATAAATACACTCATAAATATATATAAATATAAATAATATACACTGGCAGCCATAGGTTTGGAATAATGTACAGATTCTGCTCTTATGAAAAGAAATTGGTACTTTTATTCACCAAAGTGGCATTCAGCGGATCACAATGTATAGTCAGGAAATTAATAACTTGACAAATTACTATTACAATTTAAAAAAAATAATACTAATATGTTCAGTACTTCTTAAACTACTTCAAAGTGTTCTCATTCAAAAATCCTCCATGTGTAGCAATGACATCTTTGCAGATCCTTGGCTTTCTATCTGTCAATTTGTCCAGATACTCAGGGGACATTTCACACCACACTTTTCTTTGCAATTCTTCCCATAAGGCTGCACCCCTGAGTCTTCTCTTTACTGTTGTACATGAAACTGGTGTTGAGCGGTAGAATTCAATGAAGCTGTCAGCTGAGGACATGTGAAGCGTCCATTACTCAAACTAGAGATTCTGATGTACTTATCCTCTTGTTTAGTTGTACAATCAGGCCTTCCACATCTCTTTATGTCCTTGTCAGAGCCAGTTGTTCTTTGTCTTGGAAGACTGTAGTGTACATCTTTGTATGAAGTCTTCAGTTTTTTGGCAATTTCAAGCATTGTATACCTTTCATTCCTCAAAAACAATGATTGACTGACAAGTTTCTAGAGAAAGCTGTTTATTTTATTTTGCCATTTTTTTTTTTTACCTAATATTGACCTTAATACATGCCAGTCTATTGCATAAAGGGGCAACTCAAAAACAAACCCAAATCACAATAATGGTGATTTTCTAGTATCAAATTAGCAATTCAGCATGATTACTTATGGACAAGGTGTTGGAGTGATGGCTGCTGGAAATGGGTCACGTCTAGATTTGATCAAAAATTATTTTTTCAAATTGTGATGGTGTTGTTTTTACATCAGTAATGTCCTGACTATACATTGTGATCAGTTGAATGACACTTTAGTGAGTTAAATTACCAATTTCCTTCCGAAACAGCAAAATCTGTACATTATTCCAAACTTTTGGCCACCAGTGTTTGTGTGTGTGTGTGTATATATATATATATATAAATGTACTGTATTTACTGTACTTCTTTCAACCAACATCTATGCACACAGTATAGAGGGATATCACAGGCAGCAAAGAAAACAACTATGCTGCAGTCAAAAATTGAGGTATCTTAATAGACAGGATATTACGCAAACATTGGATTCTGACATGACTTGATGCCTTCCTATCTCTGGATACTGCCTGATAAGGCCACATTTTTTAAGGTTCCGAACACAGCCATGAAACTTTAAAAGGAAAAAAAGGCAGCTTACCATCCTTTAACAAAATTACAGTCAAATAATTCATAATGCATTGCTTGTCTGAAGCTGCAGGGTTAAACCTAAAATGCTTACCTTTCGCAAAAGAAAAGAGCCATTGTGAAAATCTACCAGTTTTCAATAAAGCTTGTTTATTCTAGTCAGGATATTACCACACAGTAAGCTCATGGGTTTAAAACTGCTTTCAATGTATATAAGGAGAAAATGCACTTATTATCCCCTGAGCCATTGCTTTAATAATAGAGAATGTGAATAAACAAACCATTTATGATTAAACAGGGAATCAACTACACATTCTCTCAAAATGTAAACAGTTCTTTAGTAAAGACGCATCCGACTGTCTTGATTTCTGTTTAGACTGTTTTGATTACTTGACATTTATAATGTTTTAATACTCTTGAAATATTGCACATTCAAGGTCCTAAGAATGGCACCAAATTCTGCCGTCTTTGATGTGTTTATGAATAATACATTTATTAGATAACAATACATATTACAAAGTAAAATTAAGCTGGTTTCTAAGGATCATATATCACTTGACTGGCATAAAATGTACAGTATTGTATGTATTTATTTATTTTTTCGTTAGTTTTTGAGAGCTGTCCAATCCTCTTCAAAGCAACTCCAGCACAATAACTGTTTAGTCAACTATTGTAAACAAAGCACTGTGGTAAAGAGAATGGAAGAGAGAATGTAATTGTGGGAAAGCGTTGAGGGGAAGGCTTTGTGCTGATACTGTAAGGGCTTTCTGCCCTGTAGCCTGTGCAGCAGCCATGAAAGAACTGAAGCATTGAAGTTTGCCTTTCATCCAGCATAAAAAAGCCACACAATTGACTGAGTCACACAGCACAAGCAGCTAGCAAGCAATTCTGCTCTGAACCGCATATGCACAGGATCACAATGCAGGGGCTAAACTCTGCAATTCAATCCATGGATTTAAATCCGACTGTGTGTCTGGATCTTGGTGACAGTTACACACAAATACGCTCTCAATATCTCTCTCTAATTTTTTGTCATGTTTTTAAGCTTTGACCATATCTCATGGGCAGTTCATTTTATTTAAATAGACACTTGTTAAATGATGTATGCATGTTTGCAGAATAAATAAAAATGTGTCGAGTTTTAAATATATGGTTTGGAACATGAGGGTGAGTAAATGATCACAGAATCTTTTTGGGTGAACTATCACTTTAAGAAGTCCTTCTGTATAACTGTCGCTTATGAACTGTTAAGTTGCAATTTTTACCACTCTTGGACTAAAAAAGATACTAATTGAAGCAGTTGCTGAAGCTTTAGCATTTCTGTCATTCATTGAGTCAGCTGACAGATATGCTACATGTGTTGACTATGTCAGATCTGAGTGTATGAGACCGTCACATTTGTGTCTTTACACGTGTGTGACTGGCCATTGGGAAATTAAGCAGCACTTTGCCATGCATCCTCCAAGACTTCACATCATGTCCCAGGGGAAGGCATCTGATTGGTCTGCCAGGATGTCAGGCATGATGGCTGAATGACAGACAAGAAAAGGCAGGACAGGAGGTGGATGAGAAACATAACGCTAACATCTAATTGTGATCTGTAAAAACAGTATTATTTTTCTTTCCTTCATTTCTTCCTTCTTTTCTTTTTATTCCTTATTCAGTACTTTATTAATTCCTTCCATCCTTCCTTTTTATTCCTTCCTTCCATCCTACATTCCTCCATTTGTTCCTTTCCTCATTCTTTTTCCTTTTTCATTCCTTCCTTTCTTCCTTTTCCTTCTTATTCATTCATTTCTTCCTTCCGTTCTCCCTCCCTACTTTCATTCCATCCGTTCTTTTTCCTTCTTTCTTCTCTTTCTTCCCTTATTAATTCCTCTATGCCATCCTTTCCTCAGTCCTTTCTTTCTTCCTTCCTGCCTGCCTTCCTTCCTTCCTTCCTTCCTTCCTTCCTTCCTTCCTTCCTTCCCTCATTCTTTCCTTTTCAATTCCATCCATACTTCCTTCATTCCTTCTTACTTTCTAATTCCTTAATTTCTTCCTTTTTATTTCTTCCTTTCTTCCTTTTTATTCCTTTCTTCCTTCATTTTTATTACTTCCTGACTTTCTTAATTTCCTCATTCCTTCCTTTCTTCCTTCCTTCCTTCCTTCCTTCCTTCCTTTCCTTATTCATTCCTCCATGCCTTCCTTTCCTCATTCCTTTATTTCTTAATTCTTTCCTTTTTATTCCTTCCTTCCATCATTCCTTCCTTCCTTCCATCCATTCTTGCTTTCATTTTATTCCTTCTTTCCTTCCTGCCTTCCTTCCTTCATTTATTTATTTATTTATTTATTCATTCATTCATTAATTTCCTTCTTTACTTATTACTACCATTAGTATAATGATAAGGAACATTTGCAATATTTTTCTTTCTTTCTTTCTTTATTTTCTTTCTTTATTTTATCATTATTATTATGATAAATTATAGGAGAATGTCAATATAATACAATGTATATCTATTTACTGTGATCTGACTCTGTGTACAATGCCGTGTACTATAAGTTAATAAAACACAGATGCATTTGTACCCCCATTCTAACACACATATCCATAATGATTATGCATCAGTGTGAATAAACTGTGCACCTTTTCAAAAAGAAGTACTAAACAATGCATTTGAAATGCAAACTAAAGTAACTAAAATAAAAAATTTTGTGTTTTGTTGACTGAGAGGACTCAAAGACACCTTTGAGTCAGGCATGGACACAAGTGTGTTCTAGTGTTCTAATTAGCTTTATGCCACACAGAGGAAACATGGTTTGTATGTTTCATCCACACGGTGCCCAGTCACGAAGTGTCTCTTTTCCTAATGGATGCACACACACGTATTCAGCTATTTCTCTTTCTCAATCCCACACACACATGCATTATACACACAAGAATGCATGGATTTACGCTTGGCATGCATTTTTTCCCCATGGCCAATTAATAGATTGCCAGTGTGTCGCATATTTTGCATGATAAAGGAGGGTAATATTAAAGTGCCATTTGTAATGAAAATGCACTTTGCAAATTAAAATATGCCAAAACACATTTTTTTCTAGCTCTTTAGGATGTAAACACTCCTTAACCAATTAAAGCTTATTGTAATAATTCTGTGATTTATGGTGGATCCTTTAACATTCAAAAACTCAGCTCACCTGCATTAAGGTCACCATCCATCATGTCTGTGAAACTGAGAGAGGGAGTAATGGCTGTTGTATTTGCCACTTTTGATGATAGTATGAAAGAAGTATTAGCACTTGTCAACAAAACTGCTTACAACATAACATTAGCATGCATGAGCTGCGGAGACGATTTGTTATCCTGGCAGCCCCCCATACACATTGTTACATTCTTATGGAGAAGTGTGTGTGTGTGTATGTGTGTGTGTGTGTGTGTGTGTGTGTGTGTGTGTGTGTGTGTGTGTGTGCATGAGAGAGAGAGAGAGAGAGAGAGAGAGAGAGAGAGAGAGAGAGAGAGAGAGAGAGAGAGGCATCAAGAAAACAGCATGTTTGGTTTGGTGATAGAGTGGCAAATCCAATGTGAAGGTCTTGTTTGCCGTGAGTTTCAATGAAAACAAACACCGGATCTGGGCATTAACCATAAGACAGTATGAAGGACAACAAGGCATAAGAAATATTGGTTAATTATTCAAAAGCTCACCCTGATATTTACAACCCACTACCCCTCTTACTTACCAATCCATCTTTTTGACCAAACAGAGCTGATGAATTGAAAAAAGAGAGTCAGAGAAAGAGAGAGAGAGAGAGAGAGAGAGAGAGAGACATGGATGTAAAAAAAGCACACAGCCGCAGAGGTGTAGAGTTGCCAAAGTCTCACACTAAGACACAGGGCTGCAACATTCGGCCATTACAAATGGTTTCCTTGGCTGAAGTGCACATATACAGCTCCATCTCTTCCTGAGCCAAGAATGCACTTAGCTCAACGCTGGTAAATGAGTCCACCCATTTTGACTTCTAACATTACACACCTCGCCGATAGCGACCGGCCCTGGAAAAGTGGACCTTTTGTTGCGGCACGAGCATTCCCTTAATCATGCTTAAACATCAGAGCTTGTGCCAGGTACTAATTAGAGGGTTGGTAGTAGGGGACAGATAATCAAGAGGAAAGCTTAATAGAGTCACCGATAGGATGACAAAAGCTATTTATTCAGCTTGTCATACAGTTGGGGCTGCCACTATGGCCCCGTCTCAACACAAACCAGTCCATCTCTCAGAGAGGATAATCTACTGCTTGATGCTGCTTGATTAATTAGACTGCTGGAGTTGTCAGTGCCGTTGAAATGATCCCATTGGCCCAAAGCGGGCTGTCAATTTTGAAGACAGTGTTTACCGAAACGAATAAGGCAAGACAGCATTGCATAAGCGTTGTTCATAATGTGTAGATCACGAATGTTAGCATGGTAAATACTCTTTTAAGCTGTGTGGACTTGATGGCCGGACGTCCACTCTTTGTTCTGAGCTTTAGCTTAAAGGCGCCTTGATAATTCTAGCCTATTTCCCCCTCTGACAGGCTCTCATTAGCTATGGCTCTCTGGGCTATACATTGGGCTAATTTGTGGTGCTTTGACATACACAACCAGCAGGGAAGGGAGGGCTGGGGATAAAAGCATCATTTCAATTAATAAATAAAGGCTCTAGTGGCTGATAAGGGTCTTTAAGATGGGGAGATGGAGGGGGAGATGAGAGAAGGTATGAGGGTGAGGTCATGCCAGTAGATACTTAGTGCTGATCCCCATTTATGGCCTGTTCATATGAGTTAACACAGGGTAAACCATTTATTTAGAGCTACAGGGGGAGGAAAACAGCGACTAGGGAGGATTTGGATAATGCTGAATGTTTATGGTCATAGAACATAAAATATTAAGAGCTTTTAGCAGGAAAGCAGCCAACTGCTTTTTATACAGTATATGAGATCCTAAGTCGTTTAGTCAATAACAAAATGACTACAGTCAAAACCACTGAATTTGCATTTATGCAATTGGCAGATGCTTCTATCTAAAGTGACTTACAGTGATTTCAAGCTATAGTTTTTATCAGTATGTGTATTCCCTGGGAATCAAACCGATGATCTTGGTGTTGCAATCTACCATTGAGCTAGGAACATATAAACATACATAAAACACCTAATACGCAAGCATTAATGTGTTTTTTTTTTTTTGTTTTGTTTTTTTTTTAAAACACAATTACTAAGCCATTTGTAGGTTGTCTTTCCTGAAGACTGTGTAACTCTGTGGACATAATAATAATAATAATAAAAAAAATTGCTCTTCATTTATTTTTAATTTGTTGAGCAGTCTAACAATCTAATTGCTAAAGTTTGCGGCAGGACAACCTTTCACTTGGGGCATATGGGCTGTAGCAGTGGGAAAACTGTTAGGAAACAACATTTTTGCAATTCTGTACGGTGCCACTATAAGTGAAGACATTATACACTTTCCCTTTAAATTTATAGCTGTAATGTAGTGTGGATGGCATAGACCTTCGTAGGCTATAGAGTGCAACCTCAAACATCTTTGATGACTTCAAATGTAATTTGCAATGTAATGCAAAGAGCACTATTAGAAATTATTATGAATTATCATATCAAGGAACAGAACATGCTTCTCTTGGGTTTTCTCTTCCTGTGTGAGAGGTGTTAAACTACTGCCTTTATAGTAGTGTGTAATTGTGGTAATCAGGGCTAAATGCTGCTGTTGTGTTATAATGCTCAGCAATAGAGAAATTCACAGCGATGCTAATTTTGAACTGGAAAGAGGTGATTATTTATTCGTCTTCCCAAATGAGTTCTAATAGCTCTGCCACACATGCGAGCATGCAACACATACCCACACATATGGGGTATAATACAGATACTTAAATATAAGTATATTAGTTGCTATCTGGATTAAAATGCACAAACACACACACACAGACACACACACACACACACACACACCTCTGCAGTGTGCAAATTGAGCCAGCTGTTACTGCCTGGAGTCTAGTACAGATGGTTGTAGATATGGCTGCTAGTGATCTCAGTCCAATCAGCACCATATCTAATAGAGAAATACCTGGCTGCAGTTGTAGCAGTCTGACACAAACATGCTCAATACCAGAATAATGAAATATCTACAGTTGCAGGAAAAATGTATGACTCAGGTCTGATCTGTAGTTACAGGAAATGTTTGGCCAAAAGAAAGTCAACCAGTTACTGAAGTTATCAAAGGTTCACATGCATTTTCCCACCCTGCACTGTGAATGTTTACACAGTGTGCTCAATTAAGACAAGAGAATGTATCATCGTTTCAGGGTTATTTGCTTAAGCACACTGTTTTTGTCACAACTGTATTTTCACCTAGTCACTTAACAAAGCTTGCAGTCATGCACAAACATAAGTTTATATACTTTACACACTCTACTACTACTGCCTAACTCTGCTTTTCTCTCTACTGCCCTTCTTCAGCATGCCATCAGATTGACAGTACAGCAGACACATCATTTTTAAACCTCTCTCCAGTACTCCCTCCGCTCTCTCCCACATCTCACGTACAGTATGTGTCTTCTCCATGGCTAAATTCTCCAGGGGATTTGACTTAGTTCACACTGCCATCTTGTTGTTATGACTGCAATGACACGCCTCTCTTTCCCCAACAGTATAAATCTGACAGCTGCTTTTGAACTAAATAAAAAAAGTGATGAGGAAAGCAAATTTCATTAGAATATACATTTCTTGTTATGAGCAGCGAAATGAGAATTGAATCTGATGTTGAGTTGGCATAACCATGTGAGGATGATTCATGTGCAATCACCCCTCAGGGGTGTAAGCCTGGCCTGTGCACATGTGTACTGTATGTGTGTGTGTGTGTGTGTGTGTGTGTGAGAGATTTGCCTTGGAGCTTTTTGAACTGTGGCGACAATTAATAAAATCCTATCAACATTTTGCCTGATTTAATAATAAAAATATATACGTTTAATAATAAAAGAAAAATCAATAAAAGATCCCTTAATTTCAGCTTTGATTTTGATTATAAAGTGGAAAGTTACGGTTCTGGATGCTAATTGGTCAATGCAGAGATCCTGCTACATAACAAAGTAATTACAAATTAAGTAGTTACTGTAATCTAATTAGTTTTAAGTAAAAAGTAGTGCAACATCACATTTTTTAATTATTGTAATCAGATTACAGTTACTGACTTTCCATTAATTTAATTATGTTTAAGTACTAGTGTTGCACTAAAAGTATATAATTTATGTAGAATACATTTAAAACATGAATTATGTTCTGTTTGAGTTTCTGTTACAGCTGAAGGGTATCTGTGCCGCTTTACAACAGTGATATCAAGCACACTGAAGTACCATGAATTCTTGTGCATGTATAAATCCAATTGTTAGTTTTTTCGATCAGATGTTATTTCATTTTAAAGCTGCACGTAACCGGCAAAGTTTAAAAGACTCGTTTTATCCAAGCAGATGAATGACAGGTAGAACTTTCATTCTAGAACTCCTGTTTCACCATATTCGCACTTGGGGAGTCAGAAATCTCATCATGCAGTATATCCACTGTCATGTATATCCCATTACATTGGATGCTACACCCCTCAATGTAGCCCTACTACTTAAGAAATGCAAACATGTATGACTGATAAAAATAGACCACGCCGGAAGTTTTACAACTTAGTCTGTCAGAGTTACGGATAAAGATTTTTTTTCTAACCTCAATTCTGAGTGCAACCTCTCATACCTTATTGCTTAAATATGGACTTCAGAAGCAAGGCATTTGAATTGATTACCAAATGTATAAATGTACAATTAATCTGAGCTATGCTAACATCATGCACTGAGATCCTAAGTGTATTAAATTAGCTTGATGGCCCAATTACTTGTTTTTATTTGAATCTGTATTTAATCAGAACAAACCCATTAGCCAACTGTTCAAACGACAGACAGGTAACAACCCACCTCATCACAGGGCTAAGTAGTTTAAAGGCGAATATATGAGTTGTCAGTAAAAGTGGCTCTTAAACTAAGCAGTGCCCAGTAAAGACAGAAGAGGAAATGTCCGTGTGGCTTAAACACGTTCCTTAATGTTAGCATAACCACCATGTAGTGCAAGACTTCCTATTTAAGACCTTTACTGGACGTGGCACGTAATTAAACAAGGAAAAGTCATATAAATGGACGTTGTCACGCTTCTGCATGGTTAGTGCTCGGTTGTTAAAGTTACATCTGGTAGAGGTTATTTCCTGGGGCCATTGTTTAAGGGGTTCTTGGAGTTGGGTACTGTACAGCAGTGGGTGGGCATCAAACTGGCAAGAAATTTGTGTCGGACAGGAATGAGTTCTCTGCGTTGATCCTCTTAAACCAGTTCTACAAGTAATCCTTGATCATGAAGCCATTTAAACCCTGAACTATGCCTCTTTGCAGCATATTAGTGTAAATAAATCCCTCTGTGGTCACACACACAGGCTGTGCCTGAAGCTGTTAATTAGATGTCCGGTTCAGATCAGGGACAGGCTGACTCAAGATCAGCTGCTGAAGTTGAGGCACAGGCGCAACCCTCAGAAAAACTGATCACAGCACAGCTCAGTGAACTCTGCAGCATAAATGAAGTCTCATCCAACACTTGTCTATATACAATGGGAAATCACTGTGAAATTCTCAGAGTACCAGCTGATATTACAGTATGTATATCCAACCTGTCTACTGACTCCCTGTCCACACTGGTTTTCCACTGCACTCCCATGAGCCTTTGCTGTGAACCTGGCTCTCCATGTGTGCCCTGCACTCCAAATGATGGCTAAAATGGCATGACTAATGTTATTGCTGCTGCCATTCCAATGAAGGGCTAATGTATGGATTTGTTGAAAGAAATCCAAGGCAGTGCATCCCTGTCTACTCTCACATTGAAACACACAGAGAAGCTGAGGGAGAGCAGCTGCAGATGGGTGATGCTATTAGTTGTGGTGATTAGGAAAAGACTACATGCACGGTGTGGAGAGACAGACTGAGCCAGTGGAGTAATGCAGGATGCATTATTGCAAAATGGGATGGATATAACAAGAGAGGTTGATAGTGCAAGTCACCTGACCTCCTTGTCCATTCTGCATGCAACTACACAAACATTACAGCACACATGCTCATACATACAAAAAACAATAGCTCTGATTAGTCCTAATCAATACTAATTTCTGTAAAACTTTACAATAAAGTTATATTTGTTAACCTTAGTTAATGCATTATGTATCATGAATTAGCAATGAGCAACAATTATTTAAATCTTTTATTAATCATGGTTAATGTTTGTTAATATAAATACAATCAACTGTTCATTGTTAGTCCATGTTAGTTCATATTGCATTAACTAAGGTTAATAATATGAGGCATTTATTTTGAAATTATGATGAATTAAATTTCATAAATTCTGTAACAGTATTGTTCATTGTTAATTTGTGTTACAAATTTTACAAATACAAACTTATTGTAGTGTTACACTAATATCTATACAGATGTATGTCACAGAAAAACCCTAAATTGCATGCTTTCAAAATAAATGTTCAAGGCATAACATTTACATTACTTTATTGAGCTATTTTCCTTTTAAATAGTAATGCAATTTTATGCTGTAAATATTTTTTACCACACTGTCATCTTCTCAACAATAACTGCACAGTTTACATGCACAAGAAAATTGTGATTAATATTAGAATAATGTCCTATTCTGATTATGTATGCTCACTTACACTTAAACAAAATTGCAATAATGCAATATTTTTGCCTACTGAGATCCAAATAAGACAGCTGATATTTGTATTAATCTAAATCTCATGTCACAAAAACAGGTCATGGGTCATGAGTTGATAATTATTTTGCTGAAAATTACCAAAATTAATTTAAAATAGAGAACAAGAATCATCTTCAGTACTTTTATTAGAGAACAAAGGGGAAAATATGTATGTTGAAGTTTATTTGGAATGTGTGGATTATCATGTGTACAGGAACATTCAAATAACTGTGGAGCATGTAATTTATTTTTTATGTGCATGTAAATGTGGTCAGTGACAAACTGCAATAGGATCACTGCTAGAACAAATGTGCTCTTATGTGCAGGCAGGCAGTTAAATTGAACAAAATACAATCAAATTTTTGAAGTATTTTCTCTCGCAGGTGAATCTGATTAAAACCTCTAAGATTGTCACCACATATTCCTTTATCTGTTAGGGGGGGATTGCATTTTGAGCAAGCAAGAGAGAGAGAGACGACTCCTTGATGGCATATGTGCTGTCTTTGTATCTGACCTGATTGTAAATCAGCAGATAAATCTCTATAGACCTGAAGTACTTTTTCATACTGATATTTTCTCTCCATTTCTCCTTCTGAAAGTTATTATGCTATGGAATTATATTTATCAATGTGTAAGGCAAGAATAGAATGATACACTTGTGTGTGGGTTAGATTTTGCCTAGATTGTTAGGATCAAATGTCCCCACAAGGATAGTAAAACATTAAATCAGCTTAATAGTGGGGAACAGCTAATAGTCCCAAGAGGAATACTTCTAAATAAACATACTAAATAATGTTTTACTGATGATATAAAAATGCAGAAAGTTTTGTGTTATGGTGAGGTTTACATGTACATTTATACAACTGAAGTCAGAAGTTTACATACACCTTAGCCAAATACATTTAAACTCAGTTTTTCACAATTCCTGACATTTAATCATATAAAATGTCAGTTAGGATCACTACTTTATTTTAAGATTGTGAAATGAAAGCTATATATTTAATAAAAATAAAAGCATTACTTTGATGCTTCGTCCGGTTCCCACCTCTTACTTTCCATTGAACCCTGTTACATTGGTGCCGAAGTCCGGGAAGGAGGAGGGATGCAGCTTCGAAAAGTTCTCGCCACAAACATCCACCCCAAAGGAGCAACCACGGCCTTCAGCCGGTGGACGGAGGAGTTGCTATCGGCCGCCTGGACAAGGAGGAATAGCCGCTGTCCACGAGGGGAGGAGGGGCTCACTGCCGCGGTGAGGCCACTGCCTGGGGCGGAGGAGTTCCCTTCCGCCCGCCGAAATGCGGAGGGGTGTTCCGTCGAGGGGTCAGAGGTCTGACTCTGGTTTGCCCCGGGAGGAGCGGCTGTTGTCCGCCAGAGGGTGGAGGAGTAATCGAGGACCAAGCGACAGCGTGTCTAGGAACCGGAGAGAAAGTTTTTCCTCTCTCCTCTCTCTCTCACTATCGCTCCGCATTGGCCTTACCCTCTCCTCTTTTTGATGTTTTGTTTTTCCCTACCCATGTCTCCCTCCCAGGTCGCAGAACGTGGTGATGGCCTGCTGAAAGGCGGGCTCTCACTCTTTCTTTGTTTCTGTCTTCTGAATATTTTTTATTAATTTTGTTTTGCAAGAAAAGTATCGTTTGAGTGCTGCAAATGACCTCAGACATCTCAGCTCAGGCAATGCTTTGAGTTCAGTTCGCTTTATTTCCACAGAGCAGGTAATTGTGAACGCAACTCTGCAGCCTATATATCTGTGATTAAAACATAAAATAATGCAAAAACATGTTCACTTCGAACCATGGTTTATATTTCAGTGATTATTATCATTATAATTATTATTTTACATTTATAATTGTTTTTATGTCTTCATTTGTGTAAGTTATTTTCCGCCTGCATGTTGGATCGATGGATACTTGCCTGATATTGCAATATATTTATATCGTGAAAGAGGGAACAAAACTAATTTATTAACACATGATGTATTTTCCTGGACAACTATATACCTGACCGGTAGAGAATGCACAGATGAAGTAAGTTCTTTGCCAGAGAGATGTTGTCCTTCACAACTGTTGTTAAGCCATCTTTGAAAAAGTTGAACAACACACATTTTAATTGCACTTACTTCACTTACTCCAATTAAATTTTTTTGTTCAAATAAATAAAAAATAAAGTTCAGACATTGAAATCAAGGTGTCTTGCTTTATTGTGTACCGCAGGGTTAACCCTCCCTGCTTAATAAAAAATACCCCATAGTACCACCTAGCGTCCAACCAGTGGTAATACTGGTGTTCATCGGTTTCCTGTGAAGTAATTTTTTCTGCGACCAAGCGACCGATCAAAACTTGGTCGACCAAGACTATTCTCATCGACTAACGTTTGGTCGACTATTAGGGGCAGCCCTAGAAGTGTCCGAATAATAAGTAGAGAGAATGATTTATTTCAGCTTTTATTCATTTCATCACATTCCCAGTGGGTCAGAAGTTCACATACACTTTGTTAGTATTTGGTAAAATTGCTTTTAAATTGTTTAACTTGGGTCAAATGCTTTGGGTAGCTTTCCGCATACTTCTCACAGTAAGTTGCTGGAATTTTGGCCCATTCCTCCAGACTGAACTGGTGTAACCGAATGAGGTTTTTAGGCCTCCTTGCTCGCACATGCTTTTTCAGTTCTGCCCAGTAATTTTCTATTGGATTGAGGTCAGGGCTTTGTGATGGCCACTCCAATACCTTGACTTTGTTGTCCTTAAGACATTTTGCCACAACTTTAGAGGTATGCTTGGAGTCATTGTCTATTTTGAAGACCCATTTGCTACCAAGCTTTAACTTCCTGGTTGATGTCTTGAGATTTTGCTTCAATATATCCACATAATTTTCCTTCCTCATGACGCCATCTATTTTGTCAAGTGCACCAGTCCCTCCTGCAGCAAAGCACCCCCATAACATGATTCTGCCTCCCCCATGCTTCATGGTTGTGATGGTTTTCTTCGGCTTGCAAGTCTCACCCTCCAAACATAACGAGGGTCATTATGGCCAAACAATTCAATTTTTGTCCCATGGTGTTTATACTTGCGTACTATTGTTTGTACAGATGAACGTGATCTCAGGTGTTTGGAAATTGCTCCCAAGGATAAACCAGACTTGTGGAGGCCCACAATGTTTTCTCTGGAATTAGTTTTTACCGATATGCCGATGATACCCAACTTTATTTCCATGAAACCTGATAAAATTTCACAATTCTCTAAGCGAGAAAAGTGTATTAATGATATCAAAGATTGTATTGCTAGAAATTTCCTTCTACTAAATTCCAACAAATCAGATAATAATTATTGGACCAAAAACCTCTAAAAATAAGATGCTAAAATATGATGGATACAGTCATGTTGTCTGGTCAAGTTACTGGACCTGTATAGCCAAGTTGTTCAGCTGGAAAACTTAGTTTTTGAAGCTGAATGACCAGTATGTTCTTTCTGAGAAGCGAATAGATCAAGGAAGCCTGTCTGGTTTAGCTAGCTAAGAAGCCTGGCATTTGAATGCTGGTAATTAGGGACCCACATTCAAAACCCAACATACATACATTACACAGGTGACCTGCTAGGCTATTTATTCTGCAGAGTTAAATATGGTAGCACCCAGAGAGTTGTACAAAGGTCATGATAAAATACATCAATAAGTCAAGTTCATACATGATAAACATTACATTAAATGAAACCTGGTGTGGCAGGGAGGAGGGCAGGGTCGGGTTGTGAGTCTACACACTCGGTCCCTTATTAGGCTAATCAAGCCTCCGAGAGGGATAAAGGCTGACTGCAGAGGATGGTGCAGGAGAGAGAGGTCATTTACGGACATGTCCGTCATGTGTGTGTTTGTGCTTTTTGTTTAAGTTTCTCATTAAAATATTATTTATATCGTCAAGCTGGTTCTCGCCTCCTCCTTGCCCAAAATCCTTTTACACATGACGGACATGTCCGTAAACTATCTCTTTCTCCCGCACCATCCTCTGCCCCGCCCTCCGCCCTGCCACACCTGGTTTGTTAATATTTAGAGAGAAAAGTATGCACAACACAGTAAATAATTGTACACCTGCTCAACAATTGTGAACATCGACCAAAAGGACACTTCAGTATATGGTCAGCAGTCAGAGATATCAATAAGTAATATCCTACATCTTTCAATGATATGCAAAGTAACTGTCCTGGGCACAATTTTTCATCCTCTCTCTCTGGTGGTGCCACATAGAGAGTAAATCAAGTCCCCAAGCCAAACAAGCACATGATTTGGCATCTGTTACAGGAGTTTTAAATCTTGATAAACTGAAGTGAAAGAACTGGGCAAATGTAAGAAGCAGAAAGATAGTTGAGGGGGAGGAAAGGAAGAAGCTTTCTCATGCAAGGAGGGGGGTTTGTGAGGGACAGTGTTTCATGTCTAGTCATGCTTCATGCAGTGATTGCAGCTACAGTAATCAAGTCTTCAAGTGTTACATACTCCAGGGTAGTGAGTTTGCATTTTATTTCTGTCTCAGCAAAGACCAAAATAAGAGACAGTTTGACAGCTTCTCTTTGAATAGACCACAGGAACTTGACTGCTGTGTCAAATAAAACTTTGTTAATATAGTACCAGTAGCACACACATCACCAAGACCTCAAAGAGCACATCATCTGGACAGCATTGTGTGAGTTATTTTTGCACAAACAAGGATGTAACCAAACATTTAAAGTTTAAGTTTAAGAATCTGTCATTGTAAGTCTCAGATTTGTCCATCTCAATGTGTGTATGTTGGTTACATCATTGTGTACAAGCATCTCATATTAAAAATTGTGTTTTCATATACAGTACAATCAAAATCATTAATGTTGTTATATCCTCTTCCAGAAAATGTATCATTGTGACGCTTAGAAAAAAAGGATAGTATAGTTTGGAAAAAAAGATAGTATAAGAAGGTTTGTATACATAGAATATAATAAAACCTTCCATTGCTTGCATGAACACTTGATTCTCTACCGGTTTCTTTTTGCCTTTTCAAAGCCTCATTAGCTGAAATGACTGCTAGTTACAAGTGGTTGAGGGGTCTGACCCCACACTGTGTATGTGTTACTTGTTCATGCTTATTATATCAAACTTTAAACAGCCCCTGAGTGATTTTGCTGGTTTTGTGTTTGGTCACAAAATTGGTGCAAAATTTGCCACAATGATAGGATTTTGTAAGTGCTTAAGGTGATTTCGGGAGTTAAACGGATGCAGTTTCGCTGGGAAAATCCCCGCGGACCCCCTGTTCCTCAGGAGCCCCCATCCAGTTCTGAGATGAGTCCAGCTTGCCTTACGGTCAGTCTGATATCTCTTTCGGAGCCCCCGAGCTAGAGGACTCAACTGAAATAGCACCTTCGGGTGTGCCGGCCCAGTCTGAGGCCAATGCTGAGCTGTTCATTATGCTTGCCCGGGCCGCCGCAAGTACTGGACTGGACTGGAACCCTCTGTCCTCCCCTCAGCCCTCGCGGCTAGACGATTGGCTCCTGGGTTTGGGGCACCACTCATATGTCGTCAAGTCAAGTCAAGTGGTTTTTATTGTTGTTTCAACCATATACATTTAGTACAGTACACAGCGAAACGAGACAACATTCCTCCAGGACCATGGTGCTACATAAAACAACAAAGGACAAACCCAGAACCACATGAGACTACACAGACTAAATAAAATACCTATATAAAGTGCACGTACAAACATGTGCAAAAAGTATGGGACAGTACAATAAATTACTAACAATGATCAGGACAATAGACACAGTAAGAGACAGTGCAGCGCCGACCAGTACAAAGAAGAGCAAAAGATGACAGTTTCTAATAATGCCAAATGTAAACATAACATACTATGAGATAGTGTTCTATGAACATATCAGTTATTGAGGAAGCAGCCAGTTATAAATTGACAATAATTAAAGTGCAACTAAGGACACGTGTGTGTGTGTGTCAAACCAGTCTCTGAGTATTGAGGAGTCTGATGGCTTGGGGGAAGAAGCTGTAACACAGTCTGGCCGTGAAGGCCCAAATGCTTTGGTACCTCTTGCCAGACAGCAAGAGGGTGAAGAGTTTGTGTGAGGGGTGTGCAGGGTCATCCACAATGCTGGTGGCTTTGCGGATACAGTGTTTTTTGTAAATGTCTTTGATGGAGGGAAGAGGGACCCCGATGATCTTCTCAGCTGTCCTCACTATCCTCTGCAGGGCTTTGTGGTCCGAAACAGTGCAAGTCCCAAACCAGGCAGTGATGCAGCTGCTCAGGATGCTGTCAATAGTCCCTCTATAGAATGTAGTGAGGATGGTGGGTGGGAGATGTGCTTTCCTCAGCCTTCGAAGAAAGTAGAGATGCTGCTAGGCTTTCTTGGTAATAGAGCTGGTGTTGAGGGACCAGGTGAAGTTCACCGCCAGGTGAACACCAAGGAATTTGGTGCACTTGACGATCTCCACAGAGGAGCCGTCGATGTTCAGCGGAGAGTGGTCACTCTGTGCTCTCCTAAAGTCAACAACCATCTCTTTTATTTTGTTGACATTCAGAGACAGGTTGTTGGCTCTACACCAGTCCGTTAGCTGCTGCACCTCCTCTCTGTATGCTGACTCGTCGTTCTTGCTAATGAGACCCATCACGGTCGTGTCATCGGCGAACTTGTTGATGTGATTCGAGCTGTGCATTGCTGCACAGTCGTGAGTCAGCAAAGTGAACAGCAGTGGATTGAGCACACAGCCCTGAGGGGCCCCAGTGCTCAGTGTGTTGGTGGTGGAGATGTGTTCCCGATCCGGACTGACTGAGGTCTCCCAGTCAGGAAGTCCAGGATCCAGTTGCAGAGGGAGGTGTCCAGGCCCAGCAGGTTCAGCTTTCCAATCAGGTGCTGAGGAATGATTGTGTTGAATGCTGAGCTGAAGTCTATGAACAGCATTCAAACGTATGAGTCCTTTTTATCTAGGTGGGTGAGGGCCAGATGGAGGGTGGTGGCGATGGCATCGTCTATTGAACATTTTGGATGATATGCAAACTGCAGTGGGCAGCTGGGTCTTAATGTGCCACATGACGAGCCTCTCGAAGCACTTCATGATGATGGGTGTGAATGCGATGGGACAGTAGTCATTGAGGCTGGACAATGAAGAATTCTTTGGCATGGGGACAATGGGTGGTGGTCTTGAAGCACGTTGGAATGACGGCGCTGCTCAGAGAGATGTTGAAGATGTCAGTAAGAACATCTGCCAGCTGGTCTGCACACCCTCTGAGCACTCTGCCATGAATGTTGTCTGGTCCAGCAGCCTTCCGTGGGTTGACTCTATATAGAGTTTTCCTCACATCAGCCGTGGTAAGACAGAGCACCTGGTCATTGGGAGGAGGGGTGGTCTTCCTCGCCACCACATCGTTCTGCACTTCAAACCGAGCATAGAAGTCGCTCAGCGCACCTGGAAGGGAGGCATTTTTGTCACAGGCAACTGATGTTGTCCTGTAGTTGGTGATGGCCTGGATGCCTTGCCACATGCGCCGCGTGTCACCGCTGTCCTGGATGTGACTGTTGGCGTGTGCGCGCTTTGCCTCGCTGATGGCCCGGGACAGAGTGGACCTCACTGTTCTTAGGGCTGCCTTGTCGCCTGCTCTGAAGGTGGAGTCTTGGGTCCACAGCAGCGCACGCACCTCCGCAGTCATCCACGGCTTCTGGTTGGAGCGTGTGGTGATGGTCTTGGTGAAAGTGGCATCATCAATGCACTTGCTGATGTAGCTGGTCACTGATGCTGTGTATTCCTCCAAGTTGGTAGAGTCGCCATATGTCCCTGAACATGTGCCAGTCAGTACACTCAAAACAGTCCTGAAGAGCAGAGATGGCTACTGCTGGCCAGGTTTTCACCTGCTTCTGAAGTGGTTTTGTGCGTCTGACGAGTGGTCTGTATGCTGGAATTAGCATAACAGAGCGCGTTCGCCCCTCTCATTGCGAAGTCCACATACTGATGGAATTTAGGGAGTCTTGAGATTTGCATAGTTGAAATCTCCGGCGACAATAAACAGTCCGTCAGGGTGAGCGTACAGTTCACAGAGCGCTTCCTTAGCATTAGCACTGGGGGGAATGTAAACTCTGGTTATGATAGTCTCTAGCAGTAGCTTCTGTAGCTAGAGACTAGCATAGAGTTCTTGCACCATTCCGTGTTGATGTAAACACACAAGCCACCACTGCGAGTCTTACTGCACAGAGCTGCATTTCTGTCAGCACGAAACAAGGCGAGCCCGTCTAGCTGTATGGCGGCATACGGAACTCTGTCGCTGATCCATGTCTCCGTGAAAACAAAAAGTCATTTTAGGCAGCATAAGAGTAATCCATTCGACTCCAGTCCATCAATGAATGTTTTCTGAAGCTAATCGATAGGTTTATGTAAGACAATCATTAACACATTTTTAACTTTAAATCGGCGCTTCCATCAAGGGCTCTGATGAAATGAAATGGCAGAACTCTTCTGTTTTAAACAAGCGCCACTTCTGAATTCTCATGTGAACTCGACGACATGCTTACATCTCGCTTCGCATCAGCTTCTGGCAGGAATTGCTTTTTAAAAGTTAATAACGTTTTAATTTTCAATTATTTTTTTTACACAAACTTATCAGTTTGCTTCAGAAAACATTCATTGATCGACTGGAGTTGTGTGGATTACTTTATTGCTGCCTAAATATGACTTTTGGACTGTCAAAATGCTGGCACCTGTTTACTTCTATTGTAAGGACCTGACAGAGCTCTATCATCTTCTAAAAAAAATTTAAAATTTGTGTTCTGCTGAAGAAAGACAGTCATAAACATCTGTGATGGCATCAGGGTAAATGAATGATGAGTGAATTTTTGAGTGAACTATTTCTTTATGAGGACTTCAAGACATTACAGCATAATTTTCAGTTAAGGTATAATTTTCTATAAAGCTGCTTTGAAACAATATGTGTTGTTGAAAGCACTATACAAATAAAAATTACTTACTACAAAAATGTTGGTGACTGTAAAGAAATATTTGTAATTAAATTAGCTTTATAGTTATATTTATGGAGCATTCTTTCTGCCTCTTTCCCATCATCATCTCCGCCCTCTCTCAATGCCACCCTGGGGTCTACCCCACTCCAAGTGACACAGTATCCTCCCCCACAATGCCACAATCATATCACCCGACAATTAACTGAAGATGTTTAATTGGCTGGTGTGTATAATGGTCAGCAGCTGGTGAGGCATAGCATCATGTCACCAGCTCGCCTTGTTCACTTCTCGAACCAGATTCAATTATTAATAGACTGATTGCTGGAATGAGGCTTCTCTTGGAATCTGGATCTGCCAAAGTGAATAAAATGAAACTACTGCTTTACATTTTTATTATGCCTCAGCACACTGCTTTCAATTGCAAATGGAGCACAGGAACCCGGCTGCAACCCCCTCTCCTCTCAACGCACTAGCTTCACCCCCCTCTGAGGGTGGCACCCCCAAAAAAGCACACATGTACAGTGCCACACTTCATGACAGTGATAGGAACATCTTATTGGAAGAACACACACACACACACACACAACCACAAATATGTTTGATTGTACAGTGCATACAATAAGTATTCACAGCACTTCACTTTTTTCCACATTTTGTTGTTACAGCCTTATTCCAAAATGGATTAAATTAATTATTTTCCTCAAAATTCTACAAACAATACCCCCATAATGACAATGTGAAAGAAGCTTGTTTGAAATCTTTGCAAATTTAGTAAAAGTAAAAAAAAAAAAAAAATCACTTACATAAGTACATAAGTATTCACAGCCTTTGCCATGACACTCAAAATTGAGCTCAGGTGCATCCTGTTTCCACTGATCGTCCTTGAGATGTTTCTACAACTTGATTGGAGTCCACCTGTGGTAAATTCAGTTGATTGGACATGATTTGGAAAGGCACACACCTGTCTATATAAGGTCCCACAGTTAACAGTGCATGTCAGAGCACAAACCAAGCCATGAAGTCCAAGAAATGTCTGTAGACCTCTGAGACAGGATTGTATTGAGGCACAGATCTGGGGAAGGGTACAGAAACATTTCTGCAGCATTGAAGGTCCCAAAAAAATTTCTGCAGCATTTAAGGTCCCAATGAGCACAGTGGCCTCCATCATATGTAAATGGAAGATGTTTAAAACCACCAGGACTCTTCCTAGAGCTGGCCGCTGGTCGCCCTGGCCTTAGTCAGGGAGGTGACCAAGAACCCGATGGTCACTCTGAAAGATCTCCAGCATTTCTCTGTGGAGAGAGGAGAACCTTCCAGAAAAACAACCATCTCTGCAGCACTCCACCAGTCAGGCCTGTATGGTAGAGTTGCCAGATGGAAGACACTCCCCGGTAAAAGGCACATGACAGCCCAATTGGAGTTTGCCAAAAGGCACCTGAAGGACTCTCAGACCATGAAAAACAAAATTCTCTGGTCTGATGAAACAAAGAAAAAAGCAAGTCATAATACTGATAACCCATTTATCAAAGGTTTAATAAACAGTATATATAGTTGAAAAGATACATTCGCATTCCCTTTTGTCTCAGAAATGTTCACACCACTTTCATAATTTATATAAATATAAGAGATTATTTTGTACTGTTCTTCAGAATCTACATTACAGATATTTACATAAAGTATAGTAGTGTTTTGTCTTCTTGAGCATCAATGAATGTTTTCACCTTGTGTAATAGTTGTGTATATGTCTCCAGATGTGGGTAGTAACGTGCTACATTTACTTTTTTACATTTACTTGAATAATTTTTTTGAAAAACGAAGACAAGCTGATATCTCAAGATTAAAATCACAGCTTCAACTTAAGACAGCATGTCGAGGTAAGTTTTGGCTCTAATGCTAACGCGGACATTTCTGTGTAATGTAATGGTAATTTTTAGGGTGATAATGTAACTGGACTCTTATGACATCTGTTTTTAAATGTACATTTTTAAATCAGTGCAGCAATAAATCAGTACGCTTTGTACCGCATCCCGCATTTCATGAGCAGTATTTGTGCATTTACTGGAACCTATTGCAGTTACTTCTGGAGGGTTAACTGTATAAATCCATGTAAACATCCAAGTTAAGTGTGAATGCCTTTTGTTCTGCCATTCATGTGATTGACAGCTGGAGTGCGAACAGACAGAATTTCTGCGTGAGGCACGTGGGTGAGAGATGTGCTTGCACGAGGCGATTGTATGGCGATGAGAGTGGCTGAGTCCGAAGTCGTTCACTCATTCACTATTTCCTATATAGTGAATGGCAGTTAGTGCACTATATCTCAGTAGTGAGTGAACGAAATGAGTGAGTGAATTTGGACACTGATGTATACACAGAGTGTCGGAGCTCTGGGGCTGTTGCGGAAACAACATCACATATGCACTTTTAAAATGCTTGGGCCTTAATTGTTATTCTTATTAAATAATATATTAATGCAATAAATCATTTTTAATATATACCATGTGTTAACATAAAGAGTAAACACATTTTATCAAAAAAAGGGTACATTTTAAAATGTGTCTGTATGTTTTGCCTCTCTATATGTTATTATGTTATTTTAATCAAGTTATGATTTGTCAAAAAGTAATTTAATACATTCAGCATGAAATAAAACATTGCTGGAGTGAAGGAAGCAGTAAACTACCAAGCTGGGAGTCTTCCCCATGGTAGAATGTGGGCAATTAACCATTGTCGAGTGTAAATCAAATGTACAGAACTAGGCGATATTGCTAATCGCCTAATTTTGGCCTAATCGCGATATTGCTATAGAATTAATTATCTAAATTCTTTCGACACTAAAGACTGTAACTACACTGAAGTAAGAATCCACAAGGACTTTAAAAGCTATGAAATAGCGAAAGTAGGTATTAATAAAGCATGATCTTGCTTTGGATTATATTTCAGCATTATATATAATGTCCTTGTGGGACATTTTCAAGGTCTCAACCACAAATAATTTAATAATATAATATTGAGCAGCATCTGTCAGAGTTGCATTGGTGTGACGTCACCTCCCCTTCCCTTTAGAGCAGGAGCTGTTGATCAAGAACTAGTGGACCAATAGGGATGCAAAATGCCCCCTGATTTACATGAAATTTACATGAAAAGCAAAGAAAAATACAGCGTAAGCATCTAAAATTAAAATATGAGCAAAATTATAATAGAGCACAAAGTCAGTAATACAGCATAACTTTTTGTGCTTATAATTATTTTTTGATTCATGCTTATTATTTTGATTCACGCATATTATTTTTGGATCCGTGACTGCAATACTTTTGACGTGATTTTGATCCATAATTTACACTTGCCTTAAGCGTTGTCCCATTTCAAACTGATCCCCCAAAACACATGTTAAAACCAGATTTGAGTTTGAAAACTTCAGCCAAAGTTTCCATTTAGGAATTCTGACTTCAAGTGCTGTTTTATTGCACTTTCTGAGTTTCTGAGCACAGCAGTGCACATTGAGGACACAGAGCAGCTACAAAGTAAATACTCATGACCACCCATCTAACACCTAAAGATGTCAAATGGGACACCCTAAAGTCTTGTGGACTTAAGGACACATGCACGTGATGGTCCATAAGACAGCAGGTACACATCAAGTGTGCAATGTGAGACAGGGCCTATAACCAATTGAGGCTTCTGTTCTCTTCTTATGTGTCTCGAATAGGGAAGAAATGTTCCAAAAATGCCCTCTGTTGTTTATGTGTGCATTGGGTGAAGGTCTACAGGGGACAGGGGGAAAGGTGTGTGTTTATATGTGTGAATATGGGATTATGAACAATAACAACAGAATACAGAGTAATCTCAGCCCAGCAAAGAAATCCATAGTGCAATTTACATCATGAAGGTCTCATATCTCCACCTCCCTCGCCCTCTCTCTCTCTCTCTCTCTCTCTCTCTCTCTCTCTCTCTCTCTCTCTCTCTTTCTCTCCTTGATTTGCTTGCTGCAACCTTGTTCTAGATAGAGATATTCAGACTGTCAGTATAAACTGCCTCTGTTTTCATTTTGCATTTATTTCAATGCCAGACTTGAGGCATAAATTTTTCATCACCTGCTAGTCCATGAATAAAAGATTAAAAAGAACTGAGAAGAGAGGGGAAAAGAGAGGCAGACAGAGAGAGAGAGAGAGAGAGAGAGAGAGAGAGAGAACACAAGGCAATGTATTGTGGAGACACTGTGTGCATAAGGAAAGTCTCTTTCGTTAACTCTCGTTCTCTCTCTCGATCTCTGTCTCTCTCTCTCCATAATTTTTACATCAGGAGCAGTGTGGCAGGGTAAATATACAATAATGAGGGGTGAAGCTGTGGATCATCTCACCTTGGCGTTTTATAGGATTACCTGCTGGAAGATTTCTGGCCACCTCTCAGTTCTAACTTATTTATTAATTTCTATATTTACAGTATTTATTTTATTTATTTTTCTATCTGTCTATCTATTGTTTCTTCTCTCTTTCCCTCTTGAGCTGGGCTTTGACAGGCAGGCCTGGAAAGAGATGTTAGAGGGTGATGGGGCTTGTAGAAAATTCCATGATGCAGACTCTAAGAAAAAGTTCAGATGTGAAAAATAGAGGAAGACAGATGGAGGGATGGAAGGATAGATTCCACTCCCGTAGCCCATGTGCAACCTTTCATCCTGAGGACACTAACGTTCATTCAGAATACTGCAGCGAGAGATTTGTCCGAGAGAGATTCCTCAATATGTGTACTGTATGTCATGGTTATGTAACATCCTTATATTCTACAAGCTGTCAGAGTGCATAATATCAGTGTTTACTAATACACAAACTCATGTTGCTCATGAATACATACAGACTGAGAACACATTGAAAATCGGGAATCCACAATTTAATTTAAACATTGAAATAAAGGAGTTTGAATATATTAAAATAAAGAAATGTTAGGATGTAAATGAATGAGAATTATTTAAAGGAATAGTACACTCAAAAATTAAATTTCTATCATAAATTACTCACCCTCATTTCATTCCAAAGCCATATTACTTTCTTTCTTAAGCTAAACACAAAATTATATCACAATCTGTCTTTTCATACAATAGAAGTTGAAAGTGACTCATTTTAAAAAAAGATTCAAGTGTCATAAAAGTCCATGTTACTTGTGCATGATATTCAGGGCTTGATATTAACTTTTTGGCTTATCTGCCACTGTGGCTAAAGATAATATAAAGTCACTAGCCTCTTAGAATTTTCATTAGCCAAAACCCAAAATGATAAAGGTAATTTAAGACTTTATGCATTTGTTCAGACATTTTAGCAGCACACAGGGCTAATTATTTAAGTAATCAATTGAAATATCTGAAGGCAAACATGGCCAGTTACAACAGTGGGACAGAACAGGAAATTATTTCTTAAGAATTTGTCCATAATTCATGAAAGTCCAGAGTTTAACCCTCTTCATTCTAAATTGATGTTGTTTATATTAAAAAAGTTTACCATTGTTCTTCCATTGTTTTACAGCAGAATTTGCAATAATATGGCCATAACTACAGGTAAGACCATGACTCCTCATTAACATAGTTGGTTCTAAATATATATATATATATATATATATATATATATATATATATATATATATATATATATATATTTGTAGTATTTGTCATGAAAAAAAAAGCCTAAACACATTTAGATACTTCATTTAAAAAGCCTTGTAATTGTTGCTAATACCTCGTCAGTGCTGTTTATAATGTCAGGGTTGTCTAGCCATTTTAGAGGTTTGAGTTTCTCCATATAGCACTTCAAAGTAGAACATTCTCTGTAGAACTCAAATGGGTCATGTAAGATTTGCGGTCTTTGCTGCGATATCAAGTAAAGCCCTAATAGAAGCTAGTCCCATTCTATGATATCTTATAACTCTGGCTATTCTATCTCTGAAGTATGGGAGTGTGGACTGCTGTGGTACTTTGCATAAAACCACACTTCATTCACCCCACGCAGATACACCTATCGGATATTAGAGGCATATTTAGGGCTTATACATCACTGAACGTGAGATGAATACAATTACATTTGATTTGGCAGCAGACCGACATTCACTGGATTTTCAATGCAGGGAAAACTCTAAACGTCACCTGTCCGAAGAGACTAGTAAGACTGATGGAGTTACCCACTACTGCCATGTTCTAAATGCATTTGGCAGGTGGGTGGGTTTTAATGTCAAGATCTGGTCATATTTCAAGTCTTCTGAAGGCATACATGGTTGCCTACATGAAAAAGTCATTTTTCAGAATTATCTTGAAGTCTGCAGTATTCATTAAAACATGCCTTTTTATTTTTAAACAAAAGAAAGGGAAATAGGTTTGGAAAAACATCAGGGTGAGTAAATGATGACATCGTTTTCATTTTTGGGAATTTCCAGTTCTGTCTTTTTATTTTAAGGTTCTGCTCTATTTCTAGGATCTGGTTGATAATGCATGTTAACTTATTTGTAAAAAAGGTCAGATTTACATTGCTTTCTTTGAAAGACAAGATGCTCTTTGAAACTAGTTTTTTTAATCATGCTGTGATAACACAGATCATCAGGTTTTGCAAAAACTTGTGCAGTCCATCCCAGTACAAACTTGTGGACTGCATTCTGTCACTACAGCAAAAAGGGGACATCCTAAATACTTTTTCATGTTCATATTTCAGTAGCTTTCTGACATGTGGAACTCTGTGTACAGGTGTACACATTCACTCACACACTGGTAATGTATTGATTTGTGTTTGTTAGGCTATAAGTGACAGAGAACATTGATTTTACTTGACCACACAAAGCTGCAGCATATCAGTCCACTTCCTGTCACTTACCTGTGCATGTTTATGCCACAGTGGCAACTTGAGGCAAAGAGATACAGACAATTTGACACAGCAGTCACCAAGATTGTGTGCCCTTTACAGTATGTGCACATACACACATACACACACACTGCATCTATCTATATTTCATGACATTGTTACCTTTAACAACCCTACTCAATTCCACACACACGAGCATGAAGAATCTCCTGGTCATAATAGCTTACGTCCCACCAGGATGTCTCCTATCACTACTAATCTGTCTGGACCCTTATCAAATTAATTTAATCAAGCATACATTAAAGGTATAGTTCATCCAAAATTAAAAATTCTGTCATCATTTACTCTCCCTCATATGGACTACTTTAAATGTCCTTCTTTGTTGGAACTTGGAAGTGTAAAACAGCATCAGTATTCACTGTATTTAAAAGACCAGCTAAGACATCATCCAAATCGTATCCTATGTGTTCCACAAAAGAAAGAAAGTCGCATAAGTTGAAAATGGCTTGAGGCTAAGTATGTGTTTTAATTTTTCTTTTTGGGAGAACTATTCCATCTAAGAGGTAAAATCAAACTTTGTCTTATTCTGAATCCAAAATAAACACCAGAGTGGGAATTCTAAGAGTTAAGTGTTAATTCATGTTGAAAAAGAGAACAGAATTCATTCTGCTCTAAAAAGGTTAAGCACAGTGTACATTTTTTTCATCATGTACCTCAAGTTCTGGGATAGAGTTAAAATAGACACTAGGACTGTAAAGATGAGGAAAGGTGCACAGGTGGGGCAATCAATTTGTAGAACAAGGCTGACTGCCAACCCTGTGAGTGTGTGCGTGCTGTGGGAGAGTGACAAAATAACTTTCAACAGAGGAGAGAGACAGAGAGAGGTTGAGAGAGAGCTCCATTGGGTGTACACACAAGGCAATCTGTACCATGCCTGAGCACGTTTGACCCCCAAATTCCAGCTTATTTGACTAGTGTGATCGCTCTATACTGTGCCTTGGCCCACTCGAGGAGGTGGGCTCGGGCACGGTTCAGTTGGCTCAGGCACAGTACTCATCTAGTGTGATCGCTAACCATGACTGAACACGGAACTCGAAAACATGACTATAATGCAACTGGGCAAAGGGATCACTTTGGTCTACAGCATAGGTGCAGTGTTTACTGGAAATTTGGGCAGACGAAAGTATACAGGAACAGCTGGATACAACACACAAGAACACACAACTACGAGATATTTGGGAAAATTCACAACTATCTTCGTGCTCGTGAATACTAAAGAACCATTGAGCAATGATGTGACAAGCTGAAAAACTGCAGGTTCAGTATCTGAAGGTACGGGATGAGCACCATTAATCTGGCAGCTCGTTGGACGAAAAGGATTAATTCCAGTGAAACAATGCTGTTGAGAATTAGGCATGTGAGAGGGCAGTGTGTCACCACAGCCCAAACAACTCAAAATAAGCCACAAAGTAAGTTAACGTAATGATGGACGTTAACGTTGTGCTGTGTGAGAGCACTTTTCTTCCTGTTTTCTTCAAAACATAAAGTCACATTTTTATGACGCAAGCGTGCTCAGAACATTAAGTGCAATGGGTGTGCAGGCCAGCGGGGGATAGGGAGGGGGGACAATTGTGCTTGGGTATGGTACAAGGCAACCGGGCCTAGTGTGAGTGCACACTTAATGTACTTCATTCACAAATTTTGTGTCTTGTTAAATTCTTGTTTTATTTGATATTTTATAGTATATATTGTTACTATAGCTTTTATTTTAATTCTATTTTTATTGTTATTTGTTACTGTTTTATTATAATTTTTTGTCTTGTCATTATCTGTTTTGTGTATAAATGTTTTGGCAATATTGTATGTAAACACTAGTGCCCAACCGATTTATCGGTAGATATTAGACTTTCAAATCTTGAGGTTCAGTTGGAATTTGCTATGAAATGAAACATGGCAGCACAAAACCGAATGAGGCCAATCTCAAATTATTCAGTTAGCTCTTAAAATCAGGACACTTTCCTGAGAAGGTGACACATTTAACCCAAACAACTACAGGGGCATTTCAGTGAGCAGCGGCCTTGGCAAACTATTCTGTTGTATAATGAATGGTAGATTAGTCCAATATCTCCAAGAACAAAATACTTTAAACAACTGTCCAATTGGATTCATGCCAAAACAGAGAACAACTAATCATATCTGCACACTGCACACGCTTGTACACAAACATGTCTACCAAACAAAACAAGGAAACATATTTGGTTGCTTCATTGATTTTAAAAAAGCCTTTAATTTAGTTTGGCATAAGGGACTCTTCCTAAAACTGATTCAATTATGATTTAATTAAGGACATGTACAAAGACAACAAATGTTGCATTAAAATACACAACAAATGAACTGAATATTTCAGCCAGAATAAGGGAGTTCGTCAAGGCTGCAGCCTAAGACAAACTTTATTTAATATTTAAATAAATGAATTGGCTACAATGTTTCAAACTCTTCTAGCCATGGACTCAATCTAGAGGACAGAGAAATCAAATGTCTTCTATATGCAGATGACCTGCTGCTTTTGTCACCTACTGAAGAGGAATTATGTGAAAGCATCTCAATTCTAGAAAATTACTGTAGAAACTGGGCTTTACCAATAAACATGGACAAGTCTAAAGTCAGAATTCTTCAAGATTAATCATCATAAAGACAAAAAATATGTTTTTACAATTGGGGGAGAAATTCTTAGCCATGTAACCAGTTACATTTATTTAGGTCTGACTATCTTGGTTTCTGGACAATTTGACATGGTTGGAAATGACCTAACCGTCAAGGTACGTATGGCATACTACAGTTTAAGAAAGATTTTATTCAAATGTAACACCTCAATATCAATCTGTGGCTGAAGATATTTGACAGTGTCATCAAACCCATCCTTCTGTATGGCAGTGAAATCTGGGGACCCAAATATAAACTAAATTATGAATCCTGGGAAAAATGTTCAATTGAAACTTTCCACCTTTAATTTTGCAAAAACATCCTGGGAGTTCAAAGAAGTGTTCTAACCTGGGCTGTCAGGCAGAACTGGGCAGATTCCCTCCCTTAACTTTCAAAAGAGAGCCAGTAAATTCTGGTTCCACCTATCAGACTCTTCTCCAGAAAATTACTGTGCATTTATACACAGAGCAGCACACCCGAAGAGTGACACTTTAAAGTACTTAGATGACAAGCACCAGTTTTATCAATGTATCAATTCAATTCAGGCAGGCAAAATTCAAACAAATACAAAACACGACTCGAATATATGAATACGAACATAATACTAATATATTCATCATATATTCAAAAGAAAACTCAAAAGAAATAAACTAATTAACCTATTTCCAAAAAATTAAGACAGAGTATAAATTTGCATCATATCTGACCAAATTTAAAGAGTACTGTCACAGGAAGCTTCTGATAACGTGAGCACAGTCTGGCTGTAGAGACTGGTCGGAATAGATAGAGCTGGAGACTCAGAGAGAACAGACTGTGTTCACACTGCACTCAAGGAGTCATAGACGATCACCTTCACTTCCTCACTGAGTGCAGTAAATATGAGACCATCAGACAGACATATTTTATAGTCATAGGACAGATAATGCCTAAATTCAGCAGATTGAGTAATATAGATTAACTCTCATATATGTTCTTGGAGAAAAGGCTGAATGTATGGATTTAGCAGCAAACTATGTTTTCTCCTGTCATGATCTGAGTAAGAGAATGTGATGTCTCACTAAATACTGAAAGTTTCAGTTTAATTTACTATTACTCGTTGTTCTCTGTAGTTACTTTTCTTTACATTTTGTGCACTTACCTTAATGCTTATTATTATTATAAATATTGTATTATTTGACTTTATGTGTAATACATGTTTTTTTCTTAGTTTTTTTTTTCTGTCTGCTTGTTTTATGTTTTGTTAATGAATGCTTTAGCAACATTGTATATTGTATACGGTCATGCCAATAAAGCAAATTGAATTGAATTGAACTGAATTGAGAGAGAGAGAGAGAGAAAGAGAGAGAGAGAGAGAGAGAGAGAGAGAGAGAGAGAGAGAGAGAGAGAGAGAGAGAGATGAATATGTGTTATGTGTTTTACCCCCGTGTGTCACCCCAATGTTCACCACAGTGACCTCAGTTTATGTGTGTATATTAATTTATGTGTAAGTGCTCTTCAGTTATTTAAACACTGTGGTCTTCAGCAGTTCTGAGCTCGTTTTTGTATTTATTTTTATTATTTATTTTTATATTTGTTACATTTGTTAAACTAAATATAATTATAGATTAAGGTGTAGTTCTGTTTTTATGCGACTTCTGCTTTGGCAATATTGTATTGTTTACATTCATGCCAATAAAGCCCCTTTGAATTGAATTGAATTGAGATATTTTTAACGTGCCACAGCCTGAGAGACAGCGGGGGAATATGTTTTATGTGTATTACCCCAGTATGTCACCCAATTGTTCACCACAGTGAGCCTCAGTATATGAAAGTGTGTGAATATACAGTATGTAGACATGATATTGATGTTCAGTTTTATGTCAACACTGTGATCATCTTCCATTCAGGAATGCTATAATATGTTAAGTTGTTTGACATTTGTTAAAGTATTGATTAATATGTTTTATTTTTATTTTATTTTTTACATTCAACTTCTGCTTTGGCAATATTGTATTATTCACAGTCATGCCAATAAAGCCATTATGAATTGAATTGAGAGAGAGAGAGAGAGAGAGAGAGAGAGAGAGAGAGAGAGAGAGAGAGACCTCACTGTTCCTAATGAGCTCTGAGAAAGTGCCCTCTCAGCAGAGTGACACAGACAAAATCTGTGTGTGTGTTTCTAGAGACTTTGGATATGGCATGTGGGGAGTTGATATTATTTCTCTGTTGGAAAGATGCTCCGATTCTCAGTAAAGCTGACACGCTTCTCACTTTCCGAAGTCTCTGTATTATTCTACCACTCATCGCTCACATACACACACCCACACAATAGTTAAAGCAACATTGCTTCAATCACATCTCATCGGAAGCCCAATTCCAATAGGATACAGGCACATGGATGGGCATCTGTGCCAGTGTGTCAAACATTTGCCAGGCTACGTCAAGTTCCCAGGAGCTGGGCGCATATCCAGTGAGTGCTAAGCAAGAAATACCAATTCAACCAAAAAACCTTCAGGGATTCTGGGTGATACATATAAACTAGGTGGTAGAGGCATGTTTTTCAATATGATTTCCAACAGTTTTTAAAGCTCTCTTTTAGAAGCTTGCATCCAGAGTAGAAAATGTATCAAAAATGCTTGAAACTCTATTGTTCAAATCAATACGAAGCACTATTTGAAACCCATTTTACTTCTGTAATTTGCAATGAAAAAATAAATAAATTGACCTGATTTGATCCATCTTGATCCGACTTGATAAAGTAGATTGTGGAGGACTACTCCCCTCCTGAAACACCATTAGCACTCACATTTGAGAAGGCTTTTTAACAGGAATTGAAGCCTGATGGGCATGTTCAACCTCAAGAGCATCTCAAAATATCCATATTGAAATGTTTTTTTTTTTAATCTTTTTTATATGCTTTTATTGTCATAAATTTTATTAAATTAATGCTGTCCGGCATTAAATTACTGCAGTAACTATTGGTAAGATTTTAGAACGGCTGCATTACCAACAACAGTAGCCTAAAAAAGCTTTATGGTTATCATTTAATATCAGCATTTCCACGAAAATAAAATTAATGTAAAATTAGAATAATTAATTATAACATGCTTTTTTCCCCCCTTTGGAATGTTCAATAAGTGTTCAATAAGACCAGGAATGTGTATTAAGAAATAAATCATTTTTTAAAAAAACAAAAAAATAAATAGCCTAAACACATCTAGAAACTTAATTTAAAAAGCTAATGCATGGCATAGCTTTGCCTCCCTTTACCTCATTAGTGCTGTTTATAATGGCGGGGTTATCTTCAATCCGGGTGATGGAGGAAAAATCTAATATGCCTCTGCTTCTGAGACAGTCAGCCCACACATCTTATCTGGTCGGTTTGCCAAGGGTAGTTATGCCGAGTTTACGCTACATGATGATAAGCAACGATTGCAATGTATGAACTATCAAAGATGCGATTTGAGAGAAGCGTCGAAGTGTCGCTGATGTCAGCGAGATATCTAGAATTTTAAATATACGGACCTGTCTATGATTCCAAATCGTGCAGTGTGAAATATGTTTTGACTGAATACAACAGCAGCGTTGACCTACAGTCAATGAAAGAGCAAGAAAAAGGACACGGGAAGATTCAGTGGGAGGAGTCTTGATGTACCTACAACAGAACACCAACTAGCATGGCTGCGGAATCAAGAAAGTCTCATGGGACCGAAGAAATGGAGGAAAAATTGGTGGAACATTGGCGGGATGTTGATGTTTCACCACAACTGAGTACCACAACTGGGTGGAGAAAGAGAAGAGCAAATTCTCTTGGACAGTCAGGTAAGCAAATAGGTAGATTTTTCAGTAGGCGTTTCTTTTTCATATTGTAACCAATAAAATATATTATTAAAAACATACACACTGTCACAGTTTGTCTCCACTGTGTTCAAGGACTCCTGTTAAGCACACAGCAACTGCAGACTATAGATGTATATAATTTAATCACAGCATTTTGTGCTTTAATAATCACACAGGGCCATATAACCAACATCTTATCTGGAGGTGTTAAACTCCTGTAAAAAACACAGATACTAAAAAGCCATCATGTCAAAATAAAAGCTTGACTCAAAATAAAAGCTTGACACGTGAAATTCAATTGTGACTGAAATACAGTAAAAAGTAATATTTACTGCAATAACATTTATAATATTGAAACAATATGTCACAAGCAAGAGATTTAACTTTGTTAAATAGGAATAACTATTGTGTTTAATAGCATATTACCTATTTTTTGGTGGGTATTGAAATTGATAATTGAATCGTGGAATTATACTGGTGTTGGTACTAACTACTAAAATTTTGGTATTGTGACAACCGTAAAACATGCAACAATTCTTATTTTCTTTAGTTGAATTTTTAGAAATGTGCTTAAAATTTTTTAAACGTGGATGGAACCCCAGCTAATGTTGCTGTGTCGGACTGGTCATGATCCTCAAACGACCAAACAAATGTTTTATTAGTGCCACCGAGCCACAAAGTTTACATTGTTTGGGGAATTCATTCTACAAGTGAATTATTTATAGTAGACTTTGCACATTAACTGGAATAGAAAACTAGAAAAAGAGTGAAAGGGAGAAAGTAATGTTTAACATTACAGTCAGAACAATGAGATCAATTTGTTTGTTTGTTGCATTGATCTGAATACTTGAGAAAAAGAGAGTGAGAACTTGAACTCTTGGTCTCACATACATCTTCACTAGCCAAAAGAGATTAACATCAAACCTTTCACACACAGACATATACAAGGTGAAATAGACAGACAGAGCCTGCAAGGCACTCATCTTTACCATCTTTTCAGCACATGCACGGACACATGCACTCACACACACCATCTCACACTGCCCCAAATGAGATCTCTTACACCAGCCCTCTGCTTGCCATCCATTTTTAATGGGCTGATTAAAAGCATGGCTTCCCTAAAGAATCACACCATGCCTGAGATAGAAAAAGAGAGAGAGAGAGTGAAGCAGCACAAAGTTAAACGGGTTCATGGGCGAGAGGAGAGAGAGTGAAGAGGAAGGAGGGAGAGAGGAAGGCACAAGTAGCAATGATGTCTCTTTTGAAACCCCTCGCAAGGCCATGAAGAGCTGTGGGCATGACTGAAGAATGTTAAAATAACTAGATACACACATACCGTGGAAAAGAGTGCGGGAGGCAAAGAGAGACAAAGCGAGTAAGAGATAAGACAAAACCATCCTCACACCCTCTGTGCATGTCTACTGGCTAGTCAACCATTCACTTCAGTCGAGGAACAAGATCATCATTATGTAAACGAGGGTTCCCTCTCATGTGAATGTTAGATCATCTGTCGGCAGACAACTGTGGCCATATGACTGCGAATCAAAAGGGACACAAATAGCATGTAAATGTGGGTGTATTTGCCAAATTGATTTGAGAGAACATGTATGTATGAATGTCTGTAGTCTATATGGTTAGACATAATGTTCTGCTAACCGTGAAACACTGAAGCACTGAACACAGATTCTTGACACCACACCACACACACACACACACACACTTGCATAATATAATGCATTATATGTGCATTTTAATAAACGTTTAATATCAGGCTTCCCGAACACTTCTCTATAACTGCCATTGGTTGCACAAACAGATAGTGGCTTGTTATTTTTGGGTCTGCTAATTTTCCATGGGGTCAAAACTGACAAGGCTATCCATGAACTACAAAATTACTGGGAGTCCCTACCAGCAGTAGAAAACTTAAACCAAAGTTACATTGGAGGCAAACAAGTTGCATAAAAAAATCAAAATGTGGGCTTCACAAGTATTCAAAAACATAATTGAGATTAAGATTAATTACAGATATTAATTACAGCTGCCACAATAAAAAATTTTGTGAAAAGTATCAGTTACAGCATTGAGGTTAAATACTATTTATACAATATATACTGTAAATTACTTGATGGGCAAAAGTTTTTGACTATTTTATCGTATATATAAGCGCTGTGTAAAAGCTGGTGACTGTGGAATCTCCTCTCTTCCTATATCTGTGATATTGATATTTGAGTGGTCTCTACATCAGGATCTGTTTCTCAATGGAGAAGTGTGTTTGAGTGCCAGATCCATTATTGGCTCCAGCATGCTCTTAAATGGGCCCATTCGTTTACTTCCTCTTCCTACAGCCTCTGATGCAAAGCTAATGCTAAACACGAGCACTGGTGCCTCAGTTGACATATGTTCCATTCACCAAAGTGTCACTCTTCATTTGTAATTACTTTTCCTCTTTGGAACTCTTTACCTCTCTCTGAGATAAATAGTGTTGGAACAGTGGGGAGCACAGAGGAATGATGACCTGTTCCGGAGCGTTAAACCTGTGGTCATGGCTGGAGGAGAGTGAGTGAAGATGACAACCATCATAGGCCTGAACTCCACTGTGAAGTATCATCAGTAGGCTATATTAATTATCTTACTCTCATTCTCTTAGAAAAAGGTTGTCCTCAGGTTTATAGTTGGTTAGCTAAAATCCTAAAAGTAAAAGTATTCCATCTGGGTGATAAAAGAAATTAAATCTGGCTCACACATTATAACATAGTAATTGTTTATGAATTGCTATAATAATAATATGATTAGTTAGGGTTTTGCATTAATACAAATGAATACATTGATTACAGAATTTAGTAATTCATTGTAATAAAACATTGCACATTCATTTCTTATCCAAAATACAGTTTTTGACCTATTTTCATTTGTAAAAACACAACTTTTTGCATTATTTCTGGTTACATTTGTGTGCTCAGCATTATCATCAGTATTATTATTACAATACAATACTACATGCACTTACATTATCTAATATATTATACTTAATATACTTTATTTAATTTCTTAATAAAAAAGGCAATTGAGTATTCAACATTTGGTTACTTGTTTAGTCTCTGCTCTGATTAAGATTGAAGTAAACCATACAAAGAAAAACACTAAAGAGGATTTGAAGGCCACACTTGGTCTATGCCTGCAAAAAAGACCAATGGAAATTAAGAGATTTTACTGTAGGGTGCATGTGTGTGTGTGTGTGTGTGTGTGTGTGTGTGTGTGTTCTGTATACAGAAGCCAAGGTGAGTGAGAGTTCATCATTGGATTAAAAGGCTATTAAAGTTGAAAGTATTGCTCTGAGACAGGGGTGAGCGAGCAGAGGATGAATTAAAGACCCTGGTGGGCCCTGTCACAAATGTTCTTTGTTGCCATTCTTTCACCCATTTCTACACAACCACCAAAACTTAATCCTTCACTCATGATCTTCAAAATAAGAGCTTGGAGGGGTCTTAGGATGGAGTTTGCCTTTTGTGTTGCTATGGTATATTCCAGCCTGCATTAAAATAATAAAGAAGAACAAAATCAGGACCACCGGCCTGGTGGAAAGAGAACAAAGGATAAAAATTGCAATACCACACCAGAATATAATGTCCGGACCTGTGTCCATTAATATTGCTGTCTTAAATTGATTGGTTGGTCGGTACTGTAGCTAGGTAGTGTGTTTGATATTTAAGTATTTTAGTTGTTCATTAGGTAGTTCAGTAGTTAGAGGGGTAGTTTTTCCAGTAGGTAGTTAATTTGATAGGTAGTTCGGTAGGAAGGTAGATAATTCAGTATTTAGTTTGTTTGTTAGGTTTGTCGTTTGGGACATACACTCACCTAAAGGATTATTAGGAACACCTGTTCAATTTCTCATTAATGCAATTATCTAATCAACCAATCACATGGCAGTTGCTTCAATGCATTTAGGGGTGTGGTCCTGGTCAAGACAATCTCCTGATCTCTAAACTGAATGTCAGAATGGGAAAGAAAGGTGATTTAAGTAATTTTGAGCGTGGCATGGTTGTTGGTGCCAGACGGGCCGGTCTGAGTATTTCACAATCTGCTCAGTTACTGGGATTTTCACACACAACCATTTCTAGGGTTTAGAAAGAATGGTGTGAAAAGGGAAAAACATCCAGTATGCAGCAGTCCTGTGGGCGAAAATGCCTTGTTGATGCTAGAGGTCAGAGGAGAATGGGCCGACTGATTCAAGCTGATAGAAGAGCAAATTTGACTGAAATAACCACTCGTTACAACCGAGGTATGCAGCAAAGCATTTGTGAAGCCACAACATGCACAATCTTGAGGTGGATGGGCTACAACAGCAGAAGACCCCACCGGGTACCACTCATCTCCACTACAAATAGGAAAAAGAGGCTACAATTTGCAAGAGCTCACCAAAATTGGACAGTTGAAGACTGGAAAAATGTTGCCTGGTCTGATGAGTCTCGATTTCTGTTGAGACATTCAGATGGTAGAGTCAGAATTTGGCATAAACAGAATGAGAACATGGATCCATCATGCCTTGTTACCACTGTGCAGGCTGGTGGTGGTGGTGTAATGGTGTGGGGGATGTTTTCTTGGCACACTTTAGGCCCCTTAGTGCCAATTGGGCATCGTTTAAATGCCACGGCCTACCTGAGCATTGTTTCTGACCATGTCCATCCCTTTATGGCCACCATGTACCCATCCTCTGATGGCTACTTCCAGCAGGATAATGCACCATGTCACAAAGCTCGAATCATTTCAAATTGGTTTCTTGAACATGACAATGAGTTCACTGTACTAAAATGGCCCCCGCAGTCACCAGATCTCAACCCAATAGAGCATCTTTGGGATGTGGTGGAACGGGAGCTGGATGTGCATCCCACAAATCTCCATCAACTGCTATCCTATCAATATGGGCCAACATTTCTAAAGAATGCTTTCAGCACCTTGTTGAATCAATGCCACGTAGAATTAAGGCAGTTCTGAAGGCGAAAGGGGGTCAAACACAGTATTAGTATGGTGTTCCTAATAATCCTTTAGGTGAGTGTAGATTGGTAGTTTGATGGGTAGTTTGTTCAGTAAGTAGTTCATTCGGTAAATAGTTTGTTTGGTCAGTAGGTAGTTCATTTGGGAGTCAGTTTTTTGGTGGGTAGGTCACTTTGTAGCTAAGTAGGCACTAGTTTGTTTGGTAGGTAGGTAGTTTGGTAAGTAGTTTGATACCTAGGTAGTTCTGCAGTAGTTCAGGTGGTTGATAGTTTGATAGATACAATTGAAGTCAAAAGTTTACATACACTTAGGTTGAGGTCACTAAAAGAGTTTTTTTTTTTTTTTTTTACCACTCCACAGATTTAATATTATCAAACTATAGTTTTGGAAAGTCATTTAGGACATCTAAATGAATTGTGCATGGCACAAGTACTTTTTCCAACAATTGTTTACAGACAGATTGTTTTACTTTTAATTGACTATATCACAACTCCAGTGGGTCGGAATTTTATATACACTAAGTTAACTGTGCCTTTAAGCAGCTAGGAAAATTCCAGAAAATAATGTCAAGCCTATAGACAACTAGCCAATTAGCTTCTGATTGGAAGTGCACTGAATTGGAGGTGTACCCATGGATGTATTTTAAGGCCTACCTTCAAACTCAGTGCCTCTTTTCTTGAAATCATCGGAAAATCAAAAGAAATCAGCCAAATATTGTGGACCTCCACAAGTCTGGTTCAAACTTGGAGCAGTTTCCAAAAACCTGAAGGTATCACGTTCATCTGTACAAACAATAATATGCAAGTATAAACACCATGGATCCACGCAGCCATCATATTGCTCAGGAAGGACACACATTCTGTCTACTAGAGATGAACATAGTTTGGTGCGAAAAGTACAAATCAATCCCAGAACAAGAGCAAAGGACATTGTGAAGATGCTGCAGGAAACAGGTGGATAAGAATCTATATCCACAGTAAAACGGGTCTTATATAGACATAACATGAAAGGCTGCTCAGCAAGGAAGGAGCCACTGCTCCAAAACCGCCATAAAAAAAGCCAGACTAAAGTTTGCAAGTGCACATGGGGAGAAAGATATTAGTTTTTAAAATGTCCTCTGGTCTGATGAAACAAAAATATTACTGTTTGGTCATTAGACCATCGTCATGTTTGGAGGAAAAAGGTTATGCAAGCCGAAGAAAACCATCCCAACCATGATGTTGGTGGTGGCAGAATCATGTTGTGGGGGTGCTTTGCTGCAGGAGGGACTGGTGCACTTCACACAAAATAGATGGCATCAAATTATGTGGATATATTGAAGCAACATCTCAAGACATCAGCCAGGAAGTTAAAGATCGGTCGCAAATGGGTTTTCCAAATGGAAAATTACCACAAGCATACCTCCAAAGTTGTGGCACAATGGGTTAAGGACAACAAAGTCAAGGTATTGGAGTGGCCATCACAAAGCCCAGACATCAATCTGAGAGAAAATATTTGGGCAGAACTGAAAATGTGTGTACGGAGGCCTACAAACCTGACTCAGTTACACCAGTTCAGTCTGGAGGAATGGGCCAAAAAATGAATTGTTTGAATTGCAAAAACTTGAATTGTTCAAAAATTCAAAAAAATGTTTGACCCAAGTTAAACAATTTAAAGGCAATGCTACCAAATACTAACAAAGTGTGTGTAACCTGACCCACTGTGAATGTGATGAAAGAAATAAAAGCTGAAATATATCATTCTCTCAACTATTATTCTGACATTTCGTATTCTTACAATAAAGTAGTGATTCTAACTGACCTAAGACAGGGAATGTTTTCTATGATTAAATGTCTGTAATTATGAAAAACTGAGTTTAAATATATTTGGCTAAGTTGCATGTAAACTTCTGACTTCAACTGTTGGTAGATATGTAGATAATTCATTGATCCCACTAGGAAAATTGCAAGGAAATCTGATTATTCTAAGGCTATCACACACTGCCTCAATGAAACACACACACACACACACACGCACACACACACACACACACACACACACACACACACACACACACACACACACACACACACACACACACACACAGTGTCTGGGACATCTGCTCACAGTCAGAGGCCAGGCCTAATTCCTGCTGCTCTGTTTCCTGAGCAAGTGGGCTTTTAATTTAGCAGTCGCTAACCCTGCCCAGAACACACACTAACTGTGGGGGAGATAAATTGAGAGCTGCCAGGACCTTAGAGAGCACAGTCTGTCTCTGTGTGCCCAGCACAAAGACCTGGGTCACCTGAATATTCATGTCAGTGATCTGAGAATATGAAGAGCTTTAAACAACTGTGTATAGTTATGCATATGGAGCCATTTATGCATTATTATATGCAACATATTTTAAAAGATAATTAAATGTAATGATGTGCCATTTGTTAGACTGCTTTGACTGTTTATTTATTGCTTTCAAGAGCTCTAGAGTTCTGACAAACTTGCCACACATTTCCCACTCATGGTTTTCACATGTAAATGAGATTGCGATTTGTCACAAATGTTTGCCAAAAGTTTGTAGCTCTTCACCAGTAGTGGTGAACCTGCAGCAAACAATTGGCGAAAATAAAGAGTTTACCGCAAAGCTCATTTGCATGTGAAAATAATGTGTGTGTGAATTTGTGGGAAATTTGTGACAAGTTTGCCAGAACTTCCAATTTTTGTAAGGGAAAACCTAGTGAGCTACCTCACAGCCCACTATCTACATAGCCAGCTACCATCTAAGGCAGCATCTTAACCTAATCCTAAACCGTAAACCCAAACCTTGACTTTTAGCAGTCACCCACATGCACCACACAACTAGGTCTCACATGAAGTGCACGAGGGATTCGATGCTCATATACCTTTCAGTATTAAATGAAATAAGTACATTTATAAATGTGCAGGGACCCCTTACAATATGAGACAATTCTATTTTAGTCAAATTTGCAAATATAGAGCTGTTTTTACACTGCACAAGATTTGCGGTATATCATTAATAGTCAGCATGATAGTCTTGCCTACGGCTGACATCAACAGTTTATTAAATTGTTAAGATATGCTCAACCAGTCTTCTCTTGCCCTGTAAATCATCCAGACTTTAAGAGAAAAGCATGAATACACTCAAATGCCCCAACACTATCACACCACCCACCAATACATACTGCTTTAGAGGTGGATTTCACCTTCAGGAAACACACAATAGCCTCTCAAACCCACACAAACTACTTTCATTCCATTCTCTCATTACCTCCTTTGCCGTGCCCCTTCTGAAGGCATTTACAAGTACCTAACATTAATTTACTCTCTGTGGGGGCCTGCACTCAGAGTCCAGGGAGTGAGGGAACCATTGCAGCCATTCCACAAGCCATCAGTTTTCATCCAGGCTGGTCAGACCTCTGCATTACCGCTGCCCTCACGTTTATTGTTCTCTTATTGCACCTGTCAGCACAGCCTGACAGCACATTACCGGCACTGTGCACCAACAGTGGGGTCCATCAGGCAGCTATCAGGGCAACCCTCAGCTAGCCACACAGCATGGGAAGATGGTAATAAGGAACCGGGAAAGATTGTGTGAATGGGTAAACACACACACACACACACACACACACACACACACACACACACACACACACACACACATGTTGGTCTACCTATCATTATGAGGACTTTCCATAGACATAATGATTTTTATACTGTATAAACTACAGATTCTATTCCCTAAACCTAACACAACCCCTAAACCTAACCCTCACAAAAAACTTTCTGCATTTTTACATTTTCAATAAAACATTGTTTAATATGTTTTTTAAGCTATTTAAAGCATTCTCACCCACACCTATCATATCGATTCTGAAGACATGGATTGAACCACTGGAGTCTTGTGGATTACTTTTATGTGGCCTTTCTTTGATTTTTGGAGTTTAAAATGTCTGGTCACCATTTATTTACAGTATAGTTAGGACCAGCAGAGCAGAGATATAAAAAAAAAAAAAAAAAAAAACTTTGTTTGTGTTCTGCAGAAGATAGAAAGTCAGTTGAGTAAATGATGATAGAATTTTCCATTTTGCGATAACAAACCCTTTAATTTTTCCAATTCAACTTTTCACTCAAATTGTTAGGATGATAATAAAATTTGTCATGGAAAATATTGTAGTAAATAAGAAAAATATTTTGCTGTTTGTGTCTGCTTTGCTTGATCTACAAAATTGTGTGTGTTTAAGTGGACTGTGTTCTTCAGTTTAGATTTTGACAGACAAAATTGAATTTACTACACAGTTTTGTTATTGACCAGTTTTTGAGTAGAAATGCGCCAATACACAATAATAGCACTCCCATTAATTGTTCTGACAGTTCTGACAAAATTCAGTTTCACTCAACAAATCGAACCCATTCACACAGGCTGCATTTACAGTATACAGTTAGTGTTAGGGATTGACCACTGTATTCACTACCATGTGTGACTCTCAAATCCTGCACATACAACAGCAGACAAGAGCTGATCTGTATGGACATGTAACTTGAATCTCTTCCTTCATCTAACTCATGAATAATGCCTGTAACCATAGTGACAGATAAAGATTTTATTTTTATTTTAAACTGCTCAGCTTTTCAAGACACTCCCACTGCTTTCATCCTCTAAGATCTATATCAAAAATACTCTAGTTTCCCCCTTTATGTTCTAGTATTCCATAATCTTCACAAATACAATGCAGGAGATTTGACCTGCTCTACGACTATACAATACCCATACTCATCTTATTCACCCATATCATATTATTAGCCAAAAACAACAAAGAATAACACATGAAGCTTGTGCTTATATACATATTTCAATGGTATAACAGACAGCTAGCTGTGGAGTGTGGTTTCATTTATTTATTTGGTTAAAGAATGCACTTATCATTCCCTTTTATTACAGATATGTATATGAACAGAACCATGTTTAGAACTCCAGAAAGGACTGACAAATGTTTTCTGCTGCCATGTTAACATAGCTATTGTACAGAGATCTAGTATGCAGCTTAATATAGTACATTAGTTATGTACATTAATGATAATGTACATAGCTAAAATAAAATGGGGCAGGTTGATGTGTCTTTGTGATTATGTAAATACATGCTGTTTTTTTATTTATCAGATGGCAAATGTCCATGCTGCTCCTCTTTCTCACTCTCTCCCGCCTTACTAGCAGACATTCATCGTTGACCCAGACATATAGACCAGTTGCCATAGAAACAACATAGCGATCTTCAGAAATATATTTCTGGTTGTAAAGGGAGACACCACATTGAGCCATTTTTCTAATGCAGGGGACACAAGTTTGAATCTGGCTTGAGATATTTCATGATTCCGTTCCCCTACTTCACCCCATCTATGGCTAGTCTCTTTTACTGTACTTATCAATTAAAGGATCAGTGTCAAATAAAATAGGCCTTTGTTGCCTAATAAATGCTTTATAATTAGTAAAATACTTTTAAAAATAGTTTCAGATAGAGTATATCATGTCAGACTGCAGGAAGCTTGTCCCGCTGAAGTGTTTCATGTCAACTACCTAGATAATGTACGTTTGTATAAATAAACCTCAGGATGATAATCAGGATGTCCACTGCAGTGCAATAAAACAGATGACCTGAAAATGAGACAAGAAGTCATCCAAGTACCCCTGCAAACAATTTAAAAACATCTAATATTACATTGAAACAAAAAATAAATAAATAAAAGAAACCAAATCAAAGAATTCTTGCTGAGCCCCTTAGAGGACAGAGCTGAAAAAGTTTTGCATGCACTTGCAATAGTTTTGCAATCCTTTGCAAATAAATTTACCATGGATTAACTACAGTAATTTTTGTGGTTATTATGGTTTTTATATACAGATAACATAGTATGGTTTTACTATAGTAATATTGTAGAAATGTATATATTTTTTCCTTAGTAATGTTGTAGTAAACATGACTGTTGTAGGATAAACTTTTTGGGGTTTTACAATAGTAATATTTTAGTTACCATGAAAAGCCTTTTTTTTTTTTTTTTTGGCAGACACCATGGATTTAATACAGTATATTGTATCTATATTGTAACTATTTTTTTTTCCTATAGATTAATCATGGTAATTAATGTGGTTACTATGGTTTTACTACAAATACCATGGTATTCCATTCTGATTTATTACCATAGTTTTCATTTTCCTGTAATACTACTATTGTTTTACTACGAATGTCATGGTTAAAATATGGTTACTATAGTAGAACCATGGTAAATTTATTTGCGAGTGAATACAAAACTATTGAGAGGAAAGCAAAACTTATTGTGTATTTGTGCTTGTGGTGGCACATCATCGATAGTTTTCCTTTTCAAGAACATGTCCATGTTTTCAAGAACATGTTCATGTCTTAGTAGCGTGAACTTGTAATGTTTGAAATTCGGCTATGCAAAAAAACATCACGGTTACCGTCATAGCATCCATTTCCTGATGGCAGGAACGAGAAGTTGTGTCGATGTAGTGACACTAGGGGTCACTCTTGAGAGCCCGAACACCTCTCATTCTTTGAGATAAGGCCAATGAGAATCGGCGAGTGGAATTTGTATGCCACTCCCCCGGACATATGTGTATAAAAGGAGCTGGAATGCAATTCCATTCAGGTTTTGTGCTGAGGAGCCGAGACAAGGTCTGGCCATTTCAGTGGCTAGTACAGTGTTGTGGCAAGAGGGACACAACATCTTGTTCCCTCTATCAGGAATGGAGGTTACAAAAGTAACCATGACGTTCCTCTTCTGTCACTCACTCAACATTGTGTCGATGTATTGACAATAGGGGTCCCTATAGAAAAACGCCACAAAAGCTGAACCATGTTATGTGAACTGCTGAAGCAGGCTGTTGCGTGCGTAATAGCAGGTGCATCAGACTGCACGTAACCTCCCCCAACACCCCAGAAGATGTCATGTAGTTCCCCACATCCCTGAGGGGTGGAAGCAACATAACTAGCATGGGAGCAGGCCATGCCAGCCATGGCCTTTTTCTTTATGTTTTTATATACCACAGAGTATTATCTTTGGCTGGGGCCATCTAATGCTATCATACGCATCAGGAAAGGTGTACTTTTCCTTTCCTATTCTTTCAGGGGGAAAAGACCCCACGGAGATCACATCCTGCCCAAAAGGGGAGGTCAATATGTGGCAATATGACACATGGGCTCAGCAGCCGCACATGGAAGAGGCATGGTGGTAGGTCCCGCCACGAAGGGGGAAGGGGGGGGACTCTACAAACACAGCGACCGGGGGCAGAGAGAGCTATGCCCAAGGGAGACGTGGGTCCGCCAACAGGGAGACCGTACCGCAGAATATACATCACAGAGGATACCGGAGTAGTCACACCTGTGGAGAACCTATCCCAGTACAGGGAATATTAGACCCCATAGCGGGGCTGGGTGCGAACTCCACCACCGAGTTCGCAAACCATAGGGCAAGGGAGGAAGGACATCCAAGATCCACAACTTTTTGAACTCAACTGGGGGTAAAAGCACACGTATTCGCCTCAGGGGAGGAGAAAGGCGCTATACGCAAGCGATACACCTGGCCAGCTGTTCCTTATTACTGAACTCTACCTGTTTGTACCTGAAAGAACACGGGAAGAATCCGGCTCATCTCGGAGATTGTAAAATCTTGCGAATGTATTGGGTGTTGCCCAGCCCGCTGCTCTGCAGATGTTTGCTAGAAAGGTGCCATTGGCCAGCGCCCACGAGGCCGCCACACACCTTGTAGAGTGTGCTCGAACCCGCAAGGGGTGCGGTTATGGCCTGGGTCTGGTAGGCCAATGAAATGGCATCCGAGATCCAGTGGGCAAGCCTCTGTCTACCAACGCAGACAAAGATTTTCTCAGAGCGTCTAAAGTTCTGCGTGTGATCCAAGTAGGTGCGTATAGCACACACAGGACACAGCAACAACAGGGCTGGGTCTGGCTCCTCCCACGCCAGCACTTGCAGGTTCACCACCTGATCCCTGAAGGTGGTCGTGGGAACCTTGGGCACATAACCCGGTTGGGGCTTCAGGATCATGTGGGAATATGAAGGACCGAACTCCAGGCAAGAGTCGCTGATAGAGAACGCTTGCAGGTCCCCCCACCCTCTTAATGGAGGTGAATGCAATCAGGAGGGCCATCTTTAAGTAGAGGGCTTTCAGCTCTGGCTTGAGTGATCATGTCTACGACTGCTAGTGGTAGAAAACTTAGATATTCCACGTCCCGTCCAAGGGTCAGACTTTCCCATCCCTGAGAAAGAAGGTCCTTTCTCAGGGGAATCTGCCTGGGATGTGCTGTTGCGAGGAGCGTGAGGTTCGAGAACCAAGTCTGGGTGGGCCAGTATGTGGTCTAGAGGGTGACTTGTTCCTCATCCTCCCTGACTTTGCACAGGATCTATGCAAGAAGGCTCACTGGGAGGAATGCGTATTTGCACATCCCCCGGGGCCAGCTGTGTGCCAGCGCATCAGTCCTGAGGGGGGCTCCCGTCAGAGAATACCAGAGTGGGCAGTGGGAGGATTCCAGGGAAGCGAACAGGTCCTAGGACAACAGAAGTCTGTTTCAGGCAGTGAAAGCTGCCCTCCACGACCTCGACAGTTCGTCGTGCACCTCCAGGAAGAAAGGACCGGGGGATGGGGGGGCATGGCCGTGAGTGGCGACCCGAACCGAGGAACCAATCATCAAGCCGTGAGCACTCAGGGGAGGGGGGAGGGTGGAGGGTTCCTGTGCAACCCGATGCTTGAAGCAGCCCGGGCAAGCATGGTGGTCAGCTGTGCGTCAGCCTCAGACTGGGCAGGAAGACCCAAAGGTGGCAGCTCAGTCGTGTCATTGTCATTCGACATCGCCAGTGCAGCAATCTCATCTTGCTTGCAGGCCCGAAAGAGACGTCATGCTGGCCGTGAGGCTGGCTGGTCTCATTTCGGGACCGTACTTTAGCAAACGAGTGTGCTGAGGAAGTGTGGTCGATGGCCAGACATATGAGACAGCACCCGTGGCCGTCGGAAGTGGAGATATAACAACCACATCCAAGAATCACTCAAAGACGGAAAGGCATCTTTATAAAGATGCGTCTTCAAAAAGACGTTCAACGTATATGTGTGTGCTCTAATACAGAAAATATACTCTTTAGCAGGAATATACACTCTTTTAGTACTGTCGAAGCGCCCAGGGGCGAAATCAGCACTCGATTTTCTCAAAGAATGGGATGTGATCTGGGCTCTCAAGAGCAACCCCTAGTGTCACTACATTGACACAATGTCAAGTGAGTGACAGAAGTGGAACGCTAGTATCATAGGTATTCTGTATAATTAGGTCACAGATGTCAAGAGCCATAATTGGATGATAAAAAAACAACAAACTTGTGTCTTTTTCAATATTTAGATTTGTTCTTGCAAATTAATTCTTGCAACAGCACAGCAAATTATTTATTTATTTTCTGTATTTTCCGTAAATAAAGTTGCACCTGACTATAAGTCGCACCGGGTCAAAATTGCATGGTTGATAGAGAGAGAGATAGAGAGATAGAGAGAGAGAGAGAGAGAGAGAGAGAGAGAGAGAGAGAGAGAGAGAGAGAGAGAGAAATAAAGTTGGTTGTGGCAGGCACAACCGCCCGGCCTACATTCACCAGTTCAGATGTCAAATGTGCTCCATGAAGATTACAGTACCTCAGAATCTACATATCGAATCACAGTCACATGAGAAATTGTTTTAGTAATTGTAGGTAACCGTTTCTCATATTCTTATTATGTTTCATGTGAGAAACGCAACAAGTAAGCCACATCTGTTCATAACATCTCAAATTCTATGCTGTGCACAAATAAACAGCTTTTAGGCTTTGAGTAAAACAATACACCTGTTGTATTCTATGGTTCAATGACTGAATGTTTTTACTACAAATGCGATGATGAAGCATCATTTTGTGTGCATGTAAGGAGTTGCGTTTGACAGCGGACTAGAGTTTGTAAGAACTATAATGTTAAGATGGACAAACATATTTAAACTGGTGCATTAAATACTGAATTGGCAACTTTAAATCTATTCTATTGTCTCTATGCCTATTGTCTCTATGTATTTTATACACTAAAATACGGAAGGAAAAAAAACAATATTTATTTATTTATTTATTTTGAGGAATTTGATGATTTTCCATGGCACACCTGACAATCTTTCACAGCACACTAGTGGGCACAGTGGTTGGGAAACTCTGGTTTTGGTAGCCAAATTGTATTACAGAAGATTTGTCTGACATCTCTCAGACAGCCACATTTTCTTCTCCTGTCTCCCGCATTCACTTTCTTGGAGTGTGTTTGAAGGTGGGTGGGGAGGGGTGACAGCCGTTAACAGTAACAAAAATTTCTAATTAGTAATGAGTCAAGTTATTGCTTGCATTTGAAGCAGGAAGATATCCAATCACAGTAAAGATTTTAACAAATAAATCAGACAGTGCTCAGGCAATTTAGTGATATTCCCGCAGTTGTGGTCTTGACCGATCTTGAAATAAAATCCTGAGTCATCTTTGTCTGAGACTGAGACAAGACCGAATAAAAATGCGGTTGATTCCTAGACAAGACCGTGACATTCAAAAAGTGGTCTAGACCGATCTCGAGTACTATAACACTGCTGCACACAATACTGTTAAGATGATAAAAAATGTATACATAAAACTGAAGTTTTTGAGTCGTGCCTCAAACATGAACAGACTATTAGTGCCCTATTTTTTTTAGAGCATTATGTCTTAAGTGCATTATTATTACTATTATTAATAATCATATGTATCTACTGACACACAAATCATGGCTAGTATTAAAAGTGATCAGTATCTCTTTGGTATTATATGCTACTGAAATCCCCAAACTGCAAATGCAGGTACTGTGTTTAGACCTAGTGCCGAGAATAGACATAGTTCTCAGACATCTTAATTCAATTACCTTTTTTTCTCAAGGAACTAGCAAATTGCACTTTTCGGGAACTTAATTAACATACAATACACCCAAAGTTTGTGCATATGGCCACAGATCGTGCAAGCACTCCCACCCATGGCCACTTGCGATTTGCACTGGCACGAAGTATTAGTACTCTTGAAAAAATTGGATAAGACGTAGCGAACAGTCGTTGCACGTAGCCCTGTGCCTGAGTCCTTAGTCTCTTGTTGTAAAAGAGGTCAGAACATTATCTGCGCCATCCTGCATGATAATCTTCACTAGAACCTTTAATGTCCTTCATTGGGCCTCTTTAAAGGTGAACTTTAATACAAAGTAATTAATGTTGACAAGATATGCAAAATATATAGATCAAACATTTAATGAGGTCCTTTTAACTTCAAGTTTAAATGAAAGGGTACAGAAGAGATCTGCTCTTAGTCCAAGGATAATCTGCAAATCTGCATGAGTCAGATTGGGGTAAGCTTCTATTCACACACACTTATAAGATGAATTCAAAAGATCAGTCATTATATAAATCGGATAACAGCTGAACTTTTCATATCTTAATGCACAGATCTGGTTCATTTCCATCCCACAATCTGTCTGATTTATAGGGCTAATTTGATGCTTTACTACACCAAGCAGGTCAACATCCCAATAGGCCTATAGAGACATAAATATATGATCAATGTATTTTGAAACTAGATTTTTATATTTTCAGAATAAAATATGAGCGTGCTTGCTTTTGCAGAACTTGCAGACATGATGCTAGAGTGAATGCCAGGGTGTACTATAGGGTTGTTAATTTGTTATTAGTGGTTTTTCGCATGTTATATGGTTACTATGGTGTTCTGGGTGGTTACTAGGTAATTGCATACTGGCTCGAGTCAAAAGACACCACCCTTACTATAATGTTGTGCTGGCACATGCAACGACGAAGACGTGAAGATGAAGAACCCAAGTGCAGTTTATTTACATACGTGAAATCCAAAACATAAACATGAAATAAACATAAAAATTAACTATTTAGATGAACATAAACTTGACTTAAACTTGACTTAGCAAATAAGGTTACATTAACAATACCTGACAAGAGACAATGGCAAACATGAGGGCTTAAATACACTGAGTAAAACAATAACAAGAAAACCAATAAACAGAGAGAACTATAAACAAGATAACAAGACTAATAACCTTAAACCAATGACAAACTAGAACTGATAATGAGTAACAAGACAATAAACCAGTGAACACAAAACACATGAACATGGAGAGAAACAGGAATCACATGACTAGGGAAATAGGAACTTTTCAAAATAAAAGACATGAAATACACAAACACACACATAAACAGTACACTTGTCAAATGTACAGATTTTGCTCTTATGGAAGTAAATTGGTACTTTTATTCACCAAAGTGGCATTCAGCTGATCACAATATATTGTCAGTAAAATTACAATTTTGATTTTAATTACAATTAAAAAACAAAATTTTCAGAAATTCTTAAACTACTTCAAAGACTTCTCATCAAAAAATCCTCCACATGCAGCAATGACAGGTTTGCAGATCCTTGGCGTTCTAGCTGTCAGTTTGTCCAGATACTCATGTGACATTTCACCCGACAATTCCTGTAGCACTTGCCATAGTTTTGTCTTGTCAGGCACTTCTCATGCACATTACAGTCTAGCTGATCCCACCAAAGCTCAATGAGGTTAAGATCCATAACACTCTTTTCCAATTATCTGTAGTCCAATGTCTGTTTCTTTGCCCACTCTAACATTTTCTTTTTGTTTTTCTGTTTCAAAAGTGGCTTTTCTTTGCAATTATTCCCATAATGCCTGCACCCCTGAGTCTTCTCTTTACTGTTGTACATGAAACTGGTGTTGAGCAGGTAGAATTCAATGAAGCTGTCAGCTGAGGACATGTGAGGCATCTATTTCTCAAACTAGAGACTCTGATGTACTTATCCTCTTGTTTAGTTGTACATCTGGCCTTCCACATCTCTTTCTGTCCTTGTTAGAGCCAGTTGTCCTTTGTCTTTGAAGACTGTACTGTATACCTTTGTATGAAGTCTTCAGTTTTTTTTTTTGGCAGTTTCAAGCACTGTATAGCATTAATTCCTCAGAAACAATGATTGACTGACGAGTTTCTAGAGAAAGACGTTTCTTTTTTTTTTTTTTGTCTTTTTTTTATTTAATATTGAACTTAAGACATGCCAGTCTATTGCATACTGTGGCAACTCAAAAACAAACACAAAGACAATGTTAAGCTTCATTCTGTGTTTGATATAATGGCTAGTGATTTTCTAGTACCAGATTAGCAATTTATCATGATCACTCAAGGATAAGGTGTTGGAGTGATGGCTGCTGGAAATGGGGCCTGTCTATCAAAAATTCCTTTTTTTCAAATAATGATGGTGCTGTTTTTTACATCAGTAATATCCTGACTGTACTTTGTGATCAGTTGAATGCAAATTTGGTGAATTAAATTACCAATGTCCTTACGAAACAGAAAAATATGTACATTATTCTAAACTTTTGGCCATCAGTGTAAATCTTAATGATGATAGTCTAATCGCTCAGATAAGTAATAGCACACCTCTCCACAAAAAGCCACATGATTTGAAGTTTTATGTATAATTACTGTAGGTAGGATTTGTTCAAACTCCTAACCTTAAGTAAAGTATGAGCAATAGTAATAGTGATGATTGCCTTAACAAGCACTTCTAATAAACAACAGTAATGCAAGTTCATGCCATCAGTGCTTGCTCTACACTCTCTCACAAAAACACAGACACACACACACACACACACCTTATCTCACCTGCAATCTTAATTTCATTATGGTACATTGTTAGCAGTGGAATTCTAGAATATCAGATTGACTCCTGGTATTTTTACCCATGCATCAGCCCATTGCTATTCTCCCTCATGGCACTCAGCGGGAACCTCTGGCCCCCCAGAGCACCTGCCTGACCAGCACAGCCTCCACAGCTGCCCGGATCCATGCCTCTCAAAGACTAATTCACTCCATATTTAAATAAGGTATTAAAGTTTCATTGCTGGCACCTGGGCTGCTGCCTGCTTGAGACTGAGGGGCATCCAGAGGCCTGTTTTGCCTTTGGGATGTGGAGAGGACACACACACACACACACACACACACACTTTAGTGCGGCTATCCTTATGAGGACTCTCCATAGAAATAATGATTTTTATACTGTAAGAACTATAGATTCTATCCGATAACCCTAACCCTACTCCTAAACCTAACCCTCACAGTTTTAGTTAGTTTTTTAAGCGACATTTCCTTGTAAAGTACACCACCAAAAACACCCCACATTAATTTTTCACAAATACACATTATATAACACTTAATTTTGAATATTTACACTCCCTGTCAAGTGCCATGCACAGTATTCTAGGAAATAGAAATCCCCTGCCCAGTTTTTCATTTAAGTTTCTGTACATTTAAAGAAACACGTTTATTAAACAATTCAGGTTACTAAAAAGGTTTCAGTTTTATGAACTCAAAAGAAAGAGAAAGTTCTAAACACTCATCATGGTTAATTTATTTGAACTAATTTGTATAATTGAATTTCTCCTTCTTAAAACAATTCAATATTTTGAGCAGAGTTTACAGTGTATCCATTTCAGTTATGATGCTGCCATAGAAGGTTTTGGCAATACAGATGTGCAGGTTCTGTCATACCAATAAAGCATACTAACATTTAAATTGTTATATTCACTTTTTCTTGTGGAGTGAAATGGAATTTGACATCTCACTCTTGAATAACTACAACTCACATTTGGCACAAGCGGAGTCAAGTAATTCCATATTCACTTTTTCACAATACCATTTCACTTTTTAAATCATTAGCACAGAGTGCAAAGTGTGAGGACAAGACCACTAGATGGGATTGTATAAAACCCCAGCCATATTTTGGATGGATGAGAGGCTTGATTTTTTTGGACAAATTTGTTTCTGGCTACAGCGGTGTGAACTTTATGACGAGAAGAGAGAACAACCCCTCTGGCGTGCAGTATGAAGTATATCAAAGGAATCAACTTAGCAGGGCCCTGATATTAAAATAATAACATTTACCCCTAGAATAAATGGTTTTAGTTCCAAAATCAATATGCGCACTTGATAATGCTAGTGCTTTATTATAAAATAACCTGAGTAAAAAACTGTGCATTCCATAGAACATTAGATGGAACACCACAGAGGACTCCGTATTATAGAGTTCATAATTTCATATTAAATGTCACATACTCCCATAGGAGGTAATACGGTTACATCTCTAATGGGATTTTTTTTTCTCTAATATAAAAATTACATTGAAAGAAATCAGACACACATGGTAACGCAATGAAAAATAATTTACACTTCTCTTGCTGAGTGCTCTACATGTTTCGTACCTTAAGGTCCTTTTGTAAGGGGCATGAAAAAATAACCTTTATATCACAGTTTTTGAAATGCAAAAATACAGTCGGTAAGATTAATCCACACCATAATTACAGCATTTCTCCTGCAAACCTTTCGAACACATATGTTCTACATTGAAGCGAGAATCACAACAAATCCAATTGGGGAAAAAAACAACACAGCCATTCACAGTTCCATTGGCAAGTTCTACAGTAGTATCACAAATGAATGTTCAAGGCTTTGTACCTATTTTTAGGCTTGATAAAAGGCCAAGTATTTGATTCCTCTATAGAGATCTCTTTGTATGTTTTGTCTCATTTCTGCCTCAATCAGGTTTGACTTAAAGCTCTTTGTTAAGACAGAGATGTAGACAGCCAATAAAAGCGATTCACAAACAATGGCAGTGTTTGTGCTTCATAAGATATTAAAAAAAGAAGCTTTGTGAAAGATGCCTAGATCAGACAACGTCTCTGACTTTTTGTGTAAGAATAAACACAAAATAGGCTATATATATATTTTATTTATAATCTTAAAAATGCATATGTGTTATAGGGATAGTTCACCAAAAAATACAAATTGTGTCATCATTTCACTCACCCTCATGTTGTTACGAACTCATAAGACTTTCATTTTGCTGTGGATGCATCAGTTCTTTCGCATTCATTGTATGGAAAAGTTTCAATGAAAGTCAATGGTGACTGAGACTAATATACTTCCTAACATCACCTTTTTTATTCTATAGAAGAAGGAAAAAAAGTCATACAGGTTTAGAACAACATGAGGGTGAGGAAATTATGACATAATTTCCATTTTTGGGTGAACTATCCCATTAAGACGAGACCTTATATGGCTTTAGTCTCGTCATAATTGCTTGAGATCACAGCTATTATCTGCCTAGCTCTTCTGTGTCTCTGTGATTGACAGCTGAGTGGACTCCTCCCCAATCTGAGGGAAAGAGACTCGTAAATATGGCATCTCTTCAGATTCCTGCCGAAACTAGCAAGCTCGCCTGAGACACAAGCTTGTGCCCAAACTCATCTAATTGTTCATTGGTCAATATGACAAATCCAGCTATATCAGTGCTGATATGATACAACAGTGAAGTACACACTCAATATACCGATATATGGCACATATGTTTACACTTTATTCTGAGAAATCTGTTTGAAGCATTCCACAATTTTCTCTGATGTCCAAAAATAGTGAAGGCACTATGAGGAGTTCAAAAGATCTTGGAAAAACTCTCTCCTTTTGCCTGCTGCCTTTGAGAGCACTTGAGTGAAGTTGTTTTCTAATATGTGGTGGGGTAATACTAGAAAAAGCTGGTTGGAGATGGTCAGCCTCACTGCTGATAGAAGAAGGTGTTATATTGCTATAATAAAGCCTGATCAAGACTATCCATCTTAGAAGAGCTCAGTGAAACCAAAGAAGAAGAATAAAAAAAATGTGATATGGAAAAGTAAAAAGAAGACAAGCCTCCCTATGATAAGAGGAGACATTATGCTGATGTGTCGTTTTGTTTTCTTGTTGTCATGGATAAAAAGCAGATGCATAAATAAGGTATTTAGGGGGATTTTCTCTGATGTCTCAATAGCGTTCGTTCAACCGCGCCATTCTTTTTTTTTTTTTTTCTTCGGTTGGAGGCATCTGCTCAGATCTGGGCCATTTTATGCAGACAGTCACAGAGCCTCTGTAGTGGCACTACAAATGGCAGGGCTGGCTGTAAACTTTTCCCCCTGCAGGATAAGCGTTGTTGGGATAGCGCCACCCTGGGGAATTTCCTCCTCTCGCTCGACTCAGCGTGGATCTGAGAGTGTGTCTGCCTCGCTCTCCTTCAACTGCAAACAAAGCTTTTCTCACAGCCCATTTCACTTAGTCATTTTGGCAGGAATGTGTGTTTGTGTGTGTGTGTAGTGCTGCCTGTGCCTTTGTGTCTTATTTTTTAGAGATGGTGGTGAGTGTTGCTTTGCGGTTCTGAGTGTTTTTTGTTGCTTTGCTATGTGGTTGCTAGAGGTTTCTTGATGGTTGCTAGGTGTTTGCTTACTGGCCAAAGTCAAAAGATCACAACTGGTCCTTAAAAAAGAAAACTGGTCCTCCAAAAAGAAAATGTTTTCAACATTTACTCAAGCTCATGTTGTTCCAAACCTATATGACTTTCTCTCTTCAGTGGAACACACAATGACATGGTTGGCAGGATGACAGCCTCAGTCAATATTCAGTTGTATTATTGGAATGGAAAAAAGATGCAATTAACTTGTGACAAAATGAATGGTGACTGAGGCTGTCATTTTACCAAACATCTCAATTTTTGTTCCATGTAAGAAAGAACATCTTACTGTTTGGGGAAAACATGAGAGTCAGTAAATTATGCCAGAATGTTCATTTTGGGGTCACCTATCCCTTTAAATATGGCTTGGACCCCTCCAATTTATTTTCACATATTGTATAGTCTGTTTGCAAAAATTGTAAAAGATTGCTAAGAAAAATCGTGGAGGAGGTTTTTAGCATTATTCAGATAACCTAGTCATTTTGGTCAGACAAAACTGAATTCTCTACACAATGGCTATGATCTTGTGGATCTTCAGCTGCTTTGTGAGATCTAAATGGCGACAGCTCCACCTTATTTTCAGTGTTGCATTTTTCATTTTATTTTTTGGTCTGCTGAGGTGGCGAATTTTGTCTTCTGTCATATCCGATCTTGCTTTTCCCATACATAAAATATCAAACATATGAGGGACAACCCAATGACCTCTGCTGCCCTTTACTCCCTTCTTTCTCTCTGTCTCTCTATCTGTTACCCCCCCCCACACACACACACACACACAATCACACTCTAAGAGATGCACCAGTCTCACATCCCCCACTACATACGTGTCTTGATTTATTTTCAACAGTCCTCCACCTTATGATGATGTATTTGCGACATCTGGCGGTATTCACGATTTTCTTAGCTATAACAAAATGAAAGGATGACATGGGGGAGATCGAGATGGACAGACGAAGAGAGAAAATAGAGAGAAAGCCTGACAGACTGTGGCAGAGAGAAAGGAAGACAGAACATAAGAGAAAAAAAAAGACACTAAAGAAAGAAAGGTTTTAAAATGGAGCCTGAGTAAAGAGGTACTGCGAAAAATCGACAGACAACAGCGACAAAGTTGCATGTCTTAAGCCGCAAGTCCTTCTAAAATTATTCCAAAAGGCTTGGATACCCCCTAGTGGGAGGACAAAGGCAGCCATACTTGTCAAAAAAGGGGGCGACGAAACAGCCATGAATCCATAGGGTCCAGAGGTCATCCTTCTTGAGCTGCTGTGACATCATAACAAAGGGACACATCTACAGCATTAGAATTCCAAGCCGATCCATTCTGTGAGGGACTAAATAGGAGAGAGCCTTTTAGTTCCCACACATACAGAGACAGACAGCAATAGAGGGAATGAGACAGACAGAGAGAGCAAGAAACAGAGGAGGAGGAGGTGCTGCCTAAAGGAGGATAGCAGCAGGGAATGGATAGGCCTCACTCCATGCTTTTCTTTCATTTGTTTTCTTTCTTCGGTGAATGTATTAAATGAGATGACTTAATTCACTCTCATTTTATGTCCAGAGAGTGGTTATCTCTCTGTGCAAGACATTATCATAAAGACGTCACAACCATCAAGTACGCAAATTACTGCACAACAGAAAAGCCTAGATATGCACACTTTGTGTCAGCAAAGGAGAATTTAGAATAATATGAATAGAGAAAAGGGCACACTCATTAGGTTTATAAACGTTTCATTTCATGCAAGCGGCTCATCAACTTTAATAGACAATGATTGATGATATTTATCTCCTAATTAGTAAAAAAAGAGTAGACAATTGCCCATTTTCAGAAAAACTACCGAAATATACAACATGAAATATCCAAACACAACTTTTCGAATGTGTAAATGTTTATATAAGTAAACCGCAACTCTAAACACAAATATTCTAAACAACGTTAAGCTTCCCTCGCGCTTGCAACAATGGTGCAATTCTGCTTTGCTAGCTAGTTATGTAAGCATTGGAGCTATAATGAGATCATGCATTGATGTCGAAAGTGTTAATTAGTCTATCTGCCTGAGGTTGAGGAAGCCAGGCGAGGGATTCTGCTTGCCTTCGCTCATTGTTTTTATAATCCTCCACACACATTTATAATTCATCACATTGCGTCGAGCTAACACGTTTTAGCCATCTTTTTTGTCTGTTTAGGGAGGCTTCATCGCCTTCCCGATATACTTGAAAGAAAATGAAAATCTCTCGTTCTGTTTCTTCCCCTCTTTTGCTGCCTGACTCAGCTGCCAGCCATTTTGACAGCTTCATTTGTGAAGCCGTTCTTTGATCGAGGCTGTCACTGATATCCAACACCAATGAAAGACTAAAACTGAACTGACATTTGCTCGCTGCTAAGCTGGTCCGTTTTATTGGGTGTCTGCTTTAAACAAACGTGCTGTCTCGTCTTCTATGGTGACGTGAATGTCCCATGAGGATGACTGCATTTGTAAAGTAGGAAGCAAGAATTGGTTTGTAAATGTGCATCAGAAACATTGCATACATTGCATTGGCGGCCAACAGTTTGGAATAATGTACAGATTTTGCTGGGAAATTGGAACTTTAAGTCAACAAAGTGGCATTCAACTTATCACAAAGTATAGTCAGGACATTACTGTTGTAAAAACAGCACCATCAATATTTGAAAAAAGTCATTTTTGATCAAATCTAGACAGGCCCCATTTCCAGCAGCCATCACTCCAACACCTTATCCATGAGTAATCATGCTAAATTGCTAATTTGGTACTAGAAAATCACTTGCCATTATATCAAACACTGCTGAAAGCAATTTGGTTTGTTAAATGAAGCTTAACATTGTCTTTGTGTTTGTTTTTGAGTTGCCACAGTATGCAATAGACTGGCATGTCTTAGGTAAAAAATGACTATACATTGTGATCAGTTGAATGCCACTTTGGTGAATAAAAGTACCAATTTCTTTCCATAAGAGCAAAATCTGTTCATTATTCTACAATGTGGCTGCCGGTGTATATCAGAAATTCTATACTATGCATCAAACAATATTGATTATGATAATATCACTAATGCAATAGCAATTTCATCATTATTGTTTCTCTATTAAGACAAAATTTATAGGAGAGGTGGTGGCGTAGTGGGCTAACGCACATAACTGTTAATCAGAAGGTCACTGGTTTGATCCCCACAGCCACCACCATTGTGTCCTTGAGCAAGACACTTAACTCCAGGTTGTTCCGAGGGGGGATTGTCCCTGTAATAAGTGCACTGTAAGTCACTTTGGATAAAAGCGTCTGCCAAATGCATAAATGTAAATGTTATAGAAAGCATACCCATTTCTTATTGTTTTTGGTACTCTTTGTATTTGAATGTTTGTGCTTCTATGATTTCTTAATTATTAATTACCTATTAATTTTGAGAATGCACCTGCCCACTGTTCTCACTTAAAAATGGTGATCTGTGACAATAACAGTAGGCTGAAGTTCCTCCACTGAAATAGGTCTGTGCTTGCCTTATTTCTTATCACTATGTCCAGTGGCCAAAGCCGGAAGTGTTGTGTTCATTTTCTCTGCAGAAATTTTCTTCTAGCAAGTAACTCACAGTCTTTATATCACTTGCATATATTTTTCTCATTAAAAACATTGTTTCTCCAAAATGAAAAGTAATTTTAAAACGTATGTATGAAATCATGAGCAATAACATGAGATGAAAACTCCAGTCATATAATGTAGCTGTTGTATTCTATATCAAGAGATTCCCCTCATGAGGGCTGCCATGTTAGGATCACATGACACCTTACGCTTGCTTAATCTTAATAAATGTCCTGTTACTTGAAATCTTCACTGATGAATTAAACAAATCATGGCTGACTATGTATTTCTACAATGTCATCAGTAACTAAAAAATATTGCATTTCAATGATGCTGGATGCAGTTCCATGTGTTTTAGATCACGTGTCTCGATATATGTGCATTTTGTTCTATTTGTTGTGCTGCTTCTAGCGTTTATTAGCATGTAAATACATGTTTGGAATTGAACAGCCCGTAAGTTATTTCTGTCCAGAATAAAGTACAGAGGAAGAAGGCAGTTGCCTTTGCCCTCTCCTTGTTTTTGTAATGAGGATGGCTGGTGCTCACAGCTGAGTGAGCGTAAACTGAGAGGTAACTGGCAGAGCTGGTCAGAAACAATGGGCGTTCTGACCTCTCTCAATCCAGAAGAGGGCAAGAGCCACAGGGATGAAGCCAGCAGGTGGTAGAGTTTTCAGGAAAAACAAAGAGAGAGAGGAAGTCTTCAAACAGATCACTCAGTCAAGAAGTACACGGCCTGACATTGAGTCTGGGTTGTGTGTGCGGTTGTGAGGAGGGCCAGAGCTGATTTGTACATGCAGCACTGAATGACGGATTGCCTGAGAAAGCATCAGGTCAAACTAAAGCCCAAGTAGAATCTACAGAGATGCCCCCAATCCAGGCAGCCCACTCTCTAATTAGATCTGTTCCCTTTCCAATGAGATCACCCATGTTCAAAATAGACAAGAGATGAATGAGAGGATGGCAGAGAGAGATAGAGAAAGAAAGATAGAGGGACTGACAAGGAGCATCACTCATCTCCAAATGGCCTTTCATAACATTGTCACTGGGTATCACACAAATTGCAAAAAAAAAAAAAAAAAAAAAAAAAAAACACATTGGTTGCCAGCAGACGAGACATACAGTAATAAGAATCAGAGGTGGAAATGTCTTTCCACAATGGAATAAGTGAATTTTGAGAAATCAGCTCCAAGCTAATCATGGGCATCATTTCAAAGAATTCATCAAGATAGTCAGTTTGGTTTAATTGAACAAAACAAGTATAACAGTCATGACAAAGAAGAGATGCAACTTACAGTAATGAGTCCGAATTGGATGTTCCCATCCAATCTGGTCACTGATTCAAAGAAGACATCCAGACTGGAGGGGTTGAAATATTATTATAAAACTGATACTGTTGTTCTGGTCTTGGATGCTGATTGGTTTAATTAAATTAGTTCCTTAAATTAAATGATACATTAAAACACTTCACAGCACCTACAACAGATTGTTATGTTTGTCCATAGCAATTTTCTTTGAAAAGACAGACGGATGGACGCAATGAAGGAAAGAAGAAAGGAAGGAAGAAAGAAAGAACAAACAAACAAAAGAAAGAAAGAAAGAAAGAAAGAAAGAAAGAAAGAAAGAAAAGAGACAATATTCCAGAGACTTTTGTTTCTGAAGAACAATTCAGTGTGCATTTCTTTTTGGTCTTCTTTTCTTTGTGTTCTGTCAGAATCAACTTGGGCTAACATAGTTGCCTGTCACATCAATGCAATCCTCAACAGAGCACAGAAGAGAATACTCTGAACCTGCTTCATAAAATGAACCACCACACACATAAAACCGAGAAATATATAACCAAAGTCAAGACAGCAACACTCATTCTGTCAGTTCCTAATCATTTAGATGCCATGTACAGTATATATTATATGAATATGCTATATACATTGTTATCATTATTTCATTTCGATGTTCAACCACAACACTGTTTCCAATACACAAACTCACTGACTCATTGACAAAATGTTACATTTATTTATCTTCTGTTAATTTCCTGAGGATCCTAATGGCCTCAAACTTGCCCAAAATTGGTATTGGGTTTAATAGCTGTGCAAACACTTATTAATTAGTGCATGGTCCTCAACCAGAAAGGTTGCAGAAGGGCAGATGTGGTGACAGATCATTGTCTGAGCAACCTTCATCTTTCCATCTTGTCCTTCTTACCCACCTCTGAGGAGCTGGGTTTGAATGCCAATGAAAGACCCAGGTGCCCTCAGCTTTCAGGGAACTGGCTGACCATCTGCCCAAGGGCCAGAGTGGCACCAGGGCCCCTGTATCGGTCAGGGCTCAGGGCTCAGGGGGATCTGTAGCACCTCTGCGGAACACCAGGATCACCATCTCATTGACAGGATGACAGTCTTCAGTTTCTCTAAAGCTACTTTGAGACAATGGCATTGAGGCCATTTAAAGTTAGCGGAGAGGGAATGTCACGTCTGATCAGGGCTTCTATGGCAGAGCCGTTGAGTTGGTAAAGGCAAGATTCACCAGGCCAATGCAAAAAAACTTGTCAAAGCAATGGAACAAGTGAACAATGGCACGTAAACCTCCAACATCTCAAACTCTCTTTCCACTAATAGCAGAGTGCCTATATAAGTCATTAAATATAATCAGTGTTAGTGGAGGGGGAGATTTTTGGTCTTCTCCTTGAAACAAACATTTTTGCTGGCTTCGGAAGATGTGCATTAGTTTCTTTATACAATCTTTTAATGGTGCTTTTTGTCCTTTTTGAAGCTTGACAACCCTAGTAACCATTAACTTTTGTTAACTCAAAGATGACAACATTTACAATTTTTCATTTCATTATCTGTTCAGATTGCACAAAGTATTGATATACACTCACTGAGCACTTTATTAGGAACACCTGTACACCTGGTTGTTCAAGTGGTTATATAATGCAGGTACAGGTCAGGAGCTTCAGTTAATGTTCACATCAACCACCAGAATGGGGAAAAATTAGATCTCAGTGATTTTGACCATGGCATGATTGTTGCTGCCTGACACAGTTATTTGAGCTGAATTGCTGATCTCCTGGGATTTTCACACACAACAGTCTCTAGAGTTTACTCAGAATGGTGCCAAAAACAAAACAAACAAAAAAACATCTAGAAAGTGGCAGTTCTGCGGACGGAAATGCCTTATTGATGAGAATAACCAGACTGGTTTGAGCTGACAGAAAGGCTATGGGAACTCAGATAACCACTCTGTACAATTGTAGTGTGCAGAATAGCATTTCAGAATGCACAAAAACGTCAATCCTTGAGGCAGATGACGCTGACATCACGTCTTTTAAAAGTGGACTGAGATACGTATCAAACTGTCAAAGATGTCTGTCTGCGCATTTTAATGTAGAAAAAACATTTAAATTCAGACAGGCTTAAGGAGGAGTCCACTTTGGATGAATCTCCTATGACAAGCCCCATCTCTCTGCTCTTCACCTGAGAGTGACTGACTCTGAGCACCAGAGGGTGTGGCCAATGGTGCAATGACAGACAAATAGGCCTTGCATATGCAGATGTATTTGGTCCTTGTAACAAGTTCACAAGTTCCACGAATTCCGAATTCACAAATTTGCAGCTTGGTTTTAAAAAATGCTCTTTTTCTAATATGGAGGACATTTTCAGTTCTGAAACTTACAGTATGTTTTTATAATACAATGACCTATTATATGTCACAAGATCAAGGAAAATTTGATTCCTCATGTCATGACCCCTTTAAATTGGGCTCAGACATTTACTTATTGTGAAATAAAAGCTATAATTATTTAAAATACAATGAGCCATGCAAGATAACAAATTACATATTAAAATATTTGTCTTATACATTGCTAATATGCATGTCATAACACATTTATAACAAGTCAGTTCTAAAAAATGCACACATAAATAATAAGATTTCTGTTCACTTCAAATGGATTACTTTTATAGGCCACTTATATTATCACTCTTATTTGTAAGGAGCTATGATTGCCTTTAACGAACCACACTCTCCTTCTCTATCCACCCCAGCTAAAGCTCTCCATCTCCATTTTCTTGTCAATGCATTTCACTGCTGCCCAGATTAATGCTGACAAGCAGGAATCCTTCTAATTATCTGTCCATGGCCTGGATGCAAATGGCTGGGTTCTGGTTGCGGTGTGATGAGACTGCCATAGCTGTGACATCGGGCCCCCAGCGTGGAAGCCTGTCACTGGCCTTCTTCCATCCAGGGACCACACAGTTTATTTATTTTATTATTATATTCCTCCACTCAGGCTAGCAGGGTGGCTTTGTCAATCACAATATGGGGATGGCAGTGGGTGTCTGATTAAAGCTCTGTGCACTGAGTGTGATTGAGTTGGTTGCGATGGCTGTAGATTAGGATCACAGATAATGGGAGATAATGGTACTTCACTAAGATAGAGAGAGAGAGGTTTGAATTGAGTTAAAGAGTGTGGCATAATCATGCATGTGGAAAAAATACTGACAGGCCAAATTAAAAATAAACAGAATATCTGCAAAGCTGGAATAACAGTGTAACATATAAGCAGGGGCTTTCTCAGTAATTTCAGAAAGATTTAGCTTAGTTGGTTGCTAATTAGCTATCTGTACAGAAAGTTCATCTCACAGCTTTCAGAAAAAAAAAATTATATACAACACATTTATATACAAAATTTAATATAGATATAGAAATGCTGCATGACACTTATTTAAGCAGTGCTTCTGAAATGTGCTAAAAACTGCATTCAGTTGATAAACGTATTGCCTTCTAATATAAACATGAGTGTGAAGCTCACACTCTAACTGGTTATTATAAGTGGTAGGAGAGTGAGAGGCAGGAAATAATAAATGGATGGAAGAGTTTTTTTGTTTTTTTTTTGAGAAAAAGAATGAGGAATGCGTTGGGATAGGTGGAAATGGCGGCCTAGCTGCTTGACAGTTGACTCTGTTGGATGTGACTTTCACAGTCTGCTGGCAGTTTGTGTGGAAGCCATCACATCTGTGACTCGGAGTTTGATTAATGAGCCTTTCAGCTCGTCTCTGCCATGTGAGGTGGGGCCACGGCCTTCTCCCAGGCTTCAGTGATTCACCCACCAACACATGCACACGTGCACAAGCACACACGCACACACACGCACACACACATTCAGAGAACAAACTCAGACACCACAAGCTCTATGCCTGCTTATGCTAAACAAAACCACATTGTGTCTCCTAATTTCCAACACTAGCATCCAAAACAAAGGCGAAATGATGGAGAGACACAATGAAGCTTTCCCACAGTCACTCAATCGTCAGTCAGTCAAGAGGGGATGGAGGGGACTTGTTTGTGAAAAAAGGCCCCTTGCAATGATATGTCACACTATTGTTGTTCCAAAACCTAGTGAACTGCCCACGAAGGCAGCATTTTAAAGGGATAGTTCACCCAAAAATAAAGATTCACTCACCATTTACTCAACCCCCATGCCATCCCAGATGTTTATGAGTTCCTTTCTTCTGCTGAACACAAAAAAAAAAGATTTAAAAAAATATATATTTTAGATCTGTAGGTCCTCACAATGCAAATTAATGTGTACCAAAAATATGTAGTACAAAAGCACCCAAAGGCAGCATTAAAGTAATCCATAAAACTCCAGTGGTTAAATCCATATATTCAGAAGCAATAAGATAATTGTGAGTGAGAAACAGATCAATATTTAAGTCATTTTTATTATATATCACCACTTTCACTTCACAATCTTCTTCTTTCGTTTTTGATGATTCGCATTAATTAAACATATCGCCACCTACTGGTTAGGTACTTCTCTTCTACCTCTCAGCATGTCAAGTCATTCCGTGAAGGTTACCTTAAAATCTATGCATTGTATCACTGTATTTGGGCTCATTTTAATCGGGAGCATGCTTTAAGCAATCGTTATTCATATTTTGTTTATGTTTCATGAAAATAATGCAACAAATCCACATCTGTTTAGAACATATGTATCTATGGGTGCTTGCGCATACAAAAACACCTTTTAGTCTGTGAGTGAATCAATGTAACTGTTGTTTTCTATTCATTAACATTATCAATTGTCGATCAAGGATGTTTCTGAAATTTGCAACCTTATTCTATTCACTTATTGCCTAGTTCACTGACTGAATGATTTTCCTTGGGTAGTAATGAAATGTCAGTTTGTGGAAATGTTAGAAGTTGTGCGAACAGTATTCTTAGAGTACCAGTAATCCTCTTTGTTAGCACACTATTGTAACAGTAGAAATAATTTTTAAACTGGTTGCATAAAATACTTTGTATACACAAAACACTCTGAAAAAGTTTCTTAACAAAGCACACACACACACACACACATGTTGTGTTTCCATGTTTTATGGGGACTTTCCATAGACATAATGGATTTTATATTGTACAAACTATATATTCTATTCCCTAACCCTACACATAAACCTAACCCTCACAAAAAACTTTTACATTTTTAAAACATTTTAATTAAATTTATTTTTCTCTCTCTCTCTTCTGACTGCTGTATTCACCACCATCTATTGTTTTTGTCCTTTTTTGGAAAGTTGTGGAAAAACATTCTAAACCTGAAAATGTAAAAAAGGTAAATTTTGTAGGCAATCAGCAGCAAGGCAGCTCACTAGGTTTTGGAACAGAGCTGATATGTGTTTTTACATACAAAAATTGGGCAAATTCCACCTTTAAAAAGTCAATAAATTGATGGGTTAACAAGAAAGTGTTTGCTTTTCCTGATACACAAAAAAAAATTCCCTTTTGTCAGCCATGACACATTCTCACAACCACCACCTAAGATAGATAATTAAAAAACAACAAACTTATAACACAAAGGTGGTGATAACAATAACTTTCCCTCACATTGTGATGCTGTCTCTTGCCAAGTCGCTGCATGTCTATGGAAAAAGCCCTTCGATTTTGACACATTTGTTTGTATTTTATACCCTGGGAAAGAAAGCTAACCATATGGCCATCATTTGGAACAGATGGCATTTGCCAATGTGAACGGTGGTGCCTATCACTGCAATTTAAAGCACTCCACTCCCCACATCAACTGCCATCTCCTTCAACAGATATTTCTCCCCTCACTAATGTTCTGGCTGATAGAATAATGACAGTGCAAGGCTGAAAAGTGAAACTAGCCGATGTTCTACCTAGTCAAAATTCATGTCTTTTTAATGCAATATGCAATTTAATGGAAGAATACCGAGACGACTTATTTTGCATTGTTTGTGGCTGTGGTGTAGATATGGGATTCAAATAGTTTTAGATAAGCTGCGACCAGAGGGTGCTTGTTAAGTGTGTCCTTTTGTATTTTGTAGCTTTGAGAGGCACATCTGGTGATTTTTAAAGACCCATCTATCAGTAGGTCTTATATGGGTGAAACTAGCACTGTGTCAAACTAAGGCACAATATATTAAAGGAGAAAGCAATTAAAGGAAAGTGTGCAACTGTTTGAAAAGTAGATGCTTAAGAAAAATTACTACTACTGTACTCTATTACTACTTCAACTCATACTCAAACACTTGCTATGACACAGATGAGAGAAAATTGGTCAAAATGTCCAAACAAAACAGTAAAGTGTAAAAGCAAATCATGCAGACAACAGCCGTCACGCAATAGCAAATTTAAAGTTGATGTATGCAATGTGCCACTAGCATTACCAAACTGAATTTCAAACAGGTTTCCCAAACATTAACCTGATTTGCTGATGGTTGGTCAAATAGATAGTCCCATCCCAAAGTTACCCCATTGGCTCAGCCAGTGTTGCTGTGTCAGGCTGGTTGGGATCCTAATACAAACATTTTTAAACTTTCATCGAGTCATGTTACAAAACAACGTGGTGCCGACCACAGCAGATTTAGTCTTTGGGAGAATGTTAACAGAAGTACATCTGGTAAGAAACCTCATAAATTTTTTCAATGAAACCTGTTTGAGTCAAAAGATTAGTCTCTAGTTTCAAACAGTATGCAATTTTTAAAATTTGAGTGATTTATCACGAAACACCAAACTGTTAAATATGGGGCTATTTTATCTTTAAAAGCCCTATATTTAATGTGTATTTTCACATTAAGAGTCAATGCATTCATACAAAAGCTGAAAGTTGTGGATTTCAGAGACTTTATATAGAGTTAAAATGAATATAAGGTGCATTCCGAACTGTTCTGAGACATAGCAGACATAGAGCACTCTGGAGGTTAAGTCATTCACTTAATAGGGAGAAAGGGAGCATCTTATAGCTCCCAATGCAGCTAAGTGCATTCATAAATCTGGTCAAAAGTTCTGTTTCAGGCTGCTGATGATGTATTGACAACTCAACAGACATGGGGCAATGGTAATCAGTACATAGATTCTGCATTTATAATGTACAATATTATTTTAACCTGGTTGGCAGTTGCTGGACGATGCTGGTGATTACTTTGAATCAGAATGAATTATGCTAATGTCTGTAACATCTCAAAAATAAGAATAACCAACATTCCTGAAAACACAATAACCAGTTTTATATATATATATGACTTCCCATAGCTTGGAATTATTTACATATAACTTAGTCCTACTGTTCACATATGTTGCAATACATTTTGAGGAAAACCATTTGGTCTTGCTTTTTTATTTGTTTTATTTGGAATAGCTTTTTTTCATATTTATTAGGTGCTACTAGTTACAAATCAAAAAGGGAAATGGAAGGTGCACACAGAAGTCAACCTTGGGTCTCGGGAAAGCTGTTATTCCAACTAGTCCATAAACACTACATGTTAGTGTTTACATTCAACAAATGTTTTGTTTACATCCAACAAATTTTATGCTAATTTTGAAAAAGAGCATAATAACACCTGAATGGAAACCCTTGACATGTGAATTAACTCCCAAAGTTCACTTAAACGTTTATGAGTTGTGATGAGGTGGATTTTATGAAGTTTTGCATAATTCCAATAGCACATTAAGATGATCGAAAATGTTATGACCATTTGTAAACCTTTATGGCAATGCCATCACTGGCTGGTTTAGGCAGAGCAGCATTTCCGCAAGGGCTTGCCTGGGCTTAAGCCCTGGGCTCATGTCTGCAGGGGGGCCTTAAACGCCCAAATATTTGCCACATTCATGGGAGGATGCCCATATAAATATTTTCAGTGATATAAACACAGAGATGGTGCGCAACAGTTAAAGCTGTCCACGTAGAGGATGGTACATTAAAAACAGTATCTTACTGCGTCTTGCATTTTCTTTAGTCAAATTTTCAGAAATGTGAAACATTTGGATGAAGACTCGCTACATACTGCAAACAAGGGTCACAATCCAATGCAATGGGTAAAGCTTTGTTCCATTCTACTCAGAAAATCTGAATTTCCAACTTTCTTCTTGTAAAAGTGCAACAGAACGCTACTTGAAATAAAATTTCCAACTTGCAAATTCAGCAGAATGTTTCAACCATGACTTTGAGATGCAGATGTTTGATGCCCTGCAAACACAGTGGGACCCAGTGAGATGTACAAAGCTAACAATAGCATTCACTTAGCAAATAGAATACATAATTGTTTCAAAGTTCCAATGGTGCATGTAATAAAACCAATGGTGCATGTAAAAAAACAATAAAACCTGTTTAGCAAACATTTGCAGTGACAGGTGTGTAAAAAAGTTGGACAAGTTGGACATTTTTATTTAAAGTAGTGTTCTGTTACACTTTTTCAAGTAGAAAGTTGGCAATTCAGATTTTCTGAATAGAATGGAACAATGCTTTACCCCTTGCATTGGATCGGGACTCTTGTTTGCAGTAAGTAGCTGAGTTTCCATCCAAATATTTCGCATTTCTGAAAATGTGACTAAAGAAAATTAAAGACGCATTTGAGGAAGTCTGAGGAAGAACAGGAACATTACTTTTTGCTGAAAAGCATAATTTGAGAATGATTTATGACACAGCTGCCACAGACAGGCAAATGACAGTTGACAATAGAGGACACACACACACCTGTGTAAATCTCTCTCTCACACAAACATACTTTCTCGTTCTGAGTGAGAGAATTGAGAGAGCGGAAGCCACATTACAGCACACGTCTTATTCATATATAACCAGATAAATAGAGCTCTCATAGGGCCAACAAAATATGTACTAATAATGTTTCATAATCTCAATCCATTAAAACGACTTCTGAAAAGACTATAGTGAGATGTATATGAGCGATAAATATGCTTGGATGACAACATCCAGCTCTCACTCTTAGTAAGTCAGATCACTGCATATCTGCATATAGAAGACCTACATACATTTTAGTCTCAGGAGAGGAACTACAATGTCTTGCAGTCACTACATAACCTAATACTGCCCCCCCCCCCCCCCCCCCCCCCCCCATACATTAGACCTTATGTATTAGCATACTGTATATGTTCTCTCTCTGTCTTTCTCTGTTTTATCAACCTTTTCAAATTAATCTCTTTCTCTCTAACTTGGTGTCCCTTCTTAAAGCGATGGAAATGGAGCTCATGAAACTGTGTGAAAAGGTGCAAGAATCCTTTTCAATGCCAACTGAGGTCTGAAGAAACTGACTCATTGCATAAAAATTGTTATAGTCTTCAGTAGAATGTGGGAGATGGGCCTAAAAGTATCAAATCAGCTGACATACAGTATAAAACCAAACTATCAATTTGTGACAGTTCACAATTCATGGACTGGACTTTGGACATGAGTTTGAAGGTAGTAGATGGGATGATAATCATCAAACAAAGTCCTTGAATCTCTGTGTTTCTGAAGTGCAAGCTAGTTTCACCCTCTGTCTTTCACCTTGCTTTCTTTTATCCCACTTCTGGACCTCCGCTCGACCACGGGGGCAGGTGCTCCATCATTGATATACTGAACATAAAAGAGTTGCTCTCAGAGGTTCCACCCCACTGTGAAGGAAACAATAACATCTGGACACTCTCCAAGCTGGACTCGTGGGGGTGATTCGCCATGCATGCAGAAATAGGTTCATATAAAATTGTATTCAGTTAAGATTATTTCTGGTGACCCTTTTCCTGACATTTTTCATTAATTAATTTATTTAGATTTTTTTCTATGACTCAACTGGTAGAGTACAGCGCTAACAACGCCAAGGTCACGAGTTTGATTCACACAGAATGCACGTACTGATAAAACATATACATTAAAAGCCCTGTAAGTCACTTCAGATAAAAGTGTTTGCAAAATACATAGATTTTATGTAAAAAATAAACTAATTCAAAAAGGCATGATTTGGTAAAATACATTTCCATAGTCAGGGTTGGGGAGCAACGGAATACATGTAACGGGATTACGTATTTAAAATACAAAATATAAGTAACTGTATTTCACTATTTCACTAACTGTATTTCACAGTTACAATTTAAATGATTGACAATTAAAATACAGTTACATTCAAGAAGTATTTTGATTACTGAAGAGATTACTTTGCATTTTGTTGTCATTTGTTTCATTTAATATTTAGTCCTTTCAGATGGAAAATATTTATACATATAAATGATGCAATCAAAAGTGCATTAGAACAGTGGAGAAACACTTTATTATGATGTGTTACATTCAAAGGTGCAGACAGAGAAGTTTGATGTAAGTTTGGAGCACAATAAGTAGAAATAAACATTGTGTAAATTGTCAGCTTTATGCTAATTTAAAATGCTATTTCAAGTCATTTTACATGCAGATGTTACCAGGCATCATATTTTTATTAAGAAAATTCATGTTGGATCATAATTTCTTCTTTCTAGTAAGACCTTTGAAATTAGAGCAAAAATCATAATCTTAATAATAATGTTTGTATTGTTTTCCTGTAAATATCTAAAAAAAATCCTTAAAACAAGATCAATTTGATTGATCTTGTTTTAAAAAAAACACTGCATGCAAGATATTTCGGTTTTTCAGAGTATGTATTTTTAACGTGTATTTTGTCTTACTGTACTGGCAGAGTTTTTATAGTCAAAACAAGTACAAAAAATCTACCAGTGCAGAAGAAGTAATCCAAAGTATTTAGAATGACCTTGAGTAATCTAACGGAATACGTTACTGTGGAGTGGAGGGGGGGCGGGGCCGGGATGGAATGTCGCACGCCCGAAACCCGGGACTCGGCACCAGTGTAACAAGGAATTTAGATGGGCAAGGAGGAGGTGAGAACCGGCTTGACAATATAAATAATATTTTAATGATAAACAAAAAGCACAAACACACACACAACGGACATGTCCGTGATTGATCTCTCTCTCTCGAACCGTCGTCACTGGCCGCCTTTATCCCTCGCGCGCCCCATCAGGCCGATTGGGGACTGGGCGTGCGACATTCCAGCCCGGCCCCGCCCCCCTCCACTCCACAGTTACAAATGACATTTTACAGCACATATTCTGTAATCTGTAGTGGAATACATTTCAAAAGTAACCCTCTCAACCCTGCTCATAGTAGGCAGGGCAAGGCGATATATTGAATATTAACAATATAATGGTGATGACGGTACAAAATTAAGCAATATCATGTAACAATATTGTCCAAACAGCCAATGTGTACAATGGCTGTTTGGATTCAATTATGGTTCTTCTGACTTAAAAAACAAACAAACTTTTGAGCCATTTCAGAGGAAATACATTATTATCGAGATGTAAATAGAATGTCATCGATAGGTTGAAAAATAATATATTTTTTTTTTAGCCATATCACCTAACCCTAATAGTAGGTGTTTCCAACAGTAAAGAGGCAATGCCAAGAGAACATATAAATTTCTCCCTTGTCCATGTTGTGGGTATCCAGGAGTGTTTTAATAGACATTTCACACAAAAAATCAGTTCTATGGTTCAGAATCCATTCTTAATTTATTTGATTCATTTAGAGCAGCAAATTTTGCTCCTAGTTTGAGATACCCTTTTAAAATAATGAAAAACTCAACCTAACGGGATACAGCAGTCTGCCATCAGTAACCTCTAAATAACTTTCTGACACAGTTTGACACGTCAGAATCTGATTTCTACTCAGTTCTAAAAAATGCAGACAATTTATTTTTTAGAAAACTGAGATCAGATTGTTTTTTTCATTTTTTCCCTTAACTCTATGATGTTTCTTTAGGAGGCTCTCAGTGGAAATGCACTTTCTTCACCAAACTTTGAGAAAAGGCTGCAAGCTGGGAATTAATAGCTTGAAGAGTGACAAAACTCATAAGTCATACAGTGATACCAAATTCTATACATAAAAATCACAAACAGGTCAGATAATGTTTATGTTGGCACACTATATTGTCTGAAACTACACAGACAAATACATACATCCATATTCAGATACACACACACACACACACACACACACACACACACACATATATTCAAACATCAAGCCTCATTCTGTATGATTCATACGTTCTCTCCACATATTCACATGCATTACAGCATTTCACGGCGGGACATGACAGGCAGCACTTCAACAGAATGTATTAGGAAGGAGGGGGCGTTCTCAACGAACAAGAGCAGCAGCCATTACCTGTTCACGAGCAGCATCGTGAAGGTCACCTGACTCATGCTCTGATAGGCTGGCAGCAGTTGGGCCCAGTCCCACTCACTCTCACCTATATCAGCCTGTTGATAAATGAGCAGCAAGAATTGTTCATTATTAATCAGAGTTAATATGATCAGTAAATTACTTCTCCAGCTGGGCTGGACTAACCAAGGAGGAGGGGGTCCAGGACAAGGCTGCCCTAACCTGATCTATCTATCATGTCTGCACAAGAAGGTTTTTATTCCAATAAGACAGCAATTAATTTATAAATCCATTTGGGGAGGGATGTACCATCATTTATAGAAAGATAAATCAATTTTGGGAGAGGAGTCGTTATTCTTTTCGCTGTTGTTCGTGGCATGTTGCCCAACGTTTCCTTCATCCCCCTACTTCTGTGCACGAGCGCGAGTGGACCATTCCCTTGTTATAGAGCCAAATGAAATCTGATTACTTTGATAGCTAGAATGTCATTCTTAACTTTGAGTTTAGTTTTTTTATTGACAAAAGGACAGGAATGTGCCAGCCCCTCCTGTTCTCCAACTGCCTGATTGATGGGTCGGCACTCGTTTTTCTCCCTCCGTTTGATTTGACAAACAGCACAGCAACCTGAAAGCGAGGAGGCTTTTTAATCATCCCCTTAATAAGGTGTTTTATGCAAAGCAATGCAAGCGCAAGTGATAAGAAGAAAACAAAAGGGATTAAGAGCACCACAGCTACCTCTGAACAACAGGAAAAAGAACACATTTTAACAGACGCAAAACTCTGAGCCAAGTAAGATAATAAAAGAAAAAGTTAACTAAAAAAAGGTTTCAGACTTTCTGGCTTCAAAGATGCACCAAAAAGTCTCCTGACATGAGAAGAGAAAACATATCCTACCCTTAAGAGGAAGCCAAAAGAGGACCATGGCTCTTGTAATTAAACCTTCAACCTACTCCGTCTTTAACACGCAAGGGATGCTTTTTTCACCCTTTGTTCAAAGCCACACACACTTCAAGAGTTCATCTTTTAAGTCTTTTTTTTTTTCAATTACTCTGCTCTTTTGGTTAACCTTTTATAATGTTTTTCTTTGTGCCTTCTTCACACTAAAATATTGCTTAGGGACAGAGCGACCTATGGAGAATTGTCAAGTTTATCCTAGAAAAGCAGTTTCAGTCTCTCAGTCGCTCTCTTATATTCACCTTGCCTGGTGGCCTTGACGAGAAGTTACACTCACTCGAGCGTGAAAGAGTACAGAAGAGAAGTAGTTCACGGCTTTAACAAAGTGCTGTAAATAAAAGTTACATAAATGAAAAGCATTCAAGTGGCACCTCAACTAAGTGCATTTGAAGGCTGAAAGGTTAAAATAAGGTAAATAACAAATAACCAACCTGATCAAACTTGTTACAACCGATTGAATTACACTCAGTAAAAGAGTTGAACTGGGATATATGGCAGTTTTGACCATTTGCTTCAGAAGAGAAAATGACACATCCTAAAGAAGATTCTGCATCCATCTCTCAAGAGGTATTAGAACGGACCTCAACAGTGCCTTCAGAACAGAATAATAATTAAAAAAAAAAAAACATAAAAGGGTCAGGTTTGCTTTTAACATCCTCAAAATACATTCCATTATTCCTGACTTTTCCTGGAAAAAAAATAAAATAAAAAAAAATAAAAATCGCAGAAATCTGGACACGTGTAGATGAAACTTATTATTAGACTGCATTAAGCAAAACTAAATTACTATTAAAATGGTCAAGTTAAAAATTAATCTCTACTGGCTTGTTAAAACAAAGTACATTTCAACAATTATTGCATACCCAATTTTGGACATAATGGACATTTCTTTCCTTTCTATTCCCTGATCAATTGGCCGACAATGGTAGAAATTAATCAGTATATCTAGGAATAGGATTTGAAAACAGGACATTGGAATAGGACAAAGATATGTATAGATATCGCAAGAACAGACTTAACTGAGAGTTGTACTAATTTCCCAAGATGCATTCTTATTGTTAAGTAGAGCAAGGGACACAAGAGTGTAGTTTAAATGTCGTTTATGCACTAGATCTCTCTGTGGGGGGTGAAGAATTTACATGTTTCCATTGATCATTGTATAAATATGGGGGGGGTTACACTTGCTTGTTTTGATTATTCCTGAGGGGGATACCTCCCATCCCCCCCCCCCCCCCCCCCCCCCCAGGAATGTATGCCCCTGATTTTGTGACTTGATTTTATCAATCGTAAATTGATTGGATTGTGAAAAGAAGATGGTGGAGAATGAAGTCAGACCTGAATGTGAGTTTGTGGACAATTATGGATTATACTGCTACTGTCCTGAAACATCACCAGCGCCCATTTGAGGAGGCTTTTAACATGGAGGCTCAAGGCCAAATTCACCCTTGAGAACATCCCGATGGATCTCAATGGAAATGCTTATTTTTCCAATCAATCATTATTTGCTATTATTGTCTTATCCATTGTTATTAAAGTTATAGATTACCCAAAATGACATTGTCATTCAAAACCAGTATGTGAAGAAGACTCACTCTTTATCTTAAAAAAACTACTTAAAACGCATCTTTTCCAAGAGCACTTAACTAGTCACTAAAACATGCATGCACTCATATGTTTTGAATACTATTCTGACGCTACTGAAACTTTGAAATATGGCACTTTTGTACCGCTGTCTCCTTAAGATGATTCACTTTGGATAAAAGTCTTCCAAATGAATAATTGTAAATGTGAATGTAAATAAGACTTTTTTTTCAGTTTACAAAATACAAAAGCAGATGTTCATATGATAACTTTTATTGTTTAGTGCAAAAACAAAAAACAAATCAGCTCTAATCAATGCATGTTCATGCAAGAAAATGCATTGTTTATGAACTAGCAAAAACAATATGTTTTTGTGTGAACACACATGCCACTGTGAACGGGCTTCTCTCATAGCACCCATGTATCTGTAATGGACTGCAAGATTGTCACAAAATTTTTTATTTAATTTCTGGTTAATTCTCACCATTCATTGTTTGCCTTTAGAAGACTCGGAATATGATGCACAAGTCACATGTGCTTATTTAATTATTATTTTACCCCCCAACCCCGGAGCTGTTTTTAGGGTCATTGTTAGGGTATATTTTTTCTAACTATACAAAATATGACAATATGACAGCACTGTGTTAGGTTAAATACTTCAAATTAATTAATTCCTTAACATGCATGTTCAACCAAATAAAACAGTTAAACGGTTACTTTTGAAATGTATTCCACTACAGATTACAGATTACATGCTGTAAAATGTAATTTGTAACATATTCCGTTAGATTACTCAAGGTCAGTAACATATTCTAAATAATTTTGATTACTTCTTCAGCACTGGTAGATTTTTTTCACTTGTTTTGACTATAAAAACTAAAAATACACATGTTAAAAATACATTCTCTGAAAAACCTAAATATATTATGCAGTGTTGTTTCTAAAACAAGATCAATCAAATTGATCTTATTTTAGGGATTTTTAGAAATTTTTTAAAGGGAAAACAATACTAACATTATTATTAAGATTACGATTTTTGCCCTAATATCAAAGGTCTTACTAGAATGAAGAAATTATAATCAAAAGTGAATTTTCTTGCTAAAAATATGATGCCTGGTAACATCTGCATGTAAAACAACTTGAAATAGCATTTTAAATTAGCATAAAGCTGACAATTTACACAATGTTTGTTTCTACTTATTGTGCTCCAAACTTACATCAAACTTCTCTGTCTGCTCGTATGAATGTAACACATCATAAGAAAGTGTTTCTCCACTGTTCAAATGCTCTTTGAATTGCATAATTTACATCTGAAAGAACTAAATATTAAATTAAACAAATGACAATAAAATGCAAAGTAATCTCTTCAGTAATCAAAATACTTTTTGAATGTAAATTTATTCTAATTACCGTAATTCTGTTATATTTATTCCATTACTCCCCAACCCTGCCTGTACATTTAAATGAATCATCAAATAATTTCAAGTGATATGTATATACTAGGTCTAGAATAGAAAATGAAATATATCTGATGTTACAGATAAGAAATGGCTATCATAAGTGGCACTTTTGTATAATTTTTTTTTTTTGCCCCCACATTTTTGTCACCTTCAGTAAAATTTTTGCCCTGAGCCCCTGTTAATAAAAATGCAGGTGTTTCAAAATGCTATTTTAACAGTTGAAGTTCTTTTATAACATATAAAAACATAACAAACGTGGCAAAAAGATATACATCAATCACATGTTTATTTGAAAAACAATTGAAACAAGGAAAAAAGAACCTTTATGAGGAGGCTTTGCCTAACATCTCCTTTTGTGGAAGAATGAAGTCATTAGGGTTTGGAACAACATGACGGTGAGCAAATGATTACAGACTTTTCTTTTTTGGTTGAACTATCCCTTTAAGTTCAATTCAGCAGCATCTCTTTCCCATTTTCCCATCCTTCTTTCAATCAGGTCAAGGCTGTTTCCTCCACAAAAGGCACCGCAGCAGCTCTGTTTCTGCACAGAAGCTTTGCGCAAGCGTTCCCTCAGCTTCAGGTCACACTGTCTGCCTCAGGCTAACAGCCACCTAATTGCTTGGTGAAAAACAGCAATTCGCTACCTCATTGAGCTGGATGCTGTGATGGATTTGCCGGAGGTGCTGGCTGCCACCTGCTCTATGGCACAGCTCCAGCAGCAACTGCCTTATTTTATGCTCAGTCAGTTCAGTGGGCCCACCACTCTCCTGTGCTGGGTCCCTCTCCATGCGCTCAAATACACTGACGGAGGGACACAGAGAGAAAAGAGGGGAGAGATCAACGTGAAACATTTACAAAATGCATTGTATGATTCATTTTAATTTATTCTAAGAGCTGTATGTGCAGTGTATCACATGGTCTATAAATGTACAGTTGGGTCCAAAAAGGGAAAATGCTTCTATTTTGCAATTTCTTTCTAATTGAATATTATTATTTATTTTCATTATAATTCCTTCATTTTATTATCAGCATAACAATTTGAGTGAGCGGCTGAAAATCCGACTGGACATTAACATGAATTTCAGAAGTTCTTAGTATTTGTTATGTAGCCCTTTTGTTTGAATGATAGAATGTGAAACCTGATTACCCCTGTTATCTCAGCATGATTTGAAAATGTTCCAAAGAGCATCTTGTAATGTTACTGATTGGCTTTGTTGATATTTTGCACAAAGCAGTTAGCATAATACTGTAACACAAATTGACATACATTTGATAAGTGACCTAAAAATTTTACATAATCTTAAGTATGTCCAATTCATTTCAAGTAAGAATTTAAAATGATTAAACATGTTGTTTATATACAGGTTTAAATGGAATTTATAACTATATATTTTCAAATGTCAGACGTTTGGACCCGACTACATTTCTACATGACGTTCCTTTGGGTTCACTAATCAAAAAGGGAAATGGAGAGAGAGCAAGAGAAAGGAATGATCAAGAGACACAGTGCCGCTACAATAACTTCAAGGTCCCCAGAAAACACCTACTTTATCCCTGTGCCCTTTCTCTCTATCCAGCATGCCTCATCACCCTCACCACCCTTCCCATCGGATACACCCCCTGGTTCATTGTTTCCCCCCCACTTTCCTATTCCTTCCTTTTTTATATTTCAATCACAAAGTGACAAGGAAAGTGTCGCCTGTCAGGCAGGCCTTTAGCTTCAATGACACCGAGAGAAGCGGCAAGGCCCTGGGCAGCCCAGACAGTGAGCTACCGGGTGTGAGCACCTGTGCCTGTATCCTTCCCTGTCCATCAGTGTGCAGGTGAAGCAAATGATTGGATCCAGTCAGCGGCTTGATTAATGAGACACCCGTCGTATCCGGGACAAGCTATCAATCATGTCATTAGGACCAATGTGCCCCGAAAGAAGCAGAACGCCCCCTCCGCCCACCGATTTCACTGCATTCATCTTCATATGTGCATGCATGCAGTCAAAGCCTGCCAGGGTCATCGTGATGGAGAACAATCATCTTCTCCTCTACAAATTACTTTGCAAAGACAAGAGATGAGGGAGGTGTGTGTGTGCATTTGTGTTTGTGTGTTGACAAGGTAGGGAGGATGGTGTTTTTCAGAGAAGCCGCTTTCCGCCGACACACTGTACGTTGATTGTTTACACCGGAGGCAGTGCCTGAAAGTGAAGGTTATTTTAATGAATAGTAATGGTTCCACTGACTGTCTAAGACAGGCGATACATAATCACTCTTCCTCTTTGCTATCTCCCATTTTTTTGCCCCCCCCCCACTCTTTCTTTTTTGCTTTTCCTGTAACTGGGAGCAACGTTTCTCGGAACACTAAAGGTTTTCTTTTTTTACTGGTCTGTTGTGATGCTTAATCATTTTCAATATGGGTAATTAACTCTGAGCCATGTTCTCTGGACTTTGCTCGCATATGGTAAAAGTTGCTTTTGCCAACATTGATAAATATTATGAAGTACAGGTCACTTCTCAAAAACACTCTAAAATCAATTGTTTAAAGAAATTAATAGACGAGGATCATTATATAAGTTAAGCATGATCTCATCCATCAATATTCCTGATTTTGCAAATTGCAAAGATGATTAGAAGTACTTCTCAAAACTTATATATATATATATATATATATACACATATACACACACACACAGTGCATTCAGAAAGTATTCAGAGGCCTCACATTTTATGTTGCAGTCTCATGCTAAAACACTTTAAATTATTTATTTTATGCATTTGGCAGACGCTTTTATCCAAACTTATTACAGGGACAATCCCCCTACACTCCATACCCCAAAATGACAAATCAAAAACCAGATGTTTGGTAACTTTGTCAAAAGTTTGGTAACTTTGTCAAAAGTTTGTAACTTTGTAAGTTTGTCAAAATCACATTGACATAATTATTCAGGCCCTTTACTATGGTGCTTGAAGTTTTGCTCAGGTGCATCCCATTTCTCTGGATCATCTTTAAGATATTTCTACACTTTGATTGGTGTCCACCTGTGCCAAATTCAATTGATTTGACATGAAAAAGCACACACCTGTCTATATAAGGTCTCACAGCTGTAAATGCATATCAGAGCAAAAACCAAGCCATGAGGTCAAAGGAACTGCCAGCAGAGCTCAGAGACAGGATTGTGTCGAGGTGCAGATCTGGAGAAGCCTAAAAAAAAACTATTTGGCTGCATTGAAGGTTCCCAAGAGCACAGTGGCCTCCGTAATTCTTAAAGTTAAGAAGTTTGTAATAACCGGGACTCTTCCTAGAGCTGGTCGCCAGCCAAACTGAGCAATCGGTGGAGAAGGGCATTGGCAAGAGAGGTGACCAAGAACCAGATGGACACTCTTGTTGAGCTTCAGAGATCATGTGTGGATATGGGAAAAACTTGCAGAAGGACAAACATCATTGCAAAACGCCACTGATCTGGGATTTATGGCAGATGTCAAGAAGCCTCTCCTCAGTATAAAAAGGCAAAAAATGACTCTAAAACTGTGAGAAACAAGATTATCTGGTCTGATGAAATGAAGACTGAACTGTTTGGCCTCAATTCCAAGCATCATGTCTGGAGGAAAACATGCACTGCTCATCACATGTGCAATACCATCAAAAAGGTGAATAATGGTGGTGGTAGCATCAGGCTGTGGGGGTGTTTTTCAGTGGCAGGAACTGGGGACTAGTCAGTGTGACGCGTTTGCGTTCTCAGGACGGGAAGGAGGACACGGGAACAGGGTTCAACAGTCAGGTAGGGTTCTTTTAATTCCTCCAAGTTAACGAACATAAAGTTGAACACAAAATAATTAAACTGAACACAGACTATTCTTAATAACGTAAACTGATACACTTTTAAGTTGCCAACACTTGACTGGCGTACTCTCTCTCTCGACTGGAGGCACTGGTGCTCTTTTATGCCGCTCTCCCCGTACTCACTGAAATTAGAGACAGGTGTTAGACATAATTTAGCTCAGGTGCAAGCGCCCTTACCGCTTTCCCTCTCCGGACGGGCGCTTGACCACGCCCCCGCTGCCACAGTCAGGTTTGAAAGAAACCAGAGTGCTCGAATGTTCACCTTCCAACAGGACAATTACTCTAAGCACACAGCCAAGACAATGGAAGAGTGGCTTAGGGACTACTCTGTGAATGTCCTTGAGAAGCCCAGTCAGAGCCCTGACTTGAACCCAATTGAATATCTCTAGAGAGTCTTGAGAATGGCTGTCCATCGACAGTCCCCATCCAACCTGACAGAGCTTGAGAGGATCTGCAGAGAAGAATGGCAGAAAATCCCCAAATCCAGGTGTGCAAAGCTTGTCACATCATATCCAAAATGTCTTGAGGCTGTAATCGCTGACAAAGGTGTTTCAACTACTGTAAGTACAGAGTTAATGGTCTGAATACATATGTCAATGTGATATTTAAATATTTTTTATATATATATATACATTTGCAAATTTACTGCAGAACTGCCACTCACTGGAATTTGTTTTTGTTTTTGTTTTTTGGCACCATTCGAGAGTAAATTCTAGAGACTGTTGTGTGTGAAACTCCCTGGAGATCAGTAGTTACAGGAATACTGATACCAGGCAATATGGCACCAACAATCATGCCACGGTCAAAATCACTGAGACATTTTTCCCAATTCTGATGGTTGATGTGAACATTTACTGAAGCTCCTGACCCGTATCTGCGTGATTTTATGCACTGCACTGCTGCCACATGATTGGCTGATTAGATAATCGCATGGATGATTGTTGGTGTCAGATGAGCTGGTTTGAGCATTTCTGTAACTGCTGATCTCCTGGGATTTTAACACACAACAGTCTCTAGAATTTACTCAGAATGGTGCCAAAAACAAACTGCAGTTCTGCAATTCTGAGATGTGGGTTGGTGCTGTTTTGGTGGCATGAGGGGGACCAACAGAATATTAGCCAGGTGGTTATAATATTGTGGCTTGGTTGGTTGGTTGGTTGGTTGGTTGGTTGGTTGATAGATAGATAGATAGATAGATAGATAGATAGATAGATAGATAGATAGATAGATAGATAGATAGATAGATAGATAGAATAGAATAAAAAAACAGGGAGCCTTGCAACAGATGGAATGGACCCACAGAGCCCACCACTGCACATCGAGTCAGTCTGGGATTAAGACAGATTAAAGAAGATTAAACAGATTAAAGAATTGTGGTGAATCCTTCAAGAATCTTGTAACATCCTATCTGCCAACAACCAAGAAAAACCAGGTGTACCTAGGAGATTTGGTGCTGCTTTGAAGGCAAAGGCAGTCACACTAAATATTGATTTTGCAATTCTTTGTAAAACTTCAATGAGTAGTACTGTTTTTTAAAGTGTTTCGGTTAATTTCACTGATGAAACATTGAAAAAAACATCTTTCCATGAAAAGTCTATAGACAACAAATGTTTATTCATCACAGCCTTGTTTTCATTCACTTTAAATATAAAATATGGCGCTGTAGTGAATATGGTAAATTAGGTAGTATTTTAGTCTCAGTCACCATTCACTTTCTTTGCATTTTTTATTTTTATATATATATATACACTACCGTTCAAAAGTTTGGGGTCACATTGAAATGTCCTTATTTTTGAAGGAAAAGCACTGTACTTTTCAATGAAGACAACTTTAAACTAGTCTTAACTTTGAAGAAATACACTCTATACATTGCTAATGTGGTAAATGACTATTCTAGCTGCAAATGTCTGGTTTTTGGTGCAATATGTACATAGGTGTATAGAGGCCCATTTCCAGCAACTATCACTCCAGTGTTCTAATGGTACAATGTGTTTGCTCATTGGCTCAGAAGGCTAATTGATGATTAGAAAACCCTTGTGCAATCATGTTCACACATCTGAAAACAGTTTAGGTCGTTACAGAAGCTACAAAACTGACCTTCCTTTAAGCAGATTGAGTTTCTGGAGCATCACATTTGTGGGGTCAATTAAACGCTCAAAATGGCCAGAAAAAGAGAACTTTCATCTGAAACTCGACAGTCTATTCTTGTCCTTAGAAATGAAGGCTATTCCATGCGAGACATTGCTAAGAAATTGAAGATTTCCTACAACGGTGTGTACTACTCCCTTCAGAGGACAGCACAAACAGGCTCTAACCAGAGTAGAAAAAGAAGTGGGAGGCCGCGTTGCACAACTGAGCAAGAAGATAAGTACATTAGAGTCTCTAGTTTGAGAAACAGACGCCTCACAGGTCCCCAACTGGCATCTTCATTAAATAGTACCCGCAAAACACCAGTGTCAACATGTACAGTGAAGAGGCGGCTGCGGGATTCTGGGCTTCAGGGCAGAGTGGCAAAGAAAAAGCCATATCAGAGACTGGCCAATAAAAGAAAAAGATTAAGATGGGCAAAAGAACACAGACATTGGACAGAGGAAGACTGGAAAAAAGTGTTGTGGACAGATGAATCCAAGTTTGAGGTGTTTGGATCACAAAGAAGAACGTTTGTGAGACGCAGAACAAATGAAAAGATGCTGGAAGAATGCCTGACGCCATCTGTTAAGCATGGTGGAGGTAATATAATGGTCTGGGGTTGCTTTGGTGCTGGTAAGGTGGGAGATTTGTACAGGGTAAAAGGGATTCTGAATAAGGAAGGCTATCACTCCATTTTGCAACGCCATGCCATACCCAGTGGACAGCGCTTGATTGGAGCCAATTTCATCCTACAACAGGACAATGACCCTAAACACACCTCCAAATTGTGCAAGAACTATTTAGAGCAGAAGCAGGCAGCTGGTATTCTATCGGTAATGGAGTGGCCAGCGCAGTCACCAGATCTGAACCCCATTGAGCTGTTGTGGGAGCAGCTTGACCGTATTGTACGCAAGAAGTGCCCATCCAACCAATCCAACTTGTGGGAGCTGCTTCTGGAAGCGTGGGGTGCAATTTCTCCAGATTACCTCAACAAATTAACAGCTAGAATGCCAAAGGTCTGCAATGCTGTAATTGCTGCAAATGGAGGATTCTTTGACGAAAGCAAAGTTTGATGTAAAAAAAAATCTTATTTCAAATACAAATCATTATTTCTAACCTTGTCAATGTCTTGACTCTATTTTCTATTCATTTCACAACGTATGGTGGTGAATAAGTGTGACTTTTCCGGAAAACACAAAATTGTTTGGGTGACCCCAAACTTTTGAACGGTAGTGTGTGTATATATATATATATATATATATATATATATATATATATATATATATATATATATATATATATATATATATATAATAAAATTGAATGTTGACTGAAGCTGTCTATAATCTTTTTTTGGTATTCCACAGAAGAAAGACAGTCACACAGATTTGGAATAAAATGTGGGCGAGTAAATGGTGACATAATTGTTGTTTTTGTTATTTAAAAAAAAAAAACAATCTTAAAGTTTTCATTATGTCATATTCGGTCAGAGGACATTACCTCGGAGAAGGAATGGATTTAATTTATTGACGATATATAGCAAAATATTACCAGAGACAATGTAAGGGAGAGAAGATGGACCGCTCGAAACAAAATCACATGGAAGAAATTGTAATCGTAACGAAAATAAATGGTGAAGAAATTGTAACAATAAGAATCATAAAAGACCAAATAACCTTTGTTGATGGTTTGTTTACTCTAGTGTGCATTAGCTGAACCAGCCTGGCATTGTGCTCTAAGCTAAATATAAATATATATTTATGAAATATATTATTGAGACACAATTCTGACCAACAGTTTTGGAGATTTCAGTCTTTACCCATTCAATTAGATAGTGCTGTACTTGACCGTAACCAAGACAATGGCAGCATGAACTAACTTTCCTTACAGCAACTTTAATTTGAATAAATATGACTAATACTGATAATATTCATGCATACTTATCTTGTGCAATATGAGAGTACTTATCAGATGTTCTTTTGACATAAGCAACATTTCTTCAGTTTTTCAGGATTATGGACAGAGTAAATTAAGTCTCAAGGGTTAAAACCTTAAATCAGAATAACACTACAAAAACACTAAAACACACCCTCTAATTTATGTCAAAATAATTATGCCCATTTGTAATAAATATACAGAAAATTTGAGCCTTGAGTGTGGATTAAATCCCCTCAGTCAGTATGAGTAAATAGATATGGCGACCAATAACACAATGGGAAATATTAATATTTTACAGAAGGCAGAACGACATGGCTGAAATTAAATTAAATAAGCAATCAAAAATATAGCTGAAGTTCCCCTTCTCTCACTCACTCGATGTTGTGTCGAATGTAGTGACACAAGGGTTCTTTCTTGAGAGCCTCACGTACCTCTGAACTTGAGAAAAGGCTAAGGAGAAATTGTCAGGCAGAATTTGCATGTCCTGCCCCCGGACATACGGGTATAAATGAAAGCAGGCGTGCGTCTGTCAGTCAGATTTTTTCTTTGGAGCCGAGCGGTTGTGCAGCAGCAAGATGAGTCTCACTACTTTTCCACTCACCTCTATCAGAGCATTGCTGTTGGATCCCCTGTAAAAGAGAGTATTTTCATTCACAAAACAGCAGTACACAGTGTGTTGAACGTCCTTTTCAGGACGTGTCTTTTTAAAGATGTCTTTCCGCCTCTGTATAGTTCCTGGATGCGGCCGTTTTCTCTCCGCTCCTGACGGTCATATGCGCTGCCTCGTGTGTCTGGGCTGCAATCACACGGAGGCAGCATTTATGAGTGTTTTATGTTCTCATTGCGAGAACATAGCCATGGCAACGTTGGGATCGCGGCTTTCTCCCTTCCGAAGGGAAAGCCAATTCAGTCGCGTGCCGCCCCTACTGAACGTGATTTGGGGAGAGCAACAGGCTCGGTTTTGCTGGATAAATCCCCACGAACCACCCGCCCACCCAGCATGCTCGTTTGCTTCTGTACGGGTCCGATGCAAGACCGGCTTGTCTCATGGTCAGTCCGTTGTCTCATTCGGACCCCGCTAGCTGGATGATGATTGCGCCACTGCATCAGAGAGCGTCATAGCGGTGTCTGGTGTTAATAACTCATCTGGGCTGCCACCTTTGGGTCTGCATGACCAGTCTGAGGCTGACGCGCGGATGTCTGCTGTGCTTTCCTGGGCCGCTGTGAGCACGAGGCTGGACTGGAAACATCCACCCCCCCTCACAGCTAGTCGAATGGTTCCTCGGGTCAGGGCCCAGCTCTCAGCCCCAGCGTTGAGCACCTCGCAGGCTGTGCACGCCCCCCATCTCCAGGACATCCTCTAGGACCCGGAAGGCTCCTAAGCACTCCTGAGACATAAGGGAGTCAGATGTTTGCTCCGGAGCTGGTAACAAGACCACTCTGTCCCCTGGTTGAGAGCCGGCAGGAAAATCCTTGTTTTCCCACATTGTTAATAAAAGAGTGATTTTCCTTTACCTTTAAGTGCTTTGAGTCTTTTCTCAGCACCCAAGCCTCAGGATGAGCTTTTGGCTCCCGACAAGTTATTACCTGCTCCCCAGACTGTGAAGCCCCACCCGGTATGTTAAAAACGATCGTCCCCTTAGTGCCCCTCATGCAGAGTTTGGACGCATGGCTTTCGCTGTCTTACCCATCATGCTGGTTGACCAGGACCATCTGACTCGGCTACATGATTCAATTCTCCAGGCTCCCTGCGTTCGGTATCAGATTGGTTCACAGCGGTAGACCTGAAGGACGCATACTTCCACGTCTCCATTTTGCCTCTACATCAACCCTTCTTACGGTTCATGTACGACGGCCAGGCGTTTCAGTGCAAGGTCCTCCCCTTCGGCAGCCCTTGCCCCGCTATGGGAAGTGGGCATCAGCATACTCAATTAACTCGACGACTGGCTCATTCTTGCTCATTCTGAAGAGTTACTGTGCGCTCACAGGGACCAGGTGCTCAGGCACCTCAGCCATCTAGGACCTCAGGTCAACTGGGAAAAGAGCAAGCTCGCCCCGGTTCAGGGCATCTATTTTCTCGGCGGGAGTTAGACTCAGTCTCAATGACAGCGCGCCTCACGAACGAGCACACGCAGTCAGTACTAAGGTGCCTCGCTCTCTTCGAGTCCGGCACAGCTGTTCCTCTAAAACAATTCCAGAGGCTCCTGGGACATATGGCACCCACGGCGACCCAATTCTAAATTATTTAACTGATCCCCCCAGCGTGAATTTTTTTTCGGCAGTTATTTTACAACGTAGCAAATTTTAAATTCCAATGTGACGCACCAAGCTTGTAACGTGATACTCTGGGCAGTCACATGACGGTTCACCGTTGCGTTGTCGCGCTTGGAGCTGGTGAACAGAGTATAGGTAAGCGTTTCACTTTTTTCCTTCACGTTAAACCCTTCCTTGTTGGTTTAAAACATGTATAATAAATGTTTTAACCAATGGTTTATATTGACATTTATTTATTTATTTTCTCGGGCTTTGAATTTCACTCCCACGTACAACTTTTCTGACAACGCATTACAGGATTGCTACTGGTGAGTACATTTTTAGTCTTTTTCGATTGAGAATTGTTGAAAATTATTTGCAAACACGTGTAGACCATGAAAAATTCATTAAGAATATTTTTATGATATGTATTTATCGTAGTTTGATGTAATTTACGTAATAGCTCGTGCTGCTCACTGCTTGTTTAATGTTGTGGGCATATTGCACATATCTAACGCTTTATCGTGTTCACTTTGGTTAAAAGCTGTTGTGTCTATAGTCTATTCTAATGCTAATATTAGGAATGGGTTGCAATTGAAAGTAGCATGATCTGTTATTCATCAGCAATATACTCTAATGCAAAGGCAAAATACACATTTTGCAAAATTTAGTTATGACTGAAAGTCTCTGTGATTTATGATCTGTCTTGTGTATACAGTATAAAAAACATCTTTGCATCTGTCAGAGTTAAAAAAATTTGATTTTATTTATTGATCTATGCTTTTATATATATTTGTTTATAGACAATACAACTTTTTTTTATATAAATAACAATATAATGATTAACACTATAAATATAAAAAAAAATACAAGCAACATAACCATAACAGCTACTATAAAGCATTCATAACATTCAATGAAATTGTGGTAAACAAAAGCCCAAAATGCACACATTTAATGGATTATAAACCAATTTCAAGGAAAAAAAAATACACCATTTACAATACATAACAATGAAACTGTAACCATAACTAACATTTGCTTATTTTATTTCACAGTTCTCAGTAATGCTTCAGTTTGTGGTACTCAAAACACGGGCTAACGCAAATGGGAGTGTTGCACAGATCTCATGTACTCTGTGAGTATCTTACTACTGTACTACTCTGCTTCCTCTTTGCTCATTTTGCAGTTGATCATGGTCATTCTCATCCTATTTGCCCCCCAGTACCACAGGCCCTGTAACGTTTCTAGGAGAATGTGGAACTGGTATACCAGTATCCTTCCTCACATATGGCGGCAGTAAGTAGGGCTGCACAATTAATCTAAATAAAATCAAAATCGCAATATGACCTTGTGCGATTATTAAATAACAAAGGGCTGCGATTTAATTAAATGAATAGTCTGCTCTCTTCAAAGTTTATTTGCACTGCTCTGTCCATTCTAGATTAAGTTACTCCATTGTTACGGTGTTTTCAGAATGGTTCCGTGCTTCACATGCTTATGGGGCTTTTCCATTGCACGGTACAACTCGAGACTGCTTGCTTTTTGGGGTTTTCCACTGTGGATAGTACCTGGTACTTTTTTAGTACCACCTAGGTTGAGGTTCCAAGCGAGCCGAGCCGATGCTAAATGTGACGTCAACTTCCTGCAGGTCACTGATTGGTCAGAGAGAATCATCTGTACCAGAGTCAAAGATTTCTTTATTTAATTTATTGATCTATGATTTTATTATGCATTTGTTTATAGATAATATTTTTTAAAGAAATATCAATATAATGATTAACAATATAAATATTTTAATAAATACAAGCAACAATAACAACTAATAAATAGCATTCATTACATTCAGTTACATTACATTTTTGAAAATGGATTTTCAAAATCCAGCAATGCACAAATTTTCTAGATAATATACTAATTATATGGAAAAAAAATACACAATTTACAATAACAATGGAAATATAACAATAACTAATACAAATGTCATAACAACAATAACTTTTAATTAATATGTGCTTATTTTATTTAGAAATCAGTAATGCTTCAGTGTGTGGTACTCCTCAAAACATGGGGCAACACACAAGGGAGTGTTGCATGGCACACACATAAATTTGGTGAGACGTCTCTGCTTTGTCTTGCGAGTGCTGGATAGGCAGACTTTGCAGTGCCGCCTGGTCCTGCTGCCCTGGGAAGCTGTCTGAGGGACTTCGGAGGGGAAATGCCTAGCTGTCAGGCGCAGTGGAGTGTCCAATGCAGGGCGGCCTGCTTTGGATGGACACCGAGGTGTACTGTGCTCTTCCAGCAGTCCTCTCATCAGGTTCATCCTGAATTGCAGGGATGTGATGACTTTTCCTATTGATAGCATGGGTAGGAAGTGAGGAGGAGTGTGGAATATGACAGCATGGTCATTATTATTTTATGTTAATTTTAGTTTAACTTTAAATGCAATTAATTGAGTTTACATGAAAAAATAAATATTAAAACGATAAAAATAAACTTATTTGTTTATTTATATGTAAATTATATGTTGTTCTTAATCTGATATGCAAATTTATCACCTGTAAGTTGGTGGTGGACAATGTGGCTGTTCATTACTGCAGTGTCAAGGAGGTAAAAGAAGACTTTCTTGTACCATTTGGTGGTTTTTCTGGTACAATCAAAAAAGCCTTTCATCATGTCAGCCTTGTCCACTGCTCCCATCTTTTTATTATATTCCTGCACACAGAGAGGCTTCATCTTCCTTTCTTTGGTGATGTGATCAACCTTTCCAGTGGCTGACATGGTGGATGGATGGACCGTGGTAAGAAGATGAACATCCCTCTTGTCGTGCCATTTCACTGCCAGTTGTGTTCCATTTTCTCTACATTCAACCTGGTCCTTTGTCATTTTGCCGGTGAATATTGGCATTCCCTTCCTGTTGGCTCGTACTGTCCCACAAGCTCCTGTGTCCAGAGACAGGAGGTGCTGGAACAGTGTGGGACTACTGTACCAGTTGTCCACGAACAGGATGTGACCCTTTTTTAAGTATGGGACCAGTAATGACATTACAACGGACCCAGAGATTCCAAGGCCTTCATAGTGCTGGATGTCTGTGGTGGATCCTGTGTATATGATCATGTTCTGCACGTAACCGGTAAGCACATCACATAACACAAAAAATTTGACCCCAAATCTGTGGCGTTTAGATGGTATGAACTGGCGAAATGACAGCCTACCTTTGAATTTCATCAATGACTCATCAACACACAGATCCCTGTAGGGCACAAATATGTTATGAAAAGATGACATGAAGGCAGTGAAAATGTTTCGGATTTTTTGCAGGGGGTCGTTGATGTCTGCCATCGCATTGTTGGAGAAGTGTAGGCAGCGGAGGAGCAGAAGGAAGCGGTCCTGGGAAAACAAAGTCCCGAAAAATGGTGTCAGGAGCATGGGATCTGTACTCCAATAATCCCGAAGTGAGTTTTTTTTCACAATTCCCATTAGCAGAACTGCCACCAGGAATGTGTACATTTCATGAGCATTTGTTGAAACCCACTTTGCAATCTTGCCTTTCACTTCAGGTGGTGTTTTCTCCTGCAGCTCTGAGGCATAGCGGTTTGTTTCCTCAACAATTCCCTCAATTAGCTCCTCAGTAAGGAACATCTTAAAACACTGGACTTCATTGGGTGATTCTAGAGGGTTTTGCACGCCGCACGTCCGGTCATCAAAGGCAACCCCAGGTACAGGAGGGGTAAAATTAATAGTAGAACTCCAGCAGGAAGAGCTTACCTCCTCCACCTCCCTAGGTGTTGTGAAAACAGGCATAGGAGCAGTGACTGGGGCATCTTCATCCTCAGCATCAAGGGCTTGGAGGTTGGGGGGCATCTCCTCATCTGTGTCACTTCCCTCATTGTCAAAATTTCCCTCTTCCTCGTCAGAATTAAAAAATATTTCTCTGATCTCCTCATCTGTAATATGTTTTCTTTTTAAAGACATCATTTTCTGTGGCAATTGTGTAAATAAAACTTGTAAATATATCAAATTAACTCAAGTGTGTGTGTGTAAAATATATGACGAGCTCCGATACGAGTCTGAGGTAAAAGCGACGTGCCGTGATGTCACTTGTCACTGGGGGGATGGGAACACTAGTGATAGGCAATGGTAATAGCCGTTGTTGTTGTTGTTTTTTTTTTTTTAAAGTTTTTTAAATTGCAGTGCAGGCCTGTCTGAAAAATTATATTCACACAGATTCAAAATTACAAATAATTAACAACGTGTATTTCATGTGAAAAAGCACTGTGTTTGAAATGTGATTGTTTTTCTCGCTGTTGTAATAGACATGAATGTGTAGATATGCGCTGGAAAATTTAAATTAAAATTTTTTTTTTTTTTAATACAATAAATATGAAGACTGTTCGAGCAGCTGTTTTAGACATAAATGACAAGCGTTTCACCAGTCACTGTTTCTATAGCAATGGCAGCAACGCGAAAGCAGATTTGGTGAATTTATCATTTATGCTGCTGTTATATACGCGGTGTACGTGTGGAAATGGACCGTAAACTTATATGGGAAGTATTCTATGTTTGAATGCATACGACGTACAATAAACATTTTCATGTGATTTGAAAAGACTTCGAGCAGCTGTTATAGACATTATGTGCTTAGCCAGTCTCTATGTTGCAACTAAACCATACGGCAGCTGATATGGCGAGTTTGTTAGTTTTGCACGATCATACATTGTGTAAATTTGTAGTCTTTTGTTAGTTTGAATGCCTGTAACAAACGTGGTTGAAAAGATTGTTTAAAGCAGATTTTTAAGTATGTAAAAGGCAGTGCTTATACAATCCCCCTCTGTAGCAGCAGTAGCTAAACAGCGGGAATGCAGATTTGAATTTTAAAATGTGCCAGTTAATGACGTTAGACACGAACGTTCTAATCAAACCGGTTTGATGGTACTCCACAGGGATCACTCTGAAATGATCAAACCAGTGTGATGGTACGTGCGAAAGGGTTAACCCTTGGACAGACCTCTGTTTTCTGCGGACTGGAGTCCCCCTACAACAGGTGTCCAGATGTGTCGTGGTCACCACAGGCACCTCTCAACTGGGTTGAGGCACCGTGTGCAATGGGCACACAGTCGCTGGCTCCTCGACAGGACCCCAGCTGCGTTAGCACATCAACTGCCTAGAGTTGCAGACAGTATTCCTTGCCCCACAGAGGTTTCTCCCACTGATTCGGGGCGAGCACGTCTTGATCTGTTCAGACAGCACCATGAAGGTAGCATACATAAATCGACATTCATATCCCAGGCAAGCTCAACGCGACAGCGGACATGCTATAATGACAGGTCTCCCTCAGCGGAGAGTGGAGGCTCCACCCCCAGGTGGTCCAGCTGATTTGGGGTAGATCAGGTAGATCTCTTTGCCTCCCAAGACAATTCCCAATGCCCGCTCTGGTACTCCCTAACAGAGGCCCCTCTTGGGACAGACGCGCTGGCACACAGCTGGCCCTCCTGGGATCTCTCAGTGATCCTCTCTGGACTTCAGAGCCACTTTACTCAGTTGAGTTCAAGGCCCTCTCCTTGAAGATGGCCCTCCTGATAGTGCTAGTTTCCATCAAGAGGGTTGGGGACCTGCAAGCATTCTCTGTCAGTGACACTTGTCTGGAGTTCGGTCCAGCAGATGCTCACGTCATCCTAAGACTGTGACCGGGCTACGTGGCCAAGGTTCCTACGACCCCCTTCAGGGTACAGGTCGTGAACCTGCAAGCGTGCTGCACCAGCAGCAGGCAAACCCAGCCTTCGTTTCAGATCTTTGTCTGCTTCTGTGGACGACAGAAAGGGAAAGCAAACTGTCTCCAAACTGAGGCTGCCCGCTCGGTCGTCGACGCCATTTCGTTGGACTTCCGGACTCAGGCTGTACCCGCCCCCTTGTGGGTTCGAGCACAATCGACGAGAAGTGTGGCATCCTCGTGGGCACTGGCCAATGGCACATCCCTATGCAGACATCTGCAGAGCAGCAGGCTAGGCAACACCCAATACCTTTGCCAGATTCTACAATCTCATGTAGAACTCGTTAACAGCTGACCGGGTGTTCCACTTGCACTTAGCGCACTTCACCATAGTAATCCAGTGCACTCTCTCTCTCCCAGGTTATTCACTAAAATCTCGCTTCCTGGATGTTCTTCCTCCCTAGCCTTCTGGCCTGCGAATTCAGCTGAGGAGTTTGCGATCTGACCCACTATGAGCCTCAAGTGCTCTGTACTGGGATAGGGATCCACAGGCTTAATTCCCTCTTCAGGCAACACCCTGTGATGTATTTTCCGTGGTACTGTCCCTCTGTCGGCTGACCCACATCTCCCTTTGGCAGTCCCTCTGCCCCCGGTCATTGTGCTTGTAGAGCTCCTCCCTCACCAGGTAGAACATTTCACTGTGCCACTTCCACATGTGGCTTGACAACCCATGTGAAGTATTGGCCACATGTTACCTCCCCTCAGTCTGGGCAGGATGGGGTCTCCGCAGGGTCTTTTCCCCCTGAAAGAATAGGAATGGAAAAGATCCCCTTCCCCGATGATAGTCATGTCGCCTGTATCTCCCTTAGGGGTGCTGGGAACCTAAGGTCTGTATATGACACCTTTTTCTGGGGGCATTGGGGAGGGTTTCTTGCGGCCAATACAGATGCTTCAAGCCTGCAGTAGCTTGCTTGCGCCTGTGTCAGCAGTTTACATAACATGGTCTAGTGCATGCCGTTTTAAAATGGGACCCCTTGTGTCACACATTCTACAGTCAAGTGAGTGACAGAAGGGGAATGTCATGGTTACTGTTGTAACCTCCATTCCCTGATGGAGGGAACGAGACGTTGTGTCACCCTTGCCACGACACTAGACCTACCATTGTAAATGACCGCATCTTATCCTCAGCTCCTCAGTGCAAAAACCTGACTGATAGATGCATACCCGCTTCCCTTTATACCCGTATGTCCGAGGGCGGGACATGCAAATTCTGTCTGCCATTAATCAAGTTCAGAGGAATGTGAGGCTCTCAAGAAAGACCCCTTGTGTCACTACATTAGATACAACATCTCGCTCCTTCCATCAAGTAATGGAGGTTACAACGGTAACCATGATGTTTTAATTATAGCTTTGATTTGATGATGGGCTTCCTATATTTCCACAGGACATTGACCAGACTGATGGTCATATTTTAAATTGAGGCAGTTAGGGGAGACAGTGGGGGGACATGACAATTGTGGTTATCAACTGGACTTTAACTACCCTATGAATGGAACTATGTGTCTTGTGTGTCGATGTGAAGTGTATATAAGACAGCGCATTGTATGGAGTGTCGTATTTGGTTGTACCTACTAGGCTGTAAAATTGGACCCAAAGGTGTCTCCTGTCCAGGTAGCCCTCCAGCACTGGAGTTAAAGCTATAGGGGTGTGGTTTAGAGGGGACAGAGTGGCAAAAACAGCTTCCAAAATCTCTTTAACCGCTGTCTGCATCTCAGGGGACACCTCAATTTCTTTCACTACAAAAAGATCTGAAAGCAAATTATCATTATTGTTAATTTGCAATTAATAATAAATGCCACAAGTCTTAAATATGGAGGCATGTTGTTAAATATTAACAAATTATATACAGTATAATGAACTGGCATCAGCTAATAGATTAATGGTATGGAAGGAAGCATTAACAAATTAGATCTTTTGGGATGGATGGCTGGACAGACAGATAAAATAAACAACTGTGCCTATTACTTAAGACATCTGAGCTTATCAAAGAAAATCCATGTCTTGTAAATCAATACAGTGATAAAGGTCCATTCTAAGGCAAAGAGCCAATTGACTGTCTGGACAAACACATGAAAGATGAGACCACAACATCAAAATTTGACTCAATGCCCTTGTCCAAAACCTGTAGGATTGTAGAATGATGTAGAATGCCTTTGCATTTGGTTCTTGGACACTTTCAATCTCTCATCAGTCACTCATCCCAGCAATATTGTGTGAGAACCCAGATGTAAATAAGAGATATATGTTTGTCGCAACACCACTCATAACAGCAATAACAGTTTAACCTTCAATAAAGGCACTGTGTCTTCACGCAGTTGCTTGATAATTAGTGATTTGAATTACAAGGAAAAATGGTGAATAAATCATATACATTATCTATTTCTCACTGGAGCAGTTTTGGAGCTTGTCATGGATGTATCTGTCACGTATTTCCTGTTGACTTTTGTTTTGTACTTTTATGTTGAAGTTCTTGTTTAGTTCCTGTTTCCTGTTTGGTTTTTGTAGTCCTTTGTAGTTAAATTTTTTGATTGGTTTTCCCCTGATTGTTGCTCATTCCCTGATTGTTTCCCCAGGTGTTCCTTGTTTTCCCTAGTGTATTTAAGCCCTTGTTTCCCCCCAGTCAATTTGTCAGTTTTTGCATGTTTTGTGATGCTCTGTGCTTAGTTCCCTGTGGTTTTCTTTATTCTGAGTTTTTTGTTAATAAAAGCTGCACTTAGATCTTCATTTTTTGCCTGCCTCGTTACGGTATCTTTTTTTTTTTATCTGTGTGTGATGCTCTCATGGTGTTTAATGGTTGACAGTGATCTTTAATTGTGACAAAACAATTCAGAATTGTTTTCTATGAAAATATAAATAAATGTTAGCATTTCACAATTAGTATAAACTGAATGTAATTAAACAGTGTAAGGCAGTAACATAAAACTGCTGCATTAAACTTGAAAAAGTGTGGCAAGGGGCACTATAAACAAATATGAGATTGGATAATTATTGGCCTATTACAATATTAAAATATTGTTATCGGCCTCAAATTTCCTGATTGGTGCATCACAACCCTTTATGGCTGATGTCATCAAGCCCTCCTATTTGTAAACTATATTTATAACATATTTGTATCGAGTTTAATTTTGAAGTACATCACATTATGAAAGTTTCATTTTGACTTTAAAGGAATATTCTGAGGTCAGTACGAGTTAAGCTCAATTGACAGCATTTGCAGCATTATGTTGATACCCAAAAAATACAAAAAAATGTTTGAACTCATCCCTCATTTCCTTGACAAAAAAAAGCAAGAATCGAGGTTATAGGGAGGCACTTACAATGGAAGTGAATGGGTAAAATGTTTGGAGCATTTAAAGGCACAAATGTGAAGCTTGTGATTTAATAAAAGCACACATTTATTCTTCTGTTAAAACCCATGCATTTTTTGAGCTGAAAAGTTGTTTAAATTGTAATTTTAACAGCCATTTTAGGGTTTGCTGACATTACGTCATCATGGCAACAAAGTTGTAAAATTGGCTGTAACTTGAAAAAGGTTAGTAAGCAATTTTATCACACAAAAATCATATTAACACACGCATTGTTTACATCTTGTGAGTATATTAACATTTATGGATTAGCCCCATTCACTTCCATTGTATGATCCTCACTGGAACCAGGTTATTGACCTGCCTCTTCATAATCATCTCTTTACAAGCAGCTGGATGAATCATGATAAATTAACTTCTGCTGCTTTTCTCGGGAGGAGAATCCAAAACCAATTCTCTCCTCTGCTAACAAACCTTTGCAACCTTGAAGTGTTGCCAACAAACACACCTGTTGATATTCTATCAAGCCTTGCAGATGAGTTTTCACTGGAGGCCCGTAATTGGAACAAGACATCCCTATCAGTCCCTTAAAGAATCCAAAGAACAGGTTCGTATTTAGATCACAGCTTAGCACTAAGCGTTAAACTTAAAAAAAGGTTTCTCTAAACGGTAGACAAGCAAACCACTGCGTTTCTTCTTAATTAGCCAGGCTGTGGCCAGGCAGTGTTGATTTATGGCAACGTGATTCCCACACCAGAGCGTGCAGGCAGACTTGCTCTCGGCCAGGCTCGGTTATTAATGAGCTTTGCCATAATGTGAATTAATGTTGAAGCAAAAAACAGCCTTTAAAGGTTAGACTTTTCTGAGTGGATTGAAGAAAGAGGAAAATCTTTAAAGGTCATTCACTTTGCTCTCACATGAGTGTTTATTACTAAGCTCTATTGATTCAGAAATGATGAGGAAGATGATGAGGGTGATGATGAGTGAGTAAAACGACATTCTCACAACATTCTGGATGAATCTCAGATGTGAACATAAATTTGATAAAGCTAAGAACATGCTAAAATCAAAAAGGAGCTTTCTTACTTTGACTAGACTTTTTCTAAAGAAAATGTGTGTGGTGCTTGCCGGTGCAAAGCTAGGCTGTTGTGGGTGGATGTGAGGGTGTTGCTAAGGTGTTCCAAGTAGTTTTTAGCTTGTTGCTGTAGGGTGTTCTGTGTGGTTGCTTACTTAAAGCTCCCCCAGGGGGAGCCTTCAAGGTTTGCACAACAAAAAAGCATCACGCAGGACACTGCTAAGAAACAAGCAGCAGCAATTTTTTAATGGATGTGAGTAGAGGACTACAGTTTTTGTGAGGAAGCAGCTTACTACTTAATGAATTGACTGCCTGTACGCTAATCTTCAACAAGTTTTAGCTAAAGTATGTAACTTTTTCGCAGTTAAAATACTTTCTTCTATCTCCGCTTAATATGCAGAGACAACTATAAGCCATTCATTGGTTAATTTTCTTTGTGGCACTATAAAAATCATGTGTTTGTTTTGAGAGACCCGCTTAGACCCGTAGCAACAACATTGCTCAACCAATCTTGTATCAGAGTATCAGAGAACCGGCGAGTAAGTTTTTTTTTTTTTTTTTTAAATCTCTCTCTCCTCTCTCTCTCGCTGCCGCTCTGCGTTGGCCTTTTACCTCTTTTTTAAATTATGGTGTTCGTGGGAGAGGAGGTACTGCCCAGTGCAGGAACCCCCCCCATTTTTAATTGTTGTTGTTTCCCTCCCCTTGCCCCCTCCCTCGTCCAGGTTGATGGGGATGACCTGCCGGCAGACAGCGCGGGAGGCGCCCCCCCCCAGGGGATGTACGTCAGGCCGGGGGTCCCCAGCCTGAAAGAACGGGGGAGGAATGTGGCACGGTGGAGGGCGGGACCGGGTCGTGATTACGCACGCCCGGTCCCGTATTAGGCTAATTAAGCCGTCAAGAGGGATAAAGCCCACTCGCGGACAGCGATGCAAGAGAGAGAGAGATCGTTCACGGACATGTCCGTCGTCTTATGTGTTTGTATTTTGAGTTTTACATTAAACCTTTAAGTTATATGTCAAGCCGGTTTCTCGCCTCTTCCTTGCCCGTGAAAATGAACTGTGTTACATACACAATTTCTTTTTTTGCTTTTGCTTTGCATAGTAAAGTCTTAACTTGCATCTGTGGATGCTGCGGTGAGTGGTGTTGGCTAACAAAGGTTTACTTAAATTAACCCAAGCCCATGTTCATGATATCCATTACAGATGAATGCCATTTTTAGGAAAAAGACATCAGAGGGATCAGAGATCACAAGCATTCAGAAGTGGTTTTCATCTTGCCCTTTACGCAACGAGATTTGACCAGAATCCTTGAATATTTTAACTATATTCTACACTCTATAGGGTAAAATGCCCAAAGACCTTCCAATTTGTCTTTGGGGAACATTGTTCTAAAAGTGATGGATTATTTGCTGAAGCATCTCTTGGCAAATTGACAAGTTGTGAACGATCCTTGCTCTTGAAGGACTAGGATGTGTTTGGAGGCTTCTTATATAGTATACAGTACTATGACTCAATTGCCTCACCTGTTTTACATCTCCTGTTTCAAATCACTTTGTTATTTCAACTCGTCAAATTGTTATTTGTCTTAAATGTACATTTATTAGTTTCATTTGGCAGACGCTTTTATCCAAAGTGACTTACAAAAAAAGGAATACATTGTAAGCAAATCATCTTAAGGAGACCAAAATCCATTTTATTTAATGGAAACGATGTGTCTTTAGCCCCCCATCCCAACTTTTTTGGAGAGTGTTACAATCATCTGATTTCTTATTAGGATTTTTCATACTGTCCCAACTTTTTTGGAATTGGGATTGTATATTGCATATGCACAATGGTGATTTACTTTCGTAAAAGTCAGTTGTCCATTACACTTACTTAAATGGTTTACTGGCCTCAGTCTAAACAAAAATCGAGAGTTCATGGCAAACCAGCCACAAATTTGCCACTGATTATTTTCTTATGCAAATGAGCTTTGCAGCAAAATAGTTGCAAATTGTCCATTGTTGCCAAAGGTTTGCTGCATGTTCACCGCTACTGGTGAAGAACTGCAAAATTCTGGCAAACATTTATGGCAAATCACAAGCTCATTTGCATGTGAAAATAATCAGTGGCAAATTTCTGTTAAGTTTGCAGTTAGTTTGCCACAGGGATGTTTCATCCACTCTATTGTATGACAGGCGAAACTCGTACATGTACAGTAAGTACAAACGCTTAGAAAAGTAAAAGCACACCTCTCCTCAACAAGCCATATGATTTGAGGTATCATTCTTGTCTGTAGCACAAATGAAGCAGGCAAGATACACACCGAAGTTTAGGAGTTTTGAAAAATCCCTAATACTAAGTATGAGCAATAATAATAGGGATGCTTGCCTTAGCAAACACCTCTAAATATGGTTGATGAAGCTGAGTTTTTCAAGACCACGTTTACTTATCAAATTCAACAAAGAATCATTACAAACTATAGACTAGCAATTAGCGATTTCCATGGGTTATTTTCCAATACTGAAAAGGACACGGCATGGTTCCTCAATGCAGGTGTAGGAAGACTAGAGCTATGTTTTGCCTTGTGATCAGTTCAGAAGTGCACACAACAGACGATTTAAAATAAAAGGAGATGTGCGAAAAGGAAACACATTAGAAACAGGTGCAGACTATTATGAGCAGCAAGGTCACTGGGCCATCCTTACAGCTAATCAGTCTTTGTACCAATAAATTGCACTAAATTCATTTGTGGAAACCGATGAAAGCATTGATGAACAGAGATGGTTCAAAGAGCCATCAAGCTGTCTCATTGCAATCTCTCATTGCAAGCCTCTCTTTTGTTAGGCACAAAATCATGTTTCATATATACAGTATTTAGGCCTATATAATGAGGAATATCAAAATTTTGGTCCTATAAAATGTTCTCAAGAATGAGTGTCTCCTCTGCAATCAAATACCTAACATTTCCAACCAACTAGCAAATTATGGTTTTGCTGAGCTGTGATCTACTGTCTTTTTTTTTTCTTCTTTTTTTTTTAAAGGACCAGCCTTCCAATGTGTCTGTACCAAACTGCTTGTTTCAATAGGAAATATGCCAGCACAGGAAAGAAAATGTATTTCGATTTATCCCTCCTTTTCTTTAAACAAAAAGCAAAAATCTTGGTTCCAGTGAGGAACATTAAAATACTCACTCTTCTAAAAGTATATGTAACGCGGGTTAGGATGGGCAAGGAGGAGGCGAGAACTGGCATGTTTAATGAGAACTTAAACCAAAACACTCAAACATAAACACATACAGGGCAGCCACCCATAATTTTCTCTCTCTCGAACTGTCGTCACCGTCCGTCTTCATCCCTCGCGCACCCCATAAGGCTGATTGGGGACTGGGCGTGCAACATTCTAGCCGGCCCCGCCACCCCTCCACTCCACAGTATAGCATTAAGGTGTAAACAGTGTGTGTGTTAACATGATTTCAGTGTGATAAAATAGCTTATTAATCTTTCTTGAAGTGGTGGGTTTACCAATGTTTCTTCTGCCTATTGATAAGTTGAATAGATTCACTAGCAATTGTTATAATAAAAAGGTTGTCAACAGCTTTTTAATCATGTGCATTTATTCAGGTTATGTTATAATCATAAATGTTGCTGGTCATGTTTTTATTTGGTCTCTGAGGGCCCATGTCAGGAATGCAGTAACAGTGCTTGCTCATTAAGCCTGGCTCCTAGAGAACAAATCAATCAACAATTATATTATGATCAAATTAAGCAAGAGATTTAAATCTAATGTCTAATGTATAAGTGACACAAAGCACCTTAGCATTTGAACTAACATTTTACTTTGGCCTAACTTTGCTGTTGCGTTTGAATGTATAGCTCTATAGTCATGTTTGTTTCAGCTAGATAAGGCCTGTGCTCCAGTAAAGCCAGACTCAACCTTGAGAGAAAAATAGCCCTCTGTTTCTTTCGGTCTAATTATGTCATTGCAGGGATTGTTTGGAGTTTTGAGAGTCATGTGACAAAGCCAGAGAAACAGAGCTTAAAGGGTATCAAAATAGAGATGAGCACTCTCTATCTATGACTCACATCTGTCCTTTAATTTACTGATTAAAAAGTATTATCTTTGAATGATTGCATTTGTGTAGTAGAACACAACACCATGTTTGAAAATATCTAGAAGTATCTGTACTGTTCACCAATCAGGGCCTGTATTCACAAAGATTTTTATCTTACCACTAGGAGTTTTTCCAAGAGTTCCTAGCTATGAGTTTTTGCTTAAAACCCATTCACAAAATGTTTAAAAAGTTTTACTAAAGAAACCTTAAGATAAGAGTAAGGCGGAGTTGACCTTGTTGCTATGGATGATGTCACATTTTATTAGTGCACTCTTATGAATCACCCTCAGTGACTGGTAGACAGTTTGCTGTTTTTTTGGGGGGTTGATGAACATTTCTTCATCCTGTGCTCATGTAATGAAATGAGTGTGCATCCCATCAACAGCATTAAAACACTGGGAGCCCCGCAATTGCCGTGATGCCCCATGAATGCCCCCTTTTTTCTCCACATCAAGTGCACATCCATAGGAAAAAAATGTGCTATGAATTGTCAGACGATGTGCGGTCTGGAGAGGGAAAAGTTTGACCAATTATTCTGCTGACGAATGACAGAAATTCCCAATTTATCCTCACTACACAGATTCATTTTGATGTGGCCAGGGAGTGCAGTGATTTAAAAATCTTTATCTCCTGTGCAATTGGGTTGCTTCAGTTTTTGGGAAAGGTAACTGCATATCTAACTAAGCTTATGTAAAACACCCTTGCGATTCAGGCGATACATTTTTTTAAAGGTCAATGTCAACATTATAATATTTTTAATATTATTATATTAGAAAAAATATGCATCAACGTTAAAATACATTGATATGCGTTTGAAAACAGCAATCATGCTTTAGATTGTTTGTGAGTCACACTTAGGTATTTAGAAGTCCTCAGGACAACAAGTCATGGGGTTAGGAGCTACTTTTAGTGTTATAATGCTTCATGAATTACTTTTAGATTGAACATTTTACGACACACCCCTAATTTTTGAGAGTTGCTCCTAAATTTCCACATTAGCAGCTACTTTTAGCCTTAAAATTACTTTGCATGTGCCAATAATTACTGTTGTTTCAGTAGTCTAAGTTAGTTCGAGGTTAGATTCTGAACTCATTTTATGTTTCTGTCTTCTGCCTTTGTCCTGTCTTCATTGAACATACTTGATCACTTCTTCCATTTTTACTGACAGCTATCTGATCATGAAAAGTATAAAGTCACATCTGAGACTAACACCAATCTGATCACTCAGGAGGTGGTATGAGATGCATAAATGTTGCGACTCTGTCTTGTGTAAATGGATCTAGTTTCTCAGGCAATATATGGAAACTTTAGTCCTCACAAACAAAACATCCTCAGCATATGGATCTTTGGAAGCCCTGCAATCAATATGTGAGCAAGCAATCATGGATGAGACACATGGTTATAGCAACTGTAAAATACAATCATTAATTGCAACTTTTGCGGGGCGAGTGATCAAAAGATTCTCTCAAACTTTCATTAGCAAAAATGTGCTGCTTGAATTAGCATCATTACAGAAGTTAACTCCATTATTTTTGTATATAATTCAGGAAAAGTAGATCTGAATTAAATTTGATTTGCAGAGACACATATATGCTGACCAATCAGACAGCAATACAATCAAAAAAATGCATAAATTGACTAAGTATATTGTCCCTTACGTGAGTATGATAGGAGGATCTGTAATAGTAGACATTCCCTGTGGAGGATGGTCTGCAGAAGAAGATCTGGATTGTAGCAGGGCCCAGATACCAGTAGTTGGAACAGACAGAGAGATGATCGAACACAGAAGTAAATAAATCAATTAATCAATGTATAAATACAAAATTAATAGCTCGTTTATGATGTTCTGTTGTTTGGCCAACATCCTGTGTAGGACCCATTTATATTATACAACATTTTACATCCACTAAAATGTTCAGCACTGAACATTTCAATCACACTTAAGATAAACAATTTGACTTGAGTTGCATAAAGTCTAAATACACATTAGAGTGAATTCAAAGAAAATATTGAAGAGGTATCCAAGGAATCCAAGGTCAGCTCTTCATTGATATACAGTAAATGCATCAGAATAGCAGTTCTACAAGAAAGAAGTTGGTAGGATTTTTTGAGTGGTTGCTTGGTGGTTACTTAATGCCCCAAATACAGAAAGCCCAGAAAAAGTCTCTATGAAATATCTTGGGTCCCTGATTCAATGGTACTTTTTATCACTCATCGGGTACAAATTGTCTGCTTGGAAAAGTATTTGCAATCATACCTCTTCTCAAGAAACTGCACATTTTGTGGTATAATTAATATCCATAAAAAAAAAATTAAAAAAAACATGCATGATGATTTACACCCTGAATAATAATACTTAGGGTTAGGGGAATGTTTAAATGCCAAACCCTAAGATATGGGCAATAGAAATATTGATGCTTCCCTTAGCAAGCACCACTAATTGTCAGCTTTTTCTCTGAGCAAGGATAAATAAACTTGAGCAACTCATAAAGCATGAAACTTATAAACACACAAAAAGTGAGGGAGGGTGAATCCTGTTACATGAGAGGGGAACATTAGGATTTAGTTAAGCAACAACTTTGTCAAGTCAAAGATCTGGTAATCCACCAGATATCCTTCTTTAATGGTCCCAATAAATCTTAGAGCTGCAAGGGGTCAGATTTCCATAATGCTTTTTGATTTATCTATATTCTGTGTCTCTTTTATTAACATTTTATTTAATAATCCAAACTGTCAGTTTGTTGGGGTGTCTGTGTGAGGAGAGGGGTTTGCTTTTGGTGTCTGGCCTCTTGGCTCTGGTGTGGCCCTCACTGCTGAGCCCTCAGGGAGTCATGAACACAGTGAGACAAAGTAAATAAATAAAAATGAAACAGGCAATAAAAATGAACCAATTTAAATCCTCTAGGCTTCATTCATTCAGGATGGCGACTGGTGATTTGTGTAAGCATGACACACGATGAGATCACACTGGAGTGGGAGTCTGGAGCTGCTGGGGGTTTGTGGAGGGTGACATGAGATGTGGCTGACATTCTGCCCGGCTTCACAGTCTTCCTACAGGCACCATTTCAGCCTTTCACACCCAGGCTGAAGACCCGCAGTGCATGTCAGCATAAACAGCTTGACTAACTTTGGCATCTGCATCTGGCCTGCATTAGGGCTGTGAGTCTGGGGGTCTGGTGACTGCAGTAATGCATTAACTGTGTTTGTGTGAATCTAACACATACATAAAAAAGCCTGTGTAGATCTGCACAAACTTTGTGTATTAAAATGCATACATGTGGGCATTGCAAAAAAAATAAAATAAATGGCTGTTAGAAAATAAGAATTAAGGCATTAAGTGAGGCATATGCAACAAACAAATAAAAAAAAGTCTGGCAATGGACTAAAACAAAATACAATTATTTCAAGAAACATATCTATAGAATTGTAATTTGCATGTAAATGTTTCTTTTTTTTAATATATTTAATATTTTAATGGATTTGGAAATGTTTACTGGAATCCATAACATACAGTATATGGATTAAGAATATGATTATATTTGCAGTGTTTGTGTTTTCCTTCAAACTAAACTTAAAGGGATGGTTGACTGTGGCTAACATTATACCTAACAGCTCTGTTTGTGTTCCACAAAAGAAAGAATGTCAAATTGCATTGGCACAACATGAGGGTGAGTATATTATGACAGAATTTCTATTTAGGGTGGACTATCCCTTTAAAGAATTTTACAGTTTTATGCAACACTTTCATTACAAAACAGATTAATGGAATACTTCTCCTATCTTCATTGGTTGTGCAAACAGATAGTCCAACCTCAAACTCACACCGTTGGTTTAGCCATTGTTAATATGTGGGCTAGTTGGGATACTTAAACAGAGCCACAGTGTTTACAATTTTCATGAGAATGAAACTACAAATGGCACAGTTGTTTCTGAAATATTTTCGTATTTTTACATAAAAAATTACACACATAACATAAAAAATCTGACTAAGCAGTTAAGATACAAAGAGATGTTCCCATTGTGTCTTTTAGTTCCCACTATATTAATGAATGACTTGGCACTTTGGTTTGTTCAGTACCTCAGCAGCTGCTCTGTGAACAGTCTGGGGTTGATTGCACTCAGCCACTTCGTGTCATGACTGTTCACATTCTCTGAAAGTTGTGCAGATATGCCATCTCCTTCAACATAGTCTCCCAGAGTGCAAAAGAAACAGTGGCTACCATATAGAGGGAATGACTGTTTTGAAGTACTAACCTCAGCATTATATTTCAGAGGGTAAATCTCAAAACATATTGTATGGGTTAAATTTTGCCCTAAAATAAAAAATAAAGTTAAAAATAAAATAAAACCTATTTTAAGGACTTTTAAAAATATATATATTATTACATTATTTTGATGAAACTTAAGCAAATTTTTAATCGAAAAAGTCATAACTATCACAAAATCGAGTTTATTTATTTTATTATTTTGATTTTGGGAGGAAATATATGAAAATGTCTGGTGTGTCACCTGTGCAGCTCTGGCAGAGGTGAGGTCAGGATGAGCAGCATGGTCAGTAGCTGGTTACACAGGCTGTGTATTGACCTTACCTAACTCAAACAGGCTGCATCAGGTCTGAGCAATTCCTCCACTGACACACACAAACTTCACGTCAGATGCTCCACGCAAAGCAGAATAGCTGTAATGTAACCCTGAAATGAGACCACATAGACCACAAGTATTTCAGTAGCACTGTCATAATCTAGAGAAAGTTAACTTTTGACCGTGGCATGATTGTTGGTGCCAGTAATTCTGTAATTTCTGTAATTGCTGATCTACTGGGATTTTCACGCATAACAGTGTTTAGAGTTTACTCAGGATGGGCCAAAAACAAAAAACATCTAGTGAGCGGCAGTTTTGTGGACAGAAACGCTTTGTTGATGAGAGAGGTCAACAGCGAATGGCCAGACTGGTTCAAGCTGACAGAAAGACTACGGTAACTCAGATAACCGCTCTGTATAATTGTAGTGAGTAGAATAGCATCTCAGAATGCACAACTTATTCAAACCTTGAGGCAGATGGACTAAAACAGCAGAAGACAACTTTGGGCACTTTATTAGGACAATATTGTTCCTAATAAAGTGCTCAGTGAGTGTACATATACACATATTTAATAAACATTCTGCATATAATTTCAAATAAATGCATTTTCAAATACTTTGTGCAAGGTTAATTCTCTTGAATGTGTGTATTATGTACATCTGTTTAGTCTCTCAGCAGCCGGAGAGATCAATCTAAACACCCACTTTGGTTCCATAACAGCCTCCACTTTTCATCATCTATCTCCATGTTCTGCTTTTTAGTGAACAGAAAGATGCCCTTTCATTAGATAGGAGAAAAAGAGAAGGAACGAGAGGGGAAGAAAGAGAGAAAGCAGAGACCATCTGCTTGGCAGATCCTGAGCTCACCCGGTATTGAAGGGCTCATAACCGGTTGTCCTTGCAGCAAAGCTCATCTTCTGAAACAAAAAACGGTTCCCCTATTCTTTCCCCCTTCCTTACCCACAGCCCTGGGCAATCTGCTCTATCTCATCAGTTCTGGACTGGAAGGGAAGCATGCTCTTATGGCATCTTTAACCACTTTAAGTATGTGTTAAGGCTACACACAAGGCCCGGGCGGTTTGGGCCCGGTCTAGCATGAAAGAACCGGGCCCTCCGCCAGGCGCTGAGGCAGGGCCATGTGCTAACAAAGAGAGACTGTTCTACAAATCTGGAGATCTGCTTTTGACCCCCGGGGCCGAACACCAGCATAATCACTAAAGCATTCAATACTGTCTGCTGAGCCTGAGGTTCCTAATAGAGGGTGGGCTTATCGGTACAGCAGAAATATGGTAAGATCATTCGATCAGACGACATGGATGACTGCTCTTTGTTTGAATATGCTTAAGTGGTACCACTGACCATAGATGAAGACTGTTGACTTTAACCATGCTTGGCCATTTCCTTCATGAAACAATCCAACAATCGAATGTATGTGATTACAATTCTACATAGGAAAGAGAGCAACTGAATAGGTATTTGTATTTCTTACAGGCTATAAACAACAGCCAAACTCTAATGAAATCTATCATGTTCAAAAACTCTTTGACATTTTGTTGGGAACCGAGAACGGTTCTTATCCAGTACCAGTTCTTTAAAAAAAAATTAGAACTGAATGAATTTATGATGTTTGCTTGCATTAACGTTTTTTTAAACATATGCATTCTGATGCTGATGCAGTCTAAATTGAATGTGACAAAAGAGAAAGACATGGTGTTACAAAATAATTCAAATACAATAAACAGACAACAGACCTTTCTGAGAGTTATCTTTACTGGCTGCATGCATAAAATATCCAGAGGTACCAGTGTTGCCCGATTCATGAAAAAATGACTCTTATAAGCCAGTCCGTTTTAATAAATTGGTCTGAAAAAAACATTGTTCCTGTGTTATGTGTTGTTAATATTATTCCAACCTGATAAAGTGTGAAATATGTTGTAATATATAGCACTTTAAAAAAAAAACTGTTTAGTATCTTTTTAATATATTTATAGTATACTTCTTCAAAAGTACTAAGAAACAATTCCCATCTCTAGACATCTTTGACAATGGGGTATAGCTCTTAACTCTAAATGTTATATGTGGCTTTCTTCAGACTATCCAGTTATCTGGTACCGGATCTGGGAGAGTCTTTTGTAGGAGAGCCATACTTTTGAGTACCTCTGAACTAGATATCCAGGGCCTGATACAGCACCTGGACCAAGGTCTCCCGGGCCTGCAAGAGGCCAAGACCACCCCAAAGGTCATTGTGCAGGCCTGTGAGAAAATAGTGCCACATCTGGATAGAGAAAGAATACCTTTCACCACATGAAAAAAAGGTGGAGGAGAAAAAGAAAGGGTGAAAGACTGGTAAAGAGATGATGATGATAATATCAGCGGCAAATAAATAACAAAAAGAATGCATGAGAAAGGACAAGATAAAAGGTATTTCCAGACTCTCTTTCTCCATATCCTTTTGGTCATGCCACCTGCACGCTGCACCTGGCCCCCTCATTTCCACAGAGAAAGAAAGACAGAGCGAGAAAGAGAGAGTGCAAGGATACTTTGAAGCTTAAATCTGGATTCTCAATCACCATTCCTATGAACTTTACCCAAACATTCAGGAACACATTTGCTCTGTTTCAAAATTTGAAAGCATGTGAAATCTGTTTTAAAAGGTAGGTCGTTTTGTTCGATGTAAGATAACATTGAATGTATCCTTCACAGAGAAGGAAATCTCATAATGCATCCAAGATGGCAGACAAGGCATGATAAATCTAATATATATATATATATATATATATATATATATATATATATATATATATATATATATATATACAGTACTGTGCATAGATATTAGGCACATAAGATGCTTCACAAAAAAAAACATTTGTCTTAAGATGGTTATTTATATTTTCAGCTTTAGTGTTTCAATAGGAAATATACATTTTAAACTCTCAAACATTCTTTAGCAAAACAGAATAGAATAGAAGAACAGGGAGCCCTTCAACAGAAGTCATGTTCCCCCCACAGTCTGAGATTACATAAAGAGGCAGAAGCAATCGAGGCAGCCTAAATAGATAAAAGAACTGTGGTGAATTCTCAGAGAAGCTTGGAACATCTTATCTGCCAACAACCAAGAAAAACTGTGTCCTGGTGCTGTTTTAAAGGCAAAGGTCACATCAAATTTTGATTTAGCTTTTTTTTTAATGTTTACTGGACTTTTTATGATGTTAATTGATAAATGAAAACTATTTATGTCATTATTTTTTGAAACATCCTCACTATGCAACATTTTTCACAAGTGCCTAAAACTTTTGCACAGTACTGTAAATATTTCTTTTTTTTTTCAATATATAACTGTCTGCTTTAAACATAATTTTAACTGATTATAATATACTATTTAACGAGTATAATATAAATACATGAATTGAAAGCATAATGGTGAATAACAGCACTTAACTAAACGAAATTATGCGTAAAACATAACTGAACCTTTATTTTTATAAAAATCATCAACATGAATCATCCAATTCACTAAATCAGACTCCCTAATGCTTTATATGAGAGGAAGAAGACTGTTTAGGAGAGTTTCACTTATTTGAACTGACCAAAGTAACCGATTTACTAAAATGAACTGGACATTCTAATGATTCATATGAGAGATTGGTTTAAGAGAGTTTAATTGATCCCTTTTTACTCCTTTCATAGTCTGCATTTAAACAAATGCTCCAATGTGCTAAAGGAATTTTTGACACAAATAATTCTCTCATAATTTACTCAACTTCATACCATCCCAGTTGTGTATGACTTTCTATATTCTGCAGAACACAAACGAAGATTTTTAGAAAAATATCTCTGCTCTGTTAGTCCATACAATGCAAGTGAATGGTGGCCAGAAATTTGAAGGTCCAAAAAGCATATTAAGGCAGCATAAAAGTAATCCATTCTACTCCATTGGTTTAATCCATGTCTTCAGAAGACATATGATAGGTGTGGATGAGAAACAGATAAATATTTAACTCCTTTTTTTTACTTTAAATTCTCCTCTCCCTGCTCAGAAAAAAGAAAGAAGAATATGGAAGTGAAAGTGGAAATTTATACAAAACAAGGACTTCGTTTTTATCTGTTTCTCACCTATATCATATTGCTTCTGAAGACATACGCTACATTTAACCACTAGAATCATATGGATTACTTTTTCTGACTTTATGTGCTTTTTGGACCATCAATGTTCTGGCCACCATTCTCCTTCATCATGAGGACCTACAGAGCCAAGATATTATTCTACAAATATTTGTTTGTGTTCTGAAGAAGAAAAGAAAGTCATACACTACTGGGATACCTTGAGGGTGAGCAAACGATGAGATCATTTTTATTTTTGGTGAACCATCACTTTAAAGCAGCCAAAAAAATAAATAAAAATTTTGAATCCCAGAATGGAATTTAATTTTCCCATATCAGATGGCAAAAAAACAGGGCAACCCTGGAAAGTCCTGGATGGGTGTCAACCCTAAGTACTGCACTGTTATCTTAGCATTATGCTAATACCAAATTCTTTCAAAATCAATTGTGAATCACGTCACCTGTGTAGAGCACTCTTTGTGTGGTACACAGAGTTGCTGCCAATGTAGAGCGCTACAAATTTGTCACTTGTGAGTTTACATGACATCTAGGATACTGCCTTAGAAGGCAGCAGCTTATGATGTCAGTAGGCGGTGCACTAAGTTTTGGAACAGCTGAACTGGTAAACTGGTGTATAGATGACAAAAACAAAATTACCACAATTGGGAGTCATTGTTGATAAGCCAGCTGAGGAGACATGCTCTAAAGGAGCAGAATGAAATGGAGACACAAATCAGAAAGTGCAAAATAGATAAAAAAGGAAGCAAGAGCCTAGTTTCCTAAGAGGCTAATTACTTTCAGCCAAAGAGGAAGCTGCATAAGGGGTTTACAGTGTGACCAAAGAGAGATTATTAACAACCATGTACTACATCTCCTAATGAGAGCTGGGACGTGGTCCACCAGTTAAGCCAGCCATAGAAAGAGACACACACAGGGGCATGACCACATGTCCGGACCCAAGAATTTAGTGCAAGGGACCGGGCCTCTAGAAGGACTCTGACCCATTGACATTTACTCTGGAGGAAGTGAAATGGAGGGGGGAATGGAACAGTGGGAAGAGGGGATACAGGTCAACAGAGGCGCAGACACACAGAGCCAGCCTCACACCTGCACACAGCAGGCCAGTCTGCCCCACAGCCCGGATGTGTGTGTCTGTGAGAGTGCTTGTGTGTACATGGATATCTTAATGAAGGTAAAGGTTAGGGCTACAGAAACGGCTAGACTGTTCCCCTCACAGATGGTTGGGTGTAACGTAGCCTCAGGGTAGCACAGGACCCATTGGGATGACTACAGAAAGGGTCACTATGAGAACAATAAAAAGATTATTTGAGAATACAACAGGGGGTTCCATTAAACTTGTACTGATTAAATGACATTTTTGGCAAATCGATTAACTGAGATATAAGGTATTTGTGATACATTTAAATGTTTTTACATGGCTCTCTGGAAAACAATATTTTGAATACTCAATCCTGGCATTCTATGGCCAAATATTTTGGTGTAATGACTGCTAAATGGTATATCTGACCATTGTCCTTGGCAACCAATCTCCTACACTGCGCTAGTTCCATGTTATCTCTCACATTATCCACACCATGGCATCAGCATGAAGAACTGTTTTCTGGTTCCATTCTCCATAAAAAGACAAAAAAATAAAAAATACTGAAATGATCGAACAACATGGAGATAAAAACAATGATTAAGTGTTGGAGTAAAAATATGACTTTGTAAAGTATCTGCACTCTAAAGCCAATTTATTATTATTTTTAATATGTTAAAAATCTAATGTTATCTAATACATTGTATTGTAAAGTGTTACCAATTATTAAAATGCAAATCAGTATTTCATGTCTAATTATATTTATTTATTTGTTAATTATCCATGTAAAAAGTGGGATAATGCACAGTCCTGATCACCCTGTCTGTGTTTATTTAGTGAAAATGGCAGGGTGAATGTTAATTATCCCTGACGTACAACATACCTAAGCAGTTTAAATAAGTAAGATCTTTTCACTGTGTTCTTGAAAAGCCCTCTTTAGCACAGTAGGGCGTCTAAGGATTGCGGTTGGATGGACACAACTGACTCTCTATGTGGCAATTTGAGAGGATCCATCTAGATACTCAAGGACATCATGCTTTAACGGCATGCAAATCCAAGAATTAGAATCTCACAGCATTTTTTTACTGAAACACTTATGATTTGAAAGTGAATATGGCACGTGACTTTACCACAGCTCTGTCCTTGAGCACACTATAGTAGAACAGGATGTTTAGTCTACCAATAACCTAACCCAAACCACAGAAGTGTCCACTCAACAGGCATGTAACAAGAACTATTAATAAAATATTGCCAGAAAAACTAGAGCCATCTGTATCTCGTAAAATGGGTTAGGGTCACTCCAGTAGTGACTCTCGGCATCCTGCAGTATAATAGTGGCACACACATGGACGCAGTAGCTGGTCAGGTGTTTGTGCAGGGCTGCAGTCACATCCTGGCTTCTCTGAATGGGCAGCAGAGTTAGAGGCCTGTGGAAGGAGACATCAAAGACATGAGGCCTGGTTTAAGGCATGAGTGGTGTAGCTTACAGGTCAAACAGCCACTTAGTGATTAATATCAGCAAATGGTTCCGATTATTACCTGTCAATCATTCAACACCTCCCTCTTTCTCCACTAATATTTTCAAGTATAGGGCCACACAAAAGGACAGATACAATCACCACGCCATGCTCACTCCTTTCTGTCTGTCTCTCTCTCCATCTGTCTTACAACATTATTAAAACTCTTGAAAAAAAAGAAATGTTGGCATTAGTAGTTGGAATAATATTTTTATTTTACAAAAAAAAAAAACTTAAACAGAGAGGACCACTTTAGAGGACCACTTGTACTTTGTGTGGAAGCTTTTTGACATTCTTGTGAAAACATTTTTTTCAGGTCAAACTAGTGTAATCCTAAAGTAAATCTGGAATATTATTAGTAAAGCTATCTTTAGTGGTCGAATGAATAATTCTACCTGAATGGTTGCATGGTATAGATTGAGTAACATTAGCTGATCGCAGCATAGAAGAGACAAGGTAATGATCTGAGATGTCCTCGCTCTGCGGCATAATTTCTATAGTATCAACATCAACTCCATATGACAGAATTAAATCTAGCATATAATTATGGCATTGAGTTTGTCCTGTCACATTTTGACTTACTCCAAGATAGTTGAGAATATTGATAAATGCTAATCCCAATGAGTAATTTTCATAATGTGAATGTTGAAGTCACTAACAATTTAAGTTCTTTCCACAATAACTACTAGATCTGATAAAAAATTTGCAAATTTACAAAGGAAATCAGAATATGGCTCAATTGATCTTCATACTGTAGGAAGGGCAAAATGCATCAGGGATTTTTATTTGTAACTGATGGTGACACATTAAGAATTATTAGTTCAAAAGACAAACTTAAATCCTATCCTCTGAGTAACACCAAAAACTTCACTGTAAATCGCAGCACACCTCTTCCTCGACCCTTCAGATGAGGCTCATGTTTATAAAAATAAACTAATATATTCATCCGGTTTAAGCCAGGTTTCAGTCAAACAGAGCCCATACAAACTATGATCTGCAATAATTTAATTACAATTAGTGCTTTGGTTGAAAGAGATCTAATGTTTAGTAGCACCTACATATAAAGTTGAAGTCAGAGGTTTGCATACACCTTAGTCAAATACATTTACACTCAGTTTTTCACAATTCTTGATATTTATTAATTGAAAACATTCAATTTCTAAGGTCAGTTAGGATCATTACTTTATTTTAAGAATGTGAAATGTCAGAATACTAGTAGAGATAATTATTCATTACACTGTTTATTTCTTTCACCACATTCCCATAGTCAGAAGTTTACATATACTTGGTTAGTATTTGGTAGAATTGCCTTTAAATTGTTTAACTTGGGTCAAACATTTTGGGTAGCCTTCCACAAACGTCTCACAATAAGTTGCTGGAATTTTGTCCCATTCCTCCAGACAGAACTGGTGTAACTGAGTCAGGTTTGTAGGCCTCCTTGCTCGCACATACTTTTTCAGTTCTGTCCACACATTTTCAGATTAAGGTCAGGGCTTTGTGATGGCCACTCCAATACCTTGACTTTGTTGCCCTTTAGCCAATTTGCCACTACTTGGTGTCATTGTTCATTTGGAAGACCCATTTGTTACTGAGCTTTTACTTCCTAGCTGATGTCTTGAGATTTTGCTTCAATATATCCACATAATTTTCCTTCCACATAATGCCATCTATTTTGAGAAGTGAACCAGTCCCTCCTGCAGCAAAGCACCACCACAACATGATCCTACCACCCCCATGCTTCATGGTTGGAATGGTGCTCTTTGTCTTGCAAGCCTCACCCTTTTTTGTCCAAACATAAAGATGGTCATTATGACCAAACAGTTTAATTTTTGTTTTATTAGACCAGAGGACATTTCTCCAAAAAAGTAAGATCTTTGTCGCCATGTGCACATACAAACTGTAGTCTGGCTTTTTTATGGTGGTTTTGGAGCAGTGGCTTCTTCCTTGCAGAGCAGAATTTCAGGTTGTGTCGATATAGGCCTTGTTTTACTGTGGATATAGATACTTGTCTACCTGTTTCCTCCAGCATCTTCACAAGGTAATTTGTTGTTTCCACCAAACTACGTTCACATCTAGGAGACAGAATGTGTCTCCATCCTGAGCAGTATGATGGCTGCATGGTCCCATGGTGATTATTCTTCCATACTATTGTTTTTACAGATGAATGTGATACCTCCAGGTGTTTGGAAATTGCTCCCAAGGATGAACCAGACTTGTGGAGGTCCACAATTTGTTTTCTGAGGTCTTTTTTTTTTATTTTCCCATGATGTCAAGCAAAGAGGCACTAAGTTTGAAGGTAGGCCTTAAAATACATCCACAGGTACAACTCCAATTCAGTACACCTCCTATCAGAATTCCTCCAATTGTCTAAAGGCTTGACATAATTTTAGGAATTTTCCAAGCTGCTTAATAGCACAGTTAACTTAGTGTATGTAAACTTATGATCCACTGGAATAGTCTAGTCTCAGTCACAGTCTCTAAGCAATCTCTTGGTGGCCTGTATGATGTCTCAAGCCAGCTAGCAGATGTTTGGATTAGCCAGTTTGTCTGCTTCCTCACCTGGACCCCAGTTAGTCAAATACTCTCACTATTAAGACTATGAGCCAAATTACCTTCCCTGGAGGGATGGAGTCCATCTCTCTTTAGCATGTTAGGCCTACCCCAAAAACTCTTCCAATTGTCTATAAATCCTTTGCCATTTCCTGGACACCACTCAGACATTCAGTCATACAGTGACACTTATCAACTATGAGCAGGGAGGGGGCAAGAGCATATTAAAGTGTCTGACATTGTTTTTGCAAGTTCACACACCCCTTTAACATTATCTCTAATGCTCTTCGACTGGCAAAGCCAAAATTGTTGGTGCCGACATGAATAACAATTTTAGAAAATCTGTTTATCATTTGCAGGCACTTGCAAATTTTATCTGATGTCAGATGCCTGAGCACCCAAAATACATTTAACAATAGTGGATGGAGTCTCTATTTCCATGTTCCTTACAATACAATATCCTATAACAAGGGCGCTTTCAACTTGATTCTCAGTGGGTGCATCACTGAGTGAGGAGAATCGATTAGAATTTTTTCGCTTTGCTGATCCTCCATTTTGTACTTAGCTCTCTATGTGGACCTGATCCTCCATTTTGAACCCGGGTCTCCATGCTGGACCTAATTCTCCATTTTTTAAATTAGTTTCCATTTTGAACCTAGTTCTCCATGTGGACCTGATCCTCCATTTTGAAACTAGTTCTCCATGTGGAGTTTAATCAGCTATTTTGTTTTCTTTGTTACAATATTTAGACACTACCCCACACACATACACTAGCATATACTCCACTATTTAGTTAGGATTTCCATGTTATGTTTTTGTGTTATATTCATATAGTATTGGCGGTGTTCATTGCTGTTTAATTATAATAAATCTCGATCAGTAACTTACATTAATTTTTCTCTTGTCAAAGAGTGTGCCCGAGGATAGAATTTAATGAGTTAAATGTTTCATCCTTTATCAATCCTAATTTATTTGCTAATTTGAGTAAATATCACTGGTAAATATAATAAGTAAATGTAACTTTTTGAAGTTGGTGTTCCCAGCATGTGATGGGCTTGAACAATTAATGAGCTTGCATGGTTTCACTGTTTGCAATTTTACACTGTTTTTAGAGGTAATGTTGCTGTTTTATGAATTCTGAAGTTTATTTTATACTCAATTACCCATTCATGATAAATATAAATTATCTCTTTGTCACCATCATCTAGATTTGTGCACCAAGATTTGAGGTCTGTGTGCTCTGTCTTATGTACCTACAATGCAATGTAATATTGCTTTAAAGATTACATAGTATGCATTAAGCTTTCCTGTTGGGAGTCTTCCGTATGTCAAGTGGTATATGATCAAACATGCGTTTGTAAGGAAAATTAAAAACCCGACATGTTATATATTTAAATATAACTATGTTTATTCAAGTACTATGTATATAATGTTTTTAAGTAAAATGTTACTGTATTTACTAACATGTTTAAGTTAAATTTACTCACTCACTTCAAGCTATATTATATCATGAAGTTAAATAGATTTCACTTAATTTGATACCATTAAGATTTACTTTGAAAAAATGTATGCTAAAACTTATGAAATAAAAAAAATAAGTAAATTGTTTCAAGAGCATAAACTGCAGGGACGTTTTAAAATGGAGTCAAAATATACAGACGAACAGTTACACACAAAACTCCCTAATTCTACAATCTTTATGTATTAAAGGTTTTCCTTGCCAGTTTACATTAATGGCTTTTCGCAATTTCACAATCGAACAACTGAGAACTTGAAATACGAATGTAGACCTGATCTGATTTTTGCTATCCAGATCTGAATAATTTGTCCTATCCAAGCTTAAATGCAGAGACAACTCTGAGTCATGTGTGAGGTGATTTTTATTAAAAAGTATCAAACACCTTCACATATTAATCTATTTGTTTGAGCAACCAGTCCAGCCCAACACAGCAACGAAGCATTAGCTCAAACAATGACATGAGTTTGGGGTGGGATTATCTGTTTGTTCGACCAATGGCAGATGGGAGGGGTATATTTGGAAATATGTGTGGAAACAACTTATTTTTGCAATTTCATTTGGTGATGCCAGTATGACAGAAATTAACCTAACCCTAATCTTCAGAGTGTTGATTTGGATTCCTTCTTTAGGTCATGAGACAAGAATATATATATATATATATATATATATATATAAAGATTTACTGTGGATTTGGTTCACAACACAAATAGCATTTGACTAATTTCCTAGTTTACACGTCACAAATTTGAACGATGTATTACGCAAACAAATGTTTTCATAGCTGATTGATTGTGGTTGATTAGAAAGAGTATATTTTTGATGCACTTAGATGCAATTTGATTTCAAATAAATTTATATTAAAAGTCAAACCCTAAAGGGATAGTTCACCTGTTACAAGGAGGGAGGTCCCAAGAGCAGGATCTAAATGCAGGCTTTAAAGTGTTTAATAAAATAAACAAAGTACAAATTAATGGTGTAAACGCATGAACAAAAGAAACATCAATGATGGTGAAAAATACAGGAACAGCAAAAACATGAACAATGGGAACGGAAGGTCAAAACACATACAATAACTGACCAGAAATGAGCAAACAACAGGGCTTTAAATACAAAAGACTAATTAGGTGAATGAGACACAGCTGGGAAACAATCAAGGACAGCTGGCAGTGATGAGGGCAGGGAATTATAGTATATGTAGTCCAGGAGGAATAGATGACAGATGCAAAAACACAGGACAGACAACAGTGAATCGTGACATCACACAAAAATTGTAATTCTCTCATAATTTTCTCACCCTCATACCATTTGTGTATGACTTTTTTTTCTTCTGTTGAACACAAACAATGATTTTTAGAAGAATGTCTGAGCTCTGTAGGTCCTTGCAAAGTGAATGGTGACCAGACCTTTCGAGCTCCAAAAATCACATAAAGGCAGCATAAAAGTAATCCATTAGACTACAGGGATTTAATCTATATCTTCAGATTTTTTTTATTATAAATCTCCACTTTCCCTTTAAGAATGTGAAAGTGAAAATGGAGATTTATAGTAAAATAGCACTTAAATATTGATCTGTTTCTCACTCATGCCTATTATTTAGCTTCCGAATAAATGGACTGAACAACTGGAATTGTATGGATTACTTTTGGAGGTTGAAAGGTCTGGTCACCATTCACTTGCATTTATATGACCTACAGAACTGTGATGGCATGAGGGTGAGTAAATGATGATAGAATTACAAACTATTTTGGTAAACTATCCCTTGAAGGCACTAAAATGTAAACTGTACATAAACTGCTTAGATCAACAGACCTACAGCCAGTCTACATACTGCTATGTGTTTTTGTTGTTTTATCAGTGTACCAACCCTAGTAACTGGTCATTTTAATTTATAAATGGGAAAAATACTTTTTCTGACAGACAATATTTATATTACATTTAATAGTTCTATTATATTCAGTAACAACTGTGTTTGCTAGAAATAATTGTAGGGATTATTCAGTAATCCCTTAATTATGTCCCTACCATCCATACCAAATCTACACCAATGGCATGTTGTTCGTTGCAACCACCCTGTTATTCACTCTTGACAGAGTGCACATATTTACTGAAGAGACATACCTCAAGCTGCATTTCCACACTGATAACTTGGCAAAATTGTGTGCAAATAGTTGTGAAATATTGTAAAATGACCTCCAGGTACTCCTTCCTGTCCCACTTAAACCATCAACAGACATTCAATTCTATACACACAGGAAAAAAAAAAAAAAAAAAAAACATCTTTATCGTAAACACTCAAAATTCCCTTTTTGAAGACTGGAATTGCATTTTAGCTTTTCACACAACTCTACCATATGTAAACTGACTGGAATTTATTGTAGTAGAATAACTGAATCATCCATGACGATATGGCAGTGTGACACGTTCAGGGCCATTTTATGATTCAAATACCTGCAGTTCCCCTCCTGTGGCACTCAGAGAGAGAAGGAACACTTATCTCATTTTTCCACATTTGTCCTGGAGGAAACAGGGAATCAGCACTGGTATTTTCTCTTCAAAATGATAACGAAAATGTGTGTGTTTGCCTGTTACATCTGCCTTACTTTGCCTCAGGAGGCACACTGCTTGAAAGGAAGACCCCTAAGGCTTATTGCCAAAAAAAACGTTAGCCAGCCCTGGCTTGGAACATACACAAAACTTCTTCCACTCATATTTCTCCAACACTTGCACCTCAAACTGACAAATGAAGACATCATTGCAGATCTAACTCTATCTAGAACTTCCAATACATTTATTTCTCCATCCCTCTATCCAGCCACACTCATTTAAAGTGATAGCTAACCCAATAATGAAAACTGTATCATTTACTCACCCTACAATTTTTCCAAAGCCTTGTTAATTTTCTTCATCTGTGGAGCACAAAAGGAGATGTCAGGAAGAATATTTTTCCCTTTTACTGTTCACTTTCATCTCTCTTTGCATCTTTTTCCATACAATTTAAGTCAATGGAGACTGAGACACATCTCCTTTTGTGTTCTACAGAAGAAAGAATGTCTTACAGGTTTGGAACAACATGAAGGCGAATAAATGATGACAGAATTTTCATTTTGGGGAAATAGCCCTTTAATGCAGATTAGCGCTTACGGCATCAGATCGGGGCATGCCTTAGAGTCAGACGCATGTGGTGGGTTCACTGCCGAATTTATATACCTATAGAAATGAGTTATGATGCCGGGCTATTTGAAAGCAGTAAAACATACGTGGGGGTTGTATATCATTGTATATATCTCTCCCCCCACCACCCTTTCCCCCTTCCACATGAGTTAACATGTCCCAAGGCCTCCGCGAACATGGAGGAAAAAACCTAGCATATGTTAAATGGAAACATTCCCAATACCAGGTCTATCAATCAAGACAGAGCTGACTTCACTCTTCTCCACTAATCTACAGAATTCCCTAAATCTGATTTCAATAAAGAACTCACTTTTCGATCACTGATAGAGTACGTTCTTTTAGTATGCTGTCGTGCAAAGCCAAAATGCTGGAAATACATTTAGTTAAAAATAGCTATCTCATGAGTATAATCTGTCCAGTGACAGACGGGTTTGGCTCATCTATACTCGGATTCAGACACAACAGAATATGACAAACGCTGTAATGCAAAGTCCAGAGTAAAACTGAGTCATTTTCAATCCATTTTCTCAGGTTCAGTGTTGCCGTAGGTATGAGGACTTGAGCTTCTCTCATTAACGTGCATATGAAAGCTGGTGAAGGAAGTGAAGATTTTTGGTTAATGAGGACTGAATTTTAGCTTTGTTTATCATGCAAATTGATTGTATTTCTTCAGAGGACATGGATTAAACCACTTGGACCACTGACTTACATTGTATGGATATGGAATTCTTTTAAAAAAATCTTTGTTTGTGTTCCAGCAGAAGAAAGAAAGTCATACAAATTTGAGACAGCATGCGGGTGAGAAACGTATGAGATAATTAACATTTTTGAGTAATCTGAAAAAAAAAAAATGTATCAGACAAAATCTATTTTAATAGTTGATTCAACTATCTAATGTAGAAAAAGTAAAGATTACCTACATATTCTTATAAATTGAACTTTTATGCCATTCAGTATGACTCAAATTTAAATTTCAAACAGCGAGAACCCAATGTTATGTTCGGTTAAGAAGGTAGAACAGGCTTTTGAGCATTCTCAGTTTGATTACTGAGATAGTTGTTTGTGGCAGAATAATTCCCCCTTCTTATCATTGCCACTACTGTGCTATCACAGATAGTTTGGCAACATAATACACATTAACTGCATAGGATTGTCCATTTAGTGGATTTTCAAACTTGAAGCGGAATCTTCAAGTTTACTGTTGTAAGTCAGTAAGCCAGGGCTCCTACTTACATGGAAAATCAGGAAATATCAGGAAATTTACAACTTGTCATTTTCACTCTTAAAGGAATAGTTCTCACACCATTTACTCACCCTCATGCCATACCAGATGTATGACTTTCTTTCTTCTGTAGAACACAAACAAATATTTTTAGAAGAATATCTCATCTTATCTCAGATTATTTCAAGCTCAATTACACTTCTATTGCTTGACACATGCAACGAGTGATAGATGGTGCTAGGAAGTGTAATCAAGCTTGAAATCATGATCGCCAAGGAGACTGCTGATGCCAAGATTTATTGTGAAAGATTAGCTGTATTTTGGTCTGTTATCACCCAAAGCCGATTTGTTAAGTTTTCTTTCTGATTTTTTATAACGTTTTCCTTTAAAGTAAGCTTAATTGTTTACTATTCTTACTGTGGAAACGAAGCTTGAATAAATTATGTATGCATGGTCAAGACAAGGTAACTTAAAATATAAAAAGGATATAAAGGATATAAAAATGTAAGCGCAGCGTAGTTCTAGTGGGAAGACAAGCGCAAGGTAGGTAACTCCTAGCAAATCACATATAAGCAATTGCCTTATAAGTCTGCTCACAATCTATCATATTGCTGTTTCAGTGTGGTAACATGGCAACCTCCACCACCCCACGGCCACCAATTGAGTCCCAACCTGCATGGGGATTGGGTCCTCACACCCGCCTCCTATCTTTGGCAGAATATGATGGTTACGAGTACAACTTCTTCGGACTGCCAGTCTCGCTAAAGAGAGACATTACAATTCTGTTACCTCTGGTGAAGTTGGAGCCTGTTTAACACAAGCCATTCCTCTCCACTCAAATGTAAGTACTTTTAAAAAGTCCAGAATTGTGTGTACTAAGAAGTACAGATAATAATCCTCACATGCTATAAATTTAAACTTTATAACTTTATAAATATAACTTAAAACTTTGTTTAAAGTTTAAAAAATTAATTAAACACAATAAGACTTTAATCACAGATATGGTTACTTGTAACTAGTTAACTGTCCTTAAAAAGTTGAGTACACTTTACTTTTAGCCAAATTAGTATGTTTACGGTCAACTTTTGACATACTAATTTTTGCATTCCGTGTTGCAGGTAACAAAGCATATTCAAAGGATGTCCAGTTGCAATAGATGCAGCATGCTAAGAGATCCCGCAAAGCTGGAAGGCCCTAAAGGTTTAACAGGTCTTGAAACAGTAGGCCGATTGGACAATGAGTCAATAACAGGCTGAGTGCTGTTGTTATGAGCTTAGTGGTGAGTGTGAGAGAGAGGTGGGCGAGAAAGCACAGACTCAACGCTCGCCGCAATCCAAGGTTATGAGGACCCGAGAGGTGTCGACGAGATTTATGGCTTTCTAAAGCCTGATGCTCCAGTTCAGAGAACCCTTAACTAGAGCAGATCAAAGATATGGATTCCAATAGGACAGACACTGCAAGGTTATTTCACAGTGCAGCTTTAAAACATTTAAAAGCTCAACTCCGCATCAGTGCTCTTGCACATTTGAACACCTCTAAATTCTGGTCCTCACACTGGGTTAAAGGAATAGTTCACCTACAAAATGAACATTCTGTCATCAGTTACTAACCTTTATTTAGTTCGAAATTCAAACAAATTTCTTCCTTTCTTTGTTAACACAAAAGGAGATATTTGGTAGAATGACAGCGTCAGTCAACCATTCACAGTCATAAAAAAAGTTAATGGTGACTGAGGATGTCAGTCCTGAACATGCCACCTCTCCTTTTGTGTTCCATGGAAGAAGGAAAGTAATACGGATTTGGAACAAAATGAGGGTGAGTAAACGATGACATAACATTCATGTTTCATCTCTTTAAGGACGATGCAAGGTGAATGTCAATGTGAAGTGGTCAATAGCTGGATCGTGGTTTTGGGATGATAAATGGTTTGCTGAAATATTATACAGACGGGAGGTCTTGAGGGTTCGAAACAAAGCATGAATGTATGAATATGAATGGCTGAAATATTGATCCCTTTATTGCATCTGGACTGACTATGTACTGGATTAGTCACGTCTGGGCTAGCATACCACTGCCTACTTATGGTCCACTGTGACATGCGTCAAAAGAAAGGAGTTCCGAGACACTCCAGGTAGCAGACTATGCAAATAAATGTACATGCTAACCTTTCAGATGAGAGCTGCTCATTCTCAAGCACTGACCAACACGTAAATGTGTTGTACAGGTCTTGAGAGGTAACAAATTTTGACACTTGTTAGTGATGTGGTTGCATGTATTTCCATCAATTATGCAGAATAGAAATCATACATACAGTAAAAATAAACTTTACAAAAGTCATAGAGCAGAGGCCATACTGTGTGAAAGTGCCTATTTTCTTTGTTTGACAAAATGTTTTAAGGTCTTTTCAGGTCTTGATCTCTGCCATTTATCCGGGGACATTATTTTAAAGAAAATAAAAATGTTTGTCTTCCTAACCTTTCATGAAAAGTGATGTTCCTTTTAAGCTGATGTTACTAATGCCACACATGCTATTGGTTAATGTTAACTAGCTATTTAGGCATTATTGTAAATAATGCAGCCTTTCTAATATCTATCCAATAGTTCTCACGGTAATTTAACACTGTTAAAATTAAAGCAATAGTTCATCAAACAATTTAAAATTCACGTCATGAAATTGTTGTACCAAACCCGAATGACTTTCTTTCTTATGCGGGACACACAATTATGTGATGTTTTAATAAATATTACATGCCCTCTTTCAATACAATGACAGTGAACAGTGCCTCCCTTTAAGCTTAAAAAAGGAGCAAAATAATTTGTGCATCATATTCCGAGTCTTATAAAGGCAAACAATGAATGGTGAGAATTAACCAGAAATTAAAGAATTTTTTTTTGTGACAATCTTGCAGTCCATTACAGATACATGGGTGCTATGAGAGAAGCCCGTTCACAGTGGCATGTGTGTTCACACAAAAACATATTGTTTTTGCTAGTTCATAAACAATGCATTTTGTTGCATGAACATGCATTGATTAGAGCTGATTTATTTGTTTTTTGTTTTTGCACTAAACAATGAAAGTTTTCATATGAACATCTCCTTTTGTATTTTGTAAACAGAAAAAAAAAGTCTTATTTACATTCACATTTACAATTATTCATTTGGCAGACTTTTATCCAAAGTGAATCATCTTAAGGAGACAGCGGTACAAACGTGCCATATTTCAAAGTTCCAGTAGCATCAGAATAGTATTCAAAACATATGAGTGCATGCATGTTTTAGTGACTAGTTAAGTGCTCTTGGAAAATAAGTGTTTTAAGTACTTTTTTGAAGATCACATACTGGTTTTGAATGACACGAGGGTGAGTGAATTTCATTTTGGGTAATCTATAACTTTAATAACAATGGATAAGACAATAATAGAAAATAATGATTGATTGGAAAAAGAAGTATTTCCATTGATATCCATCGATGAATTTGTTCTCAAGGGTGAATTTGGCCTTGAGCCTCCATGTTAAAAGCCTCCACAAAATGAGTGCTAGCAATGTGGGATTCTGGACAGTAGCTGTATAATCCACAATTGACCACAAATTCACATTCAGGTCTGACTCCATTCTCCACCATCCCCATTTCACGATCCAATCAATTTACGATTGATAAAATCAAGTCACACTATCAGGGGCATACATTCCTGGGGGGATGGGGGGGGGATAATCCCAGGAATAATCAAAACAAGCAAGTACAACCCCAGCTGAATATTCTGTTCCATCTAAAATATGTCACATTGCAGAAGCAAACCTGGTTGCAAATGCTGTTTCATGATAATTTTTTTAAACACAAATTTCTGGAAGCAATAGGCATGATGGCTCTTAAAACACCTGTATCCTTTCCCAGCTCAGAGGCCCTCAGCCATTGGGGCTGTGATGGCTCATCAGTCTCTCTGAGCTGGACTGAATGTGAAGCTTGTTTGGGGGGGAGGGGGGACTTCGGTGCAAACCCACAGGAAAAGAGAGGCTCCTGAAGCCACAGTGCCTGCTCAGGATGAACACATATGTCATGTCAGTTTGAACCAGTGGACTATTTCAAGAGATGGAGGAAAGAGAAGGATATTCATGCAAATTCATCCCAAAAACCTTTCTCTACAGCTCTGCTCAAAAACTGATTGAACAGCTTTGCTGCCAAATGCCTATATAAGTGTCATGGACACTCAATGTCACAATTTGGTAATCACATTGTAGGCTGCAACTCCGCGACCAAACAAACTGATCCTAATATGAAGCGTATGAGAGACGTAACTCAAAATTGATTCCAAAAGAGTTAAACATTAGCATACTGCTAAGATAACAATGCAATACTCTTATAAATTTAGAAACCACATGGTACTAGGGGTCAATTGATCTAAATTGATGTATTGATCAAATATCCAACAATGTAATGTCTTTGATGCAACGTGCAATATTCTAAGTATACTTTTTAAGATGCACCTTTATTTTGACAGTCTCGTACCAGCCACGTCCATATGCATATTCGTCTTCATTACTACACATTTCTATCAAATAGCGCATCCTCTTCAAATTGTAAACCAAGCACCAAACAATGCAGCAAAACTTAGCACTCTCAGCAGTAGCAGCTACGAAAAAATCAGATAATGTACAGTATTGTGGATATGGAAGTATTTTTGATGAAAAAGAAAAGATGGGTAGACAGAGAAAATCCATGTAATAGCAAAGAATGCCATTTCTAATTTAAATACTCAGGAAATTTGTCTCTCTTGAGTGCCGAATATGCCTCTGATCTATGAAAAAAGGCCAATGAGAAGTTGGCAGACAGTATTTGCATACCCCGCCCCCGGACATACGGGTATAAACGCGGGGTAATACGTCTAGATCATTCAGAAATGTTCTTTGGAGACGATGGTTGTGTATGCAGTGAGCTGCGAGTCACACACCTGTTCCTCTTCAGCGCACTTCAGCGGCTTTCTCCTTCTTTGCACGGCAGAGCAGTTTGCCCCTGGGCTCTTCAACAGCGCAAAACTTAAAAGAGTTTATTGTTAAAATAGTGATTTTCTCAGTAAAAGAGTATTTTCCTCTAAAAGAGCAATACACAGCGGGGTTGAACGTCCTTTTCAGGACGCATCTTTATAAAGGTGCCCTTCCGCCCCTGTGTAGTTCCTGGATGCAGTAGAGTGCGCCGCTTCAGACGGCCACAGGCGTTGTCTTGTGTGTCTGGGCTGTGATCACACCGAGGCAACGTTTCTCACTGCGAGAACATGACCATGGCAACGTCGCGGCTTTCCTTCAACCAAAGGACGCCACTCCAGCCACCTCCCGCATCGCTTCTTCTTCCCACGGGATTGAGGACGATGCGGCTGGCGATGGAGGCGTTCTGGGGACGGTAGCGTGTGCGGTTCCACTGGGTACGCCCCCTCGGACCATCCGGCACACTCGTTGACTCCCGTCTGTGCGCGAGGAAACAGCGACTCACCTCACGGCCAGCCTGCCTATTCTCTAGAGCTCGAGGTGGATGAGCTCGCCGCTGCATCGGAGACCTGTCCGGCGTCTGCAGGAGCTGTGCTCAGTGACCGACCTCGCCCTCAGGGCCACGAAGGCCACAGCGCAGTCACTCGGGCAGGCAATTGCCACACTCGTGGTTCAGGAACGTCATCTGTGGCTGAACTTGGTCGAGATGTGTGAGACGGACAAGACACGCTTCCTCAACGCCCCTGTCTCCCAGTTCAGCCTCTTCAGCGACACCGTCGCGGATTTCACCCATCAGTTCTCCGGGGTGAAGAAGCAGACGGAGGCCATTTCACACATCCTGCCCCGCCGCAAACCTGCTGCCACGGGCCATGCCCCGTCTGCTCGTGAGGGCATCCACCTGTGGCTAAGAAACACCCTGCTCTGCCTCAACCCGGGCCCAGCTCTAGCCCGAGCACCCCGCAGGAAGCACACACCCCCCGTCTCACAGACCCCCTCGAGGATCCAGAAGGCTCCCAGGCGGTCCTGAGACAATCGACCCAGGGACCAAGACGTTAGCTCAAGAGCTGGTAAGCAGACCACTCCATCCCCCGGTGGAGGGCCTGGAGGAGAATCTTTTGTTGAATTAATTTAATTTGCCGCACAAATTCTCAGTAAAAGAGCTATTTCCTTTGTCTCTGGGTCACCTGGCCCGCAAAGTCCGTTCTCACGGCACTCTGCCACCCCACCTCAACAGTCCCAGCACGCTGGATGTGGACCCCCCACCCTCAGCCCCACGACTGTTCCCTTGACGGCCGTTTCTGACGAGTCTAGAGGATGCCTCCACCGGACCTCCTCCTCAGTCACTAACCCGCCCCCTGCCGGGTGTGCGGAACAAGGTAAGTGCTTCAAGACTTTTCTCAGCACCAGAGCCTCGGGACACACCAGAGCCTCCCGATGCCGTATTACCTGCTCCACCCCGCTGTGAAGCCCCGCCGGGTACATCAAAGATAATCGTCCCTTTAGTGCACCTAGCGCAGAGTTTGGACGCGTGGCTTTCACTTCCCAACCCGTCACATTGGCTGGCCAGGACCATTCAACTCGGTTATGCAATTCAGTTTGCCAGCCCCCCCCCCTCCTTCGGGGGCTTCTGCTTTACCGCAGTACACGGCGAACATGCCAAATCCCTGCACGCGGAAATCGCAACCCTCTTACTCAAAGACGCGATAGAGCATGTCCCTCCAACCGAGATGAAGAAGAGTTTCTACAGCCCTTACTTCATCTTACCCAAGAAAGGCGGCGGCTTACGACTGATCTTGGACTTGCGAGTTTTCAACCGGCTTTGCACAAAATACCATTCAAATTGCTCACGCAAAAACACATCTTAATTTGCGTCCGGCATCTAAATTGGTTCGCAGCGGTTGACCTGAAGGAGGCGTATTTCCATGTCTCAATTCTGCCTCGACACGACCCTTCCTACGGTTCGAATTCGACGGGAAGGCGTATCAGTACAAAGTCCTCCCCTTCAGCTCTTCCCTGTCCCCTTGCGTCTTTATGAAAGTCGCAGAGGCAGCCCTTGCCCCACTCCGAGAAGCCGGCATCCATATACTCAACTACCTCAACAACTGGCTCATCCTGCCCCACTCCCGAGAGTTACTATGTGCTCACAGGGACCAGGTGCTCAGGCACCTCAGCCGTTTGGGGCTTCAGGTCAACTGGGAAAAGAGCAAGCTCGCCCCGGTTCAGAGCATCACTTTTCTCGTCATGGAGTTAGACTCAGTCTCAATGTCAGCGAGCCTTACCAACGAGCACGCGCAGTCAGTGCTGGAATGCCTCGCCGACTTCAGGCCGGGCACAGCGGTCCCTTTAAAACTTTTCCAGAGTCTTCTGGGGCATATGGCATCCTCTGCGGTGGTCACGCCACTTGGGTTGATGCATATGAGTCGCTGCTGGCCATGCACATCCCGAGCAACCTCAATGTGGTAGCGGACGCACTGTCACGACAACGCTTGCCCAGTGGAGAGTGGAGGCTTCACCCCCACTCGGTTCAGCTGATTTGGGAATGGTTTGGCAAGGCTCAGGTAGACCTGTTCGCCTCCCGAGAGACCTCCCATTGCCCGCTCTGGTATGCCCAAAAAGAGGCTCCCCTCGGGGCAGATGCACTGGCAAACAGCTGGCCCTCGGGACTGCGCAAGTACGCATTTCCCCCAGTAAGCCTTCTTGCACAGGTGCTGTGCAAGGTCAGGGAGGACGATGAACAAGTCACCCTAGTCACTCAGTTACATTAAAAAAGTATTTGATTAATTAAGAGATTACTTTGCATTTTCTTTTCATTTGTTTCATTTAATATTTAGTCTATTCAGTTGGAAAACATTTATCTGTATAAATAGGCTAATACAATCTGAGGAGCTTTTAAACAGAAGTGAAACACTTTCTTATAATATGATTCATACAAGCAGACAGTGACCGCTTTCGCACTGTTATGAGTAAAAAGGTGGATAAGACATCATTGAAATCAGAAAAAACATGTCATTTTGTACACTCTGTGGGGTTTGAAGCAAGTTTGGAGCATCAGAAATAGTTGAACTTTTGTACATTTTCTTGTGGACATTCAGTTGTGTGCTAAGATATAGCCCTTTTACATGTTACCAGCCACGATTGATTTTTCAAGAAATCTATCAAGAAAATTCACATTTTTACCTCAAGTAAGACCTTTGATATTAGAGCAAATATACACAGCAAAATCTTATTCTTGATTAGTATTTTTTGAATTGTTTTCCTGTAAAAAATATATTTAAAAAAATGGTTAAAATTAGTTGAATACAAGTGTATTTTGTCTGTGGTGGAATATATTTATAAAAGTAAACCTCCCAAACTTTGAAATTAATAGAAATTTTGAAATATATGTATAAAATCATGATCAAACATTAAAATAAAGAGTTAATTCATATCAGTAATAAAAATAAAAGTTGTTTTATTCTACATGGAGAAGGTCCCCTCATGGGGGTGGCCATGTTACGATCACATGACCAGCCGAATAGGCTACTACTTGCTTAATCTCACTAACCGCCCAGTTATTGGACACTTTCACCAATGGATTAAATGACTGCAATCATGGCTGACTCCTTTGATTTTTAATGGGAATGACAACGAGGCTGTGAGGGATAGACGGTATAAAGCTGTAAAAAGCTCCTAGATCACATAAGATTTTCCACAACTCATGTTTTCTGGAGTTTTTTGTCTTATGAATGTTCTTGGAAAGATGTTTTTTTCAATGTTTTGCCCATGGAATAATCCAAAAACACTTTAAACTGCAGCCTTGTTGTCATTCCCATCAAAAATCAAAGATGGCGCTGCTGGGAATAAGGCCTATAGTATGGAAGCAATTCCATGCCATATATATTTGCAAACAATATAAAGCATTTTTATAGCAGCTATAAATTAAGTAATATAACAAACTAAGCTATCATTTCAATAAAATCTTGTCAAAATATCATATAAACCTTATTTTGCATTTTGTATATGTCAACTTGCTTTCTGACTCCTGTTGAGTGCAGAAGATAGCGAGTCTTACTACATTGACGAAAACGGGTTTATTTAGTGTTTGTGACGTGCTGGTGTTTATTAATATGTAAATAATTTATAACCAAAGTTTACTATATTAAGTAACATTGCATTTACATATTACATATAATTAATTTAACTTTTCTCTCAAGGATCTCTCATTGGCATTCATATGTACCTTGTAATAAACTTTAAATTGCAAATCCTGTAGGTCAATTAAAGGCAAATTCACCCCAAAATTCAAAGTGCATCCTAGCACTTGGATAATTTCCTCACATTCAAACACTCATGAAAAGCTTTCCTATATATGTTTGCTCACATTTTTGTTTTGCTCAATACTTTTTTTCTTTTGCAAAACATTATTTTATCTTGCAATAATTTATATTGTTTGCAAATATAAGACATGGAATTGCTTCCATATTATAGCATCACTAACTGAAAACTACTGTGTTTGAATAATGATACATCCACGCTGCTAGGTGTCAGTGTAGGTCCAAGACAACAAACACAAAAATTACTGAGTGCACCTTTAATATATTTTGTGTTTAGTGTATCTTCCTGGTGAAATTGGTTCTAAAAATAGATAAGAATTAAACAAATAAGAATTTCTTTTAGAGCATCCACCAATGAACTCCAGCACTCTGATCCATTTTCTCAGTTTCATACCTCATCATAATTCTTAACCTAAGTAAGGGGTAATCAGAAGGCGGACTCCGGTCCAGATCCAGACCGAAGGACACTTCAGTCTTGTCACAGATATTCACCGTTCTGTGGACTCTTTATATATATATATATATATATATATATATATATATATATATATATATATATATATAGTTTTTGTGTCATCCTTAGTTTCCCCTGTACTACACTTCCCATAATTCACTGCCCTCATCACTTCCATCTGTTACTCATCTTCCTCACATGTCCTGCATACCCTCATTAGCACTGTTTGTATAAATACCCTCCTGTTTAGTTCATTCAATGTCAGTTCTTAAAGTGTTTCATTGTATAGTTATGTTGTGATGTTTTGCATTATAATTTGTTCAACTCCAGCGAGTTTCCTTGATTATTCCTTGTATTTGTTCCACTCCAGCAACTACTAAAAGACAGAAAAGTTTCTCCTACACTGGAGAAACTTTTCTATCTTTTAGTAGTCGCTGGAGTGGAACTCCTCTCTTCCTCTCCTTGAACCAACGATACAGAAGAACTGACTGAACTAAATAAACCTACCGCCTGCTGTAGCAATCCTCCTCCTCGAACAAGGAGACCGCCCAGTTGAGGATAACATGCGTGAATTTCTCCATCTCATGTATTTGGTGCACTATGACCACGCTCTGGTGAGTCTCTTCAAGGTTGGCCTGAATAGTGCATTGAAGGAGATGATGCCTCCGTCTGTTCCTCACTGGACGGTCGCTGACTACGTGGAGGCAGTGCTGCAGCTCACCTTTTTACTGTGGGTAAGGAGGATGAGGACTTTCTCCTCCCACAGTGGTTGACCTCCAGCCTTCCACAGCACCTACCTCAAAGTCTTCCACGGCCCCTGTCTCCAAGCTTTCCACGGTCCGTCACCAAGGTGGAGGATGGAGCGGCTTTCCCCTGAGTGAAGGAATGCCACGACCGCAACGTTGCCATGGTTATGTTCTCGCAGTGAGAACACAAACCATCCACGAATGATGCTTCTATGTGACTACGTCCCAGACATGTGAGGCAGCACTCATGGCCATCAGAAGCAGAGAGATAGCAACCACAACCAGGAAATACACACAGACGGAAAGTTTGCGTCTTTTAAAAAGAAGCTATCCATCAGTATGCAATCTTTTAGAAGAAATATACTCTTTTATTTGCAAGAATATATACTCTTTTAGCTGTCGAAGCGCCCAGGGGTGTACTCTGCATTAATCGCACAGAGAGAGAAAGCCACTGAAACGTGAGCAGGGCATCTGTTGCGCATTGGTGGTAGATATTGCGGATGTCTGTACTGCAGTGGCATTTTCAGCTGGCAATGCATCAATTTGAAAGGCTAATGCGTCTCGCTGCTGTGTTTATCGACCTGGAGTCGTGAGCAGGTGATGCTGCTGCTTAGGCTGGACCAACATCTCCCTACTATGTTCACCATGTGGAGCTGTGAGTTGGGTACTGCTGCGGCAGTATAATTTTGAAAGGGGCTCCGGCAGGAGCTACATTTGGAAAGCATGTCCCCGCTATGTGTTTTCGCGAAAGCTATGACTGAGGTACTGCTGCGGCAGTGTGAAAAGCAAGAAGCTTAAGGGGCTGCATTAGGATTTCGTAAGCTTAATGCTGGGATGCATCTCGCTGCTGTGTTTATCGACCAAGAGTCGTGAGCAAGCACTGCTGTGGCTGTGACACTCTGAAAATTCTCCTGCGAGAGTAGTAGAGCTGGAGAACGTCCCGCCGCAGCATCCACGACATTGAGCTCATGAGTCAAAATTGCATGGGCTCTCAAATGTCACAGACGGGGAAGGATTTCCTTGTCCCCAGTGGAGCGGGCCAAACGATATCCAAAGCAAAACCTGAACAAAACCTGAACCTGCAAACACTGCCCCAGGAGGAGGTAGACCCAGCCCCTTCGTTGCTGTGTCCGCTGTGTGGTGCACAGTGGAAAGGGAATACTGTCTCCAAACAGAGGCTTTCCCACTGGGTGGTGGACGCCATTTAATTGGCCTATTCCCCCCCCCCCTTTGCGGGTCCGAGCGCACTCAACAAGGAGTATTGCGTCCTCATGGGCACTGGCCAGAGGCACCTCCCTGGCAGACATATGCAGAGCAGCGGGTTGGGCAACACCTAATACCTTTGCGAGATTCTACAATCTCAGGGTTGAGTCAGTATCGCCCCGTGTTTTCTCAGGTCCGAGCCAGTAGAACTCGGTACACACTGACGGACTGACTGGGTGGATCGCTTTCACCTAATGCCCTATCCCTCGGCTGAGGTAAAACTGTGCACTTTCTCTCCCAGGAGATCCCACTCATTTGGATCCCTGGATGACTCCTCCCTAGCCCTTTGGGTCCGCAGTTCAGCGGAGGAACTCCCCGACCCAATCCACGGCGGGTACTTAATCTACCCTGTACTGGGTATATAGGTGCTCCACAGCTCAGGACTCCTACATGGACTCCCCCTGTGTGTATTTCTCCTTACGAGCGGACCCGCATCTCCCTTGGACAGTTCCCACTGCCCCCTGGTCGTCGTGTTTGTAGCAACTCCCCCCTCCGGAGAGGTGGGATCTACCACCGCACTGCTTTTTTGAATGAATTATAAAAATATTTACTGTATATTGGCCATTTTTCTTTATTCAACCTTTTTGTCACACTGAATTCTGGAATGGAGCATATGCAATGCTGCTTTAGAATTTGGCAAAAGAAGGTACATTAGAAGGCAACGCAATTACAATATTCTAGCCAACTTTGGAGTGACATTCTCATTAGGACTGCATTTTAAGATGCTGTTATTGCCATTTTCTCCCCATGAGAGTATTGTGTTTCCTGTTTGTTTGCTTTTTGTTCAATAAATATATTTTATTTTCATTCTTGCATTTGGGTCCTCATTCCTGACAAGTTCCGTGACAGAACAATATAAACAAGAATATAAATCTCGTTCCCATGTGTGTCGTCAGGATCGCACCCCCAGTGCATCTTCGATCTCCATCAGGGGGAATCAGTCAATGAGGGAATATGTACTTGAATTTCTAGCGTTGGCCTCTGGTTTGGGCTTCACCCAGGAATACCTCATTGATCTCTTTATGGCAGGCCTGGTTGAGCCAATCAAGTCTTGTATTCCTGTTGGAGGTGAAGAGGGGAGTCTGACCGAGACTGAAAAAAATGCCTTTTAAGTGGGATTATTTTATCTCTGCTTGTGTCTCGGAAGGCTCTCTGTCTTCATCCCAGTCTGAGGACAGCGATACCCCCTAAATGAAGTCGGGTGCTACAGCCCCTCTTCGCTCAGTCCAGTGGCCAGAATCTCTCAGACACAATCCACCAGTCTGTTCCTCAGCCTAGTAACCAGCATCAGTCAGACACCAGCCTGTTGCTCAGTCCAGTAACCAGCTCCCACCAAACACTAGCCACCAGTCTGTTGCTCAGCCCAGTAACCAGTAAGCAGCACCCATCAGACATCAGCTACCAATCTGTTCTACCCAGGTCCCCTGGTCTTCCCTGCTTCTCTGGTCCTCTGTTCCTGCCAAGGCCAAGCTCCTGGTTTATACCACCCACCCTCCCTGGTCTGTCATCTGTCAATCAGCCTGATCCTTTCCATTCCCTTGGAAAGGGAATTTTGTGAAAGAATTGTTCCTGCTCATTGCTCTAAATATTAAAGGGGACATATAGGAGGTCATAAATATAAAATAAAAACATACTGTTTCATAAGTTTCAGAAATCAAATCTTCTTTCTCACAGCAAAAAGAACATTGTCCAAGTCAAAAAAGCTCACCCCCAAGTCTCTTGGACATTTTATTTATTTTGTAAATGGTCCATTTTATTGTCAGTCAGGAAAATATCTTACATCCAATTACTAAGAAAAGTTATAGCACACCTCTCCCGAGGCCACACAATTTGAGCTATAAAAAATACTTGCCTTTGCAAGCAAAACTAATTACAGTTTAAAACAGTTAATAATGTTTGGCATCGACTATATGAATTGAGTTGAGTTGTTACAAAATTCAAAACAAAACAATGCAATGAAAATTGTGTTTTATTTATACCATAATTTGCTTGAGCTATGATTAAAGAAAGGATGTGAATCACCTCTGTAGTCTGCATCCCAAAATCTGTTGTGGTTTTGTCTTCAATTGCCGTTTTCCTCCATTTCATCCCTGACCTTCTTCAGGGTCCCTGTGTGCAAAAACACACACACACAAACACACACACACACACACACACACACACACACGCACACACACACATATACACTCACACAACCATCCTCTAGAGTAAACTTTCAAAACAGCTTACAAAAGGAAGTCCATGGGACTGCTACAAATCCCCTCATTTCCAGTTAAATCTTTGCTTAATTGCTCATTAAAAACCTTTCATGCAGAAAAATATTATACATTCAGTTTGCTTACGCATTCACACTATTTATGGTGCCTTTGGAAAATAAGTCAAAATGTAGAGTGCTAGGCCAACATGTTAAAGTCCTCTGTGGAGTGACGAACTACAAACAACAATGTTTGTTGAAAAAAAGAAAATAGAAAGAAAAAAGCAGATGCAATAATTGCAACAGTAAGCTTTGTTAAATTCAGAGGCTTTGGAGTTGATTTGAATGCCTGATAGCTATGGCCATTTCTGGGCTAATCCATGGAAAGGGTTAGAGGGAGGATAAATGTGTGTGTTCACTTATTGTGGGCAAATTAAAAGTGCATGCATCAAGGCCACATTTTTCTAATCAGTTGCTTCGGAAGTGAGACCCCGGGCGAGGCAATTTAGTTGAAGAAGAGAGAGAGAGCCCAGCAAGGCAAGGGAGCAAACAAGCAGCCAGCATGTCACTTTTTGACCTTTAAGTCCATCTGATGAATTTCTGGTAATTAAATTGTTTGATTGGTTGAATTAATGATTTGGATAACTGCCCTTCAAAGCTGTTTACTTATCGGTAAATCCAGCCCTATTCTGCTTGTCCTGTTTTTTTAACGTAACCTTTACAGAAATTACAATACGCACCAGTTACATTCATAGCAGAAAAAAAATTAATTAAAATAAATTTTCTTGCCTCCTCAATTTGTGGATGTGCATATATGTGTGTTTTAAAATGAGTTTCTATACGTGCTTATGTACATGTTTATGAAAAGAAAAGCAATAAAGAACAAGAAAGATAGAATGGCAAAGAGTGGTAATAAAAGGCAAGAAAATTCTCATTAATAAGCATATGTTTACACGGTAATGCTACTGGTCACCAATCAGATCACATAATCTGCCTGTTGAGACATCGCTATTATATGCAGGAATTAGAGGCTTGTCATACTGAAAGGCTTTGTCGAGCTCAATACATCTCTAGGTTTCCAACTCCGACGGTGACAAATCATTCCAAATTACAGATTCGAAGGAGACTGTTGTCAAAAGTCTTGATATGCTACCATTTATTTACACAGTCATCTGAAAAGAAAATATTCAGATATTCTCTTGAATGGCATATATCACATTCAGTCTTCAGCCTATTTGTTTCATATCAGTGTATGCTTTCACAGTTCCCTCTGGTGAGCTTTTACTTATGGTGCTTTGATTGATTACAAAATTAAGAACTATAGTAAAAAGAAGTTACAGCTGACATTAGTCATTTTTTTCCAATATGTAATGTGCGTGGCCTGGGTAGCTCAGCAAGTAAAGACGCTGACTATCACACCTGCAGTTGCGAGTTCGAATCCAGGGTGTGCTGAGCGACTCCAGTCAGACTTCCAAAGCAACCAATTAGCCTGGTTGCAAGGGTGGGTAGAGTTGCATTGGGGTAACCTCCTCATGGTCACTATAATGTGGTTCTCGATCTCGGTGGGGGGTGTGGTGAGTTGTGCGCGGATGCCACGGACAATAGCGTGAAGCCTCCAAACGCATTAGGTCTCCGCTGTAACACGCACAACAAGCCATGTGATAAGATGCGTGGACTGACTGTCTCAGACACGGATGCAACTGAGATTCGTTCTCTGCCACCCGGATTGAATAGAGGCGCCACGCCACAACAAGGAGCATGATCTAATGAACTAAGCTAAAAAATATTTTTGCAACAAAATAGGCAAAATATCCCATTATAAAAGTTTTAATTAATGTTACGTCAGATTGCAAATAACTGCACGTCTATTTCTGAACACTCCATTTACATTTACATTTCACAAAACTGTCAATTACATACATCACAGTTTCAATTACTGGCCACTTATTAGAAAAGTTCCAGCAATTTAAGACCAATCATCATATAGAGAAGCCGGGCTTCCAGGAGTCACAAAAATCCATTGATGAAAAGCCCAATGTCCAAAAGGCACACAGATCCAGACAAAGGTGTAATTTACAAATGGACAGGTGGGACATGTCCCTACCACTTTTTGCCTTTACCAATTTTGTCTAAATCTTTTTTTGAAATTGTCTGACAAGTGTCTAATGCAGAAACAGCAGTTTCTATTTCATTCTTGTGTGTTATAGAATGTGGTGATCCAATGCTGAAATTTGTTTTTTTTTTTTTTTATTTTAAAATGAGTGCTCACTGTGGCTGTTATCAGTGGTGTTGAGTGACAGCAGGGAAGCGATGTTCTCTTGTGCATTCAGACGTGCACTCCACATGAGCTGCAGCTCGTATTCAAATCACAAAACAAAATGCAAACCCATGTGTCATTGTTCACTTCTGCTAGTGCTGTCAGTCGAATAATTGTGTTTATTGCGATTAATCACATATTTTTTGTCATTAAATGCAATTAATCACAGATTTTGAAACTGCTGACATTTTACACTATATATATTTATTTTCCTGTCAAAATGCATTTATTTCCATTTTAGGAAAGAAAGCAAAACAAAATGTAACAATGTAATGCTTTATTAACATTCAAAACAAATCCTTTGATATTACAAAGATAGAAATGCACTAAAATAGCACCAATTCAAGTAACATTAAATGTTTCCCTAAGTCTGAGTGTAAGTTTGACTAATTTAAAGAACTAGTCCCCACATCAGTTGCATATTCATTGCAATGGGCATTAAATCTCTTAAACTCAATTCATCCACAATACTAATCTGCTGATAGACAGCGGCGATCCACTTTGTTGCGGCAATCTTGAAGTCACATTCATGATTCACATCAGGGCATCAACACCAGCACTGCTTTGAACTTCACATGAAGAGCGCTTGCATACAAAAACGTATCATTCTATTGTGCTTCTGTGGAAATTAAAATTTGAGTTATATAGGCTGAAAATGACTAGATTTCTATGACAAGTCCAATCTGGGCTTGTTATAAATTGCATTAAGAGGTCCTTTCTCCATCATTTTATTACGGAAACAATGTTGTGTGTGTGCGCAGAAATTATTTTATTTACTGAGATAACAACCTCTGTGGCTCTATCATAGGACAGAGAGTAACGGTCAACTAGCATGTTAAATATAATATACAGTCTCAAAGTTTGTAGTAAAACAATCATAGCTGTGTAATAAGCATGAGCAACAGGTAGCTGGTGTCATTAATAACAAGGGTTTCTGAATCTTACATAATGCACCTTTAAACTGTGGAATAAAAACAGCGGACACTGCATTCAGAATCAGGGTCTTTTGAACTGTCTGTGTATATATATATATATATATATATATATATATATATATATATATATATATATATATATATATATATATATATATATATATATATACACTCACCTAAAGGATTATTAGGAACACCATACTAATACTGTATTATAGTTCTTATTACTTACACAGTATTAGTATGGTGTTCCTAATAATCCTTTAGGTGAGTGTATATATTGTTGAACCAGTATTTATAGAAAGGTATCTTTATTATAAAATCATGTAGCTGAAGATCAATTGAAAAGGTTGAAAATGATAAGCTGATTCTCATCTCTTGTAAACACACACTCAAGCAAGCCAGAAATAAGCCAAAAGTGTGTCTTCTTGTGTTCAGCAGAGAGCATATCTTTTTCTTCATTTGGCAAACCAGACTCGGCCCAGATCTCAGTCGATTTTTGTTGACCAGACTCACACCTGATTTCAGCCAAATGCTGTTTAGCACAAAGGTATTAACATTTAACTGCCAAAACCAAACCAGAAGTGCCAAAAGTATCTTGCTATCTGGATAATTATGTGAAAAATGTATTGGGGCCCTTAAATTGGTAATCAAGACCAACTGTTAATCAAAACAGAAGAAATATTATTTGACATTATCTGCTCAAAACCTAACTAGTATTTATGAGTTTCGTCACATTGTGACATCACCCCCAAGGTCCCAACCACTTTTTGAAACAAAGTGAAGCCCATGGATCCAGATCCAACTCAAATAGCATAGCACTCACAAAGCTCCAATAGACTCCATGAGAAGCATGGTGTCTAGGTGTGACATAAAATGATGTGTTTAGAGCTCATCGTCCAATGACCATCACCCTTTAAATGTACACCAATCAGCCACAAAATTAAAACCACCTGCCTAATATTGTGAAGGTCCCCCTCCTGCCACCAAAACATCACCAACCCGCATTTCAGAATAGCATTCTGAGATTATATTCTTCTCACCACAATTGTAAAGAGCTGTTATCTGAATTACCATAGACTTTGCCAGTTCAAACCATTCTGGCTATTCTCTGTTGACCTCTCTCATCAACAAGGCATTTCAGTCCGCAGAACTGCCGCTCACTGGACGTTTTTTTGCTTTTGGCACCATTCAAAGTAAATTCTAGAGACTGTTGTGCATGAAAATCCCAGTAGATCAGCAGTTACAGATATATTCAAACCAGCCCATCTTGATCCAACAATCATCCATGAGATTATCTAATTAGCCAAACGTGTGGCAGCAGTGCATAACATCATGCATATACGGGTCAGGAGCTTCAGTTCATGTTCACATCAACCGCCAGATTAAGGAAAAAAAATTGATCTCAGTGGTTTTGACTGTGGCATGATTGTTGGTGCCAAATGGGCTGGTTTGAGTATTTCTGTAACTGGTGATCTCCTGAGATTTTCACACACAACAGTCTCTAAATTTTACTCTGAATGGTGCCAAAAACAAAAACATCCAGTGAGTTCTGTGGATTTAAAATACTTGTTGATGAGAGAGATCAACAGAAAATGGCCAGACTGGTTAAAACTGACAAAGTCTATTGTAACTCAGATAACTGCTTTAACTACAACTGTGGTGAGAAGGATAGCATCTTAAAATGTTATTCTGTGATGTGGGTTAGCGCTGTTTTGGCGACACAAGGGGGACTTACACAATATCAGGTTAATGTTTTGGCTGATTGGTGTATGTGCAATAGATTCACATTTAAGAATGGCTTCAATGATTCTACAGACTTCTATGGACATCAATTTAGTAAAAATAAAGATTACGTTTCTTGAACGAACAGCATGACAGTGATGTGAGATATTTGATACTCTTATTTGCTTAAAATTGAAATGCAATGCAATTTATATAGATTATTTGCACTCCTCCCTTGTCAAAATTGCAATTACCGCATTTCTAATGAAATTTTAGGGAAAGCCGTGCTTCCCAATTATTTTTAAATTAATCACCAATGGTTTAAAAGGACAGGCACAGCAGCATTGGCTCAGCCAATACTGTGAGTTTGCGGAGACTATCTGTTTTCACAACCAATTAAAGTTTTCTGGAATTTTTGAAAACAGCGATTATTTTGTAGTTCTATTTGGTAACACTAGTTTAGCAGAAATTACACACTTCAGCTAGAAACCTAATTTCTTGAACTAATTTAAATTCACGATCAACATCCTAAGTCCTAAACACAAACAACTCCTCTTATTACATTCTGCAATAAAAGTATCAAAGCATGTTTTCTTGCCTGGCAAACTCATTACCATGGCACTATCTGCAATACTTTTCATGTGGAGGTCAAAGTGGCTCTTCATGTAAATCATGTGGAAGCCCCTTAAGAAAATTTTAATATTATTTATGGCACATATAAAAACATTCCTAAAATATTTTTTTTCAAAACAAAAATCTTACATATGAGCTGGCAGTTACTGTAAAGATATTTTTGAAGAGGAATATTTTACACTGGAATCTAAGGTGGCACATTCCTCAAATAAACAAAAGAATAAAAATTGAGAGTCTTTGTGAATGTGCACTTGACACAAGGGAGCTGTGAACCGTGGCCTTCAATCAATACCAATTCTGCACCGCCCATAAAGTTCCCTCTCAAATCTACAGTCAAACATTGCTGGGCACAAACTTTCTCCTGTAACCCGCAGATGACCCTCATCTTCAGCTTGGCTCTCCCATTTCTGCAGCTGCCAAAGCCATCACCCAGGGGATGTTCCGCATTAGGCCCGAAGAATGGGCCGTGCAGAAGAGGGCTGCAGTATTTTCAGACACTTCGACAAATACTTTTGTGTGTGCTCTTAAATGACTTCCTCTGACAGAAAAGGCATTGGGGAGTGGATCAGGAAGGCATTAGCCCTGGCTATGAAAGCTCCGATAAGATTGAGTGGGGAGGGAATGGGGGGACAAGAGCAATAAAAAGAAAGAAAAACCAATAATTGCAACAATATCTCCTTAAGATTTGAATGCCATGTAGTAGCATTAATATTGCAAAGAAAACAATGTGACAACACAGTATTTCTCTTATATCACTCCACTTAATCATATCTGTATGAAAGTGTAGACCATAAATACTGTACAGAGGGGAGACTGAGGCTAGTTATCACTATATTTGTCACTACATCACAGTAACCAGACAAGCAAACATTCTAGCTAGGTTTATCTATATAATGATGGTAGATTTTAACCAAAAGGTTGAAGTGTGTTCTCTGGACAAGGGTGTTTTTCCATAAATGACAGATTGGTGGCACATAAGTTGTCACATATGTTTTAAATGCTATGCGCATTTACAGAATTTATCAATTACACTATTTGTAGGCCAAAACAACGTTTTGATATTTTTGTATGTTACTTTCTACATTGTTGCTCTTTTATGCATTGTTTTGTGTTTCAAAATTGTTTCACTGCTTAAGTTTAGCTGAATAGTCTATAATAGGCTGTTTAATGGAAGGTTCCACTGTAACAACTTCCCCTATATAGTCTGAAACTATTGAGGGACATTGTCACATAAGTTAAAACTGTTTCCAATTAATTGATCAACAATCTTTTTTTCCTGGGAAATAACAGTGGAAATGTGCCCATACAGAAATTGACTTTCAAAAATAAATCTAGTACGAGAATTATTCACTGGAGTGAAAATTGTGACAACTAGCCCCGGTCTTTCCAATACACACTATTTATACAGTATATATCAGTATCAATATATTGAGAGATGCAGAGGCTGACCCCATGAGGTGGGTTAGTGAGCAACTTGGAATAAATAGTATATTTGTAATGTATATGTAAGTGCATGCACATATTTTTACAGAGGTGAGAGTGTCATCTCGGAATCTTGGCTCTTCATTTATGTGGTCCAAGGGGAGCCTGCAGACTGTGAAGCAGCAATGGAAAAAAAATGGCTACATGAATGCTCCACTGAGATTCACTCCCGTTTAGACACATCAGCCTGTCAGTAATATCACGCCATACATACTGCATAATGTATTAGACCTGTGTATTAAGCGCCACATTCAGCACACAAGTACCATATGTGTATTGGGAATGTAGTGGATGTTAATTCTATGATAGTATCTGTAACTATTTAGAATTTAATAATTTACAGCAAACTTTTCAATGCTGTGATGACATAATGTTGGAATCATCATGATCAGGAGCTTTCAACTATAAAAACCCTTCACGTATTTTTCAAACGTTTTCATATTTATGATAATTGATAATAACAATTCCAATAATTTTGCTACTGATAATTTGTAATAATTGTGACGAGGAGGAGGGCGTGGCCGGGCTGCAATGGTGCAGGACCGGTGCTAAATCAGCTGATCAGCAGGAGAGTGAGGTAAAGGGGAGCCGGAGGTGCCAGTTTGAGAGAGAGAGATGCAGACAGCCACATTGCATGTGTGTCCTTACGTTTATGTTTGATTTATGTTGAGTTTCTGATAAAGCTTTACATTGACTGTTTAGCCGGTTCCCGCATCCTACTTACCCATCCTTATACTGTTACAATAATATAGGATAGTTAAACTTGAAGTTAAAATAAATAATACACATAAAATATGGATAACTGTTAGCATAGCTATAACAAGAGTTGACTAGCCATCCACTCCAATGAATAATTTATGATTTTGTGGACATGAATAACGGAGTAGAATCTCTTAGTCGTCATCTTGTACTCACGGGAACACTGACATGATTTGAAAGTAACATTTCTTAAAGGTATTCACCCAGCAATGAACAATCTGTACTTATGCTTATGTCATTCCAACCTTGTATGACTTGCAGAACACAAAAGGTGATGTTTTAATGAATGTCCATCTTTTTAACAAAATGGCAGTAGAAAGTATGAATTCCATCCATCGTCAACCGCTTATCCTGTGTACAGGGTCGCAGGGGGCTGGAGCCTATCCCAGCTAACATTGGGCGAAAGGCAGGGTACACCCTGGACAGGTCGCCAGTTCATCGCAGGGCCACACATAGACAGACACACACTCACACTCACATCCACACCTAGGGCAATTTTTGGAGACACCAATTAACCTAGCCTGCATGTCTTTGGATGGTGGGAGCACCCGGAGAGAACCCACACAGACACGGGGAGAACATGCAAACTCCACACAGAAAGGCCGGGGCAACCAGGGTTTGAACCCACGACCTTCTTGCTGTGAGGCGACAGTGCTAACCGCTGCGCCACCCTGAAAGTATGAATTATAAAATAATAATAATTATTATATTTTTACTGAAAAATATACTAACATTTTAGATTGTTTCTCATTAAAACTTATCGTATGCCTTCAGGGAAATGTGCAATATGATGCAAAAGTCACATAGACTACTTTTATGATATTTATGGATCCATAATTTTTTAAGCTTTTTTTTTTTTTTAAGTCAACAACTATCAACAGCCATTGTACTGAAACAACATTAAAACAACTCTTTTTCCGTATAAGAAATAACATCATACAGGTCTAGAAAAACAAGAGAATGAGTAAATAATGACAGGATTTTAATTTCTGTCATTTTAATGCTTTACATTTGTAACTATTTTTAACATTTTAATCTTCTTCTTAACTCATTATGTGATTTGACTGAAAAAGATTAATACTTGCTTAAATATTTCCATACTTAGGGCTATTTATACTTTTTATTTTCTTTCTCTTTTATTACTGACATACTTTTTATATTTATTTATTTATTATTATTTTTCTTTTATTTACTTTATTGTTTTATTGTTTTATTTATTTATTTATATATTTTTTTGTGTGTGAATGACTTCGTACATTTAGATTTATGCATTTAGTAGAAGTTTTTTCCAAAGCGACTCACAGTACATTCAATATATTCATTTTATCAGTAACCCATGATCTTGGCATTGCTAATGCCATGCTCCGCCAGTTGAGCTACAGGAACCCCTAATAAAAAAAAAATACTAATTTGAATTGGGTAAAAAATATATAAAGAAAAGTGTGATACAAATATTAAAATGTCTATATACTACAATAACTGTCACACTGAACTAGCTACCCAAACGTTTTTTACAGTAGCTAATTACACAATGTTTTTCTGTTGTTGTTTTGGAACACTTTTGAACTACTTCAAGTACTTTCCCCTCTCCCAGTCTTTGCAGTACTTTTTCCCATATTTTACTTATTCATATTTTCTCAAAATATATTCATTCTGCAAGTTTGGGGCACCAAATGCTTATCAAGAGCAGTTGGTTTTTACAATGCAAAGCTCGGCACAGAAGCCACATCTGCAGCTGCCTAAATGTATTAACACAGCAATTACAATCACGGGAAAGGATGTATCATGCGCTTGAATGTTGTATTTGTCAACAAAAAAACATTGCCGGCTGTATTTATTCTGGTGCTCAGCTGATAGAACACTGACTGTTTAGATGATTTGCCAGTGCAGTTGTCGGAATCATAATACGTGATGAATAAAATGTATTTTCATAATCTAGTGTCTGTTGTTAAGCATCCCAAAAACTGCAACCTGCGATTCTATAATATTAACCTGTGATTGTGTTTTCAAATTAGTCAAATAATTGTGAAAGCATGACCCTGACAACACTCCACAAGCAGTGCAGCTGCTTTGGGAAGAGAAAGCTAGAGGACAAGTGTGTAGTATGTTTGCGGTGACAAAATCCTTACAAACAAATCACGTAGATGACAGTTAAAGTATCTAATAAAGTATCTAAATGTAAAAATTCAATTTTACAACCCTGGATGAATTTGATTCATTAGTGTTATCCTTATGACACTGTCTTCTTCATATAATGCTAAAAATTACAAACCCCCACCTGACTAACACCCACCAAATCTGTCACATACTTTGCTCAGTCTACATCCCTCTGAGACATGTCCTTGAACCCCACCCGTCCTGTACACCCTCAGCACTAACTCACACTTAGAACAGGCTTCTTACCTTTATGTTTAATGCTTCACTGTCATTCTATCTTGTCTTTTCCCCTGCCCAGCCAGCCATTCTAGGGCTATTTATTACTCCACCATTAACGGCTTATTAGAGCCTCTCTCATAGCTAACCATTAGGAATCCTGTGCAGGAGGATGGCCCAGCCACTGAAGCCATAATGGGGGTTATTACAACACTCTGATTGGGTGGAGGTGTTGAAGGTGTCGAGAGCAGCGATACGTGTCCTTTACTGTGAAAATAGCTGAGAGTCAGGGCCTCGCCAGGGTCGTTAAAAGGGCATCGCACTTATATCAGATGTAGTCAAAGACAGAAGGCCTGGCAGCACAGAGGAAGAGTGGAGAGAGGGAACAGTGGATGGAGGAGATAGAATAGTATAACAGTACATTGCTCAAGTGTTTAAAATATCTAATAAAACCCCAAAAGAATTCACAGATTAAAATAAAATAAAAATAAAATTTTAAGGCAGATATATATAATGATCATCTAAGGTTAGTAAAAGGCATCACATTTTATTAAAGGAATTGTTCAACCAAAAATGAAAATTCACTCCAAACCCATATGACTTTCTTTCTTATGCGGAACACAAGTGTGGATTTTCTCCCCTTTTCTCTCCAATTTGGAATGCCCAATTCCCAATGCACTCCTAAGTCCAAATGGTGGCATAGTGACTAGCCCCAATCAGGGTGGCGGTGGACAAATCTCAGTTGCCTCCGCGTCTGAGACTGTCAATCCATGCATCTTATCACGTGGCTTGTTGAGACCTATTTTCCACGGCATCCACGCACAACTCACTACGCATTCCCCATTATAGTGACCAAGATGAAGTTACCCCAATGTGACTCTACCCATCCTAGAAACCATGCCAATTAGTTGCTTACAAAAACTGACTGGAGTCACTCAGCACGCCCTGGATTCGAATTTGCGATTCCAGGTGTGGTAGTCAGCATCTTTACTTGCTGAGCTACCCAAGCCCCCTAAAACGTCTTTTGACTACTATACAAAAGTTAACATTTTGTTTTCTTCATTGCATAATATCACTTCAGACAACATGGAATTTAGTCCATGAGTAATATTGTTTACTTTTACTGCATCTTTATGATGTCCTTTTAAAGCTTGATATATCATAGTCACAATTCATTGTCAATATCACAAATCCTTTAAAGACTTAAAATTTCCCTTTTCTGTTCCACAGAAGAAAGTCATATGGGTTTGGAGCGACTTATTGTAAATAACGACAAAATTTTCATTTTAGGCTGAACTATTCCTTAAAAGTTAAATGGATGGTACAACACAAGAATGATAATTATACAATGTGAAGAATGACCTAAAGAACTTACACAGAGGTACAAGCACATTGTTGGTAACATGATACAAACCTGCCCATATTTTATTACAATATAGCGAAGAGGACAAAGTATATTGGGTGGTGGATTTGAACTCTGCAAGGTTACATTTAATCTTTGAACAATCACCATTGAGGCTGTGATGACTTTTTTTTTTTTTTACTTTATTGTACCCATTGAGGGCAATTTGTTCTGCAGCAAGTGCACCACATACAAACATGCAAGAACAAATAAATGAGTAAATACTGTACATTAAAACATATAGTAAATATTATTATAATATCAGACATTTAAAGGAACAGTTCACCCAAAATGAAAATTCTATCATCATTTACTCACCATTCAGTCATTTTAAACCTTTATGTATTTTTTATATTTTTTTGTATTTATGTGAAAAATGTTTAGCTACATGTTCAAGCTGTTTTCCTTACAACAAAAGTGAATTGGAACTGGGGCTGCCCACTTCATAAAAGTAGTCCATATGACTTTTGTGCTATATTCTTATGGTCCATGTCAACAGGTGCATTTTAAGCAGAGCTTAGCAGGCATTTTCAATTCATTCCTACGGGAGTCGAGAGCCACGACCGCTTGAGGGGTTGTGGGATTGATGATCGAGGACAACAGCCGAGGGCATCACAAAAGTTGAGAAATGCTTGACGTTCTGCAAAGAAGAAGCGGAAAATGCCAGGTGGCAGCCAATCACTATGAACTGAAGCAGTGATGTCTGTCATAAGCACTTCAAAATACGCCTTTGTACTGGAGTTTCTGCTGGATTCTGTGCTTTAATCACATCATTATGTTTAATTCAGACTTCAATCAGACTTCAAATGGTGATTGTATGCATTAATTGTGTAAATACTGTAGCTGGGAAAGCAGAAGTACAATAAACCAACACTGTTTGCATACTTTGTACACTCAGAAATAAGATTGGCATCTTTCCAAATGAAATTGTGCATAAAATGATGATTGTATTGCTTTTGTAATGAAAACAATGTTAAACAATACACACTCAGTTTATATATTACAAACCCGCCCCATAATGGCAGCTCTCAAATTTTGTAAGTGAGGCTGACCGCATTTCCTCCCCGTACTGTAAGTCCTCTAAAGCAAAATTTAGAACAACAGCTTCTTGTAAGGAACAGACTGAAATGTAAGTCTTTATTGGCCAAAAATGTTCCCCCTCACCAAAGTTCTCAAATCAAATTAGCATATGTGTTCAGTTCAAAACATTAAAACTCAGCTTAATTCAACCGTAACACACACAAGAACCAATTGAAGGAAGAACCTAATTAAATTAAGCCATTGATATCTAAATCTGGCAAAATACATAATATGCTACAGGTTTTAAATGTTATGAGGGTGAGTAAATAATGACTCTAGGATGCTCTAGGACGCCTGTCAATGTAACTGCACTTGGCAACGTCACATGAAAGTTGCAGAAAGAACTTCCATTGGCCCTGGTCATCTGACAACGAATATATATTGTATCCTCAATAAAAATAATTACTTGTAAAAATATATTGTTTTATACAAATGTGCTATCTAGAATGAAAAAAAAGCCTTTAATCTATTCATATCACACTTGCTTTGTAGTAGTGAAAAAAGGCACAAAGAAAATGACAGAGAGAGAACGAGAGAGAAAAACTGAAAAAAAGAAAGAAATGTTGGGGAGGCTGGGAAATCCCCAAACAGTTGTTATTGATTCCAGTGTTTACGGGCAGATAGTTTAGTGCCATTTACAAAACAGAACAGATGCAGTCACTGAGCAAAAAGGTAAACAATTGCTGTGTGGCAGGTTGCCAAATCCCCGGCCTGGAGTATTAAACTCACACTGAAGTGCATTTCCCCTTTGGGTTCCACTCGCTGCCACTTCATCTACTCCATGCCTGCACTCTCATTCCTTCTTTCATTCTCATTCCCTCCGTCTCACACACATACACAAACACGGGTGTGTGGTTCCAGCTCCTGCTTACTAGCTTGTCCTGTTCTGACCCTTGGGGCTGTGTTCTGCATAGCTGGGCCATTAGTGCAGGGAATTTGCACGTGTCTGACATGGGCCTAAAAGCAATTTTTAAATGCTTTTCTCCAAATGATGCCTAGACTCTTTAGGTAATGGGCAATCAAGTAACAATTTAGCCACTGATTTCATTTCCGATCTCTCTCAGTAACAGTGTTGATAGGCCTCAGCAGAAAAAAGTGAGAAAAGAGACAGAGGCCAAATTCCAAGGGCAAATAATAGTAAGGGTTAGTCATCATTTACACACCCTCATGTTGTTCCAAACCTTTACAACTTGCTTTCTTTTGTAGAAAACAAATGGTGAATTTTTGAAGAGTATCCTGACCACTCTTTTCCATATGAGGAATGGGGACTGGGGCTGTCAAGCTCCAAAATTACAAAAAAGCACCATAAAACTGGTCCATATAGTTTGTGTGCTATATTCAAAGTCTTCTGAAGCAATACAACAGCGATTTTATGAGGAACAAACTGAAATTTAAGCCAGTATTCACAGATGCTATTATATTCTCCAATAGTAAGCTGTTAAATGCTATGACTGGATTATTGAGTCAGTGAGGTGAATTTGAAAAGTCTGATTCTTGAACAAATCATTCAAACCGATTTTTCGAATTAGATCAATTGATTCACTGAAAAGATCAAACTGAAAAGGACGATTCATTCACATATTGGACATCACTTCACTAATTCTCTCATGAATTTTACAAAAAGAGCTGGGGTGGATGTCTAGATTTACAGTGAATAATGGCTTAAATTTTGGTCTGTTCCACACAAAGAGACATTGTATGACTTAAGAAGACTTGGAAAAAAATCATGGACCATTTGTATGATATATTAAAAGCACTTTCTTTGTCATTTGGAAGCTTCACAGCCCAGCTCCACATTCACTTACATTATATGGAAAAAGTGTCAAGGATGTTCTTCAGACAATCATATTTTTTTCAAAAGAAAAGAAAGGCATACAGCTTTGGAACCACATGGAGGTAAATTAAGACAGAATTTAAATTTTTGTGCGAACTAAACCTTTTAAAAAAAAGACATGGTGGGAATTCAGTGGTTTTCTTGTCCCTGTCACTGATGTGCAAATTTGACCCTGAACTTTAAACATTCAAAATAAAGCTACATTTATCCACCAGTAAAATCAATAACGGCACTCTCCAATGCCTTTGAATGACAGCACAACAACGACGCTGCCAAGTTTCAAACACAGAGATCTGTATAGATGCAGATGTTGGTGGCGATAGCCCCGGGGAATTTGAGCTTTTTTTTATGAAGTGATTTACATTTTACTGTGATATTGGGAAGAAGGCTTCACTGTCTCTGAAAAGAAAAAAGAGAAAACAAATAGCTGGTAAGAAATGGAAATACAGCGATCAGTCCATTTCACAAAACAGGAAGTCAGCTCTGGGTGGTATTACAGTTGGCAGGGTCCTGTCCTGATGAAGGGGCCCTGGGGCCTGAGCAGACCACAATTGAAGCCCCCTGATGGCTTATAGAATGCTTGCTGCTGTGGTGTACAGTGGGATGTCTGTTGCAGTTCGCTGCTCAATAAGACAGGCAGCATTATAAACCATCTCTACTGACAAAAACACACAAACACACGCTCTCTCTACTGGCTCATTCATTGGCATAGAAGGGGTCATGTCATGTGGAATCAAATTTTACTTGATATTTGAGGTCACAATAAAATACTGTAAGTTTCAGAACTCAAAAATGTTGTTCAGTTTTAACAATTTTGTGTTCATTTGAATAGCAACATACATAATCACTGTGGTGAAAGAGAGAGCAGCTGAGCAACTCCAACACTGAAAGTGGTTCTATCTTTTTCTGTAGTTAGCTTTTAACCAGTGAAAAGTTTAAGATTGGGTATGAGTAAGAGTGAGTTGAGTAATGTCCCCAGACATTGTTGTGTTCCTGGTTTTGGAAAACTGCATCTCTGCATAGCATTCCAAAGGATTCAAACATTAGGAAGGAGTGGCTTAAATGTATTCAAACAAAGTTCCTGAATGTGTTAATGTGGGATTATATATATATTTGGCACATTTCTCTATGGATTCTTTAGAGAACCAATATGGCTTTGCAAAGAAGCTTAAATTTAAAGATGGAACAGTGAGGAGTATATTAGAAATGATGATGCCGTGAGTAACTAATTTAATACAACTATTTCTATCTGTGTTTGTTTGATGTGTAAGGTCTCGGATAGTCAGCGGTTTTATCTCAAAATAAACCATGATCCGGATGCAGCAGATTGAGCTTATTACACAGTTACTTATCAAAGAAATACATTTTTGCTCACAAAACATTGATACAGATTTTTTTTATATATTTAATTATTTTATTATGTATTATTTAACTATGCTACACATGTCTCTTATTAGCCAGGATGTCAGGTATTTAAACAGCGAAACAATCGAGGGGGACACCCTCTCCCAGTTGACCAGCGCAACAATCAAGGGGTATTCCCCATACCATGAACTAGTGCGGGTTCGAGTCCACCTTAGTCGAGTCCGAGTCAAATCTGAGTCTTTTTTTTCTTTTCAGATTAACACTTTTTATTGATTCACACAATTGACACCGAAAAACAAAACATATATTCACAGAAAATCAACATTTAACCCCCATTATTCTCTTTCCCCCTCCCAATCCCCAGCCCCACCCTGACCCTTAACAAATATCCCTGTGGTCACAACTTCAGTACACACACACACAAACTAAAAAATATTACAAAAAAAATAATAGTAAACCCACACATTTAAAACTACACTTCTTTCTCCACTGCCCCTCCCCCAAGAGCCCTCCAAAAAGGCTAAATAGCTGCCTAATTTTTTATTAAATAAATCTAAGTTGCCTAGCCTTCTTCATGACATTTCCTCGAATACATCAAACATAAAACTCTGAACTCTAAACCAAAATTCTTCTTTACACACCACCAAAAAACATGGGTTGTGTCCCAATCTTCTGATTGGCATTGCCAGCAGGTGGGTGTGTCTATAAGACCAAGCCTATACAATCTAGAGGGGTCCAATAGAATCTAAGTAAAATCTAAAATTGCATATAGTGCACCGTTGCATCTCTAGATGCAAACTTGGCGTTTTTTTAGAATCCTAGCCCACATTCCCTCCTCCAATACCAAGTTTAAATATTTCTCACATAATCTCTGGAGAGAAGTTGAAGCTCCATCCCCCAGACTCTGAATTAGCAGGGAGTAATACACTGATGCCTCATAACCTTTACCAAAAGCAGTAATCACCACTCCCAGAGTATCTGCCGCTCTAGGTGGGTGTATGCTACTCCCAAAAATAGTAAAGAGCAGGTGGCACAGCTGTAAACACCTGAAGAATACAGACCCGGGAATTCCAAAATATTGAATATATTTTCATAGGATCTCAACACTCCACTCTTATATCAGAGAGCGTATTAACCTCCCTCACAATCCACTCTATCCTGCAGAAAAAGGACTTATTAATACAAAACTTTGAGCCAGCCATATGCTCAAAGTGACGTTAAAACTAATTAAACACTCTGTAAACTATTGTCCATACCGTGTGCAAATGCAAGAGAACGGGGTGTAACTTAACTTCTCCGGTTAGTTTGATAGAAAGGCTTTGCAATGGCGAAATAGGGGGCAAGAACTTTCTGTTCAATACAAAACCAGAGAGGGGCTCTCTCATGTGGAAGTGACCAATGAACCAAATGTCTGAGATGGAATGTATAATAATAAAACAAAATCTTGGGTAGGCCTAGCCCACATTTGTCAATCAGCCCATGTGACTTACTGAAATGTAATCTGGAACATTTCTCATTCCAAATGAAGGACTTCTCTATGCTATTAAATTGATATTGAGAAAAAAGAGAGTGTAGCAGGTAGTTGAATTTTGTAATATAATTAATTTTAATAACAGTAACCTTCCCAATCATAGATAAATTAAATGAAGCCCACCTGCCCACATCGCTCGAAAACCTTTTTTTAAGGTTCAAAATTAACTGGGAATAAAATACCCAAATACTTAATGCCCTGTTTGGGCCACTGGAAGACACTCGGCTGAAAAAAACGTTACCAGGTAGTACAATGTCAGAGCCAAATCTTCGGATTTAGGCCAATTAACTTTGTATCCTGAGAACTTATGAATAATTCTGTGGAGGCAAGGCATAGATCTAGTGGGTTCTGAGATGAATAATAAAATATAATTTGCGTAAATCAAAAGCTTATCTGCCACACCTCCTGCTTTCACCCCTGGAAAATCATCCTCCTTTCTTATCAGAGCTGCTAATGTTTCCAGGGCAAGACAGAACAATTATGGGGAAAATCCAGAGTAAAATAATCTGAAATTAATCCATTTGTTTGTACCGCCACTACCAGGTGAATATAAAATTAATTTAATCCATCCAATCAAAGTATTCCCTAACCCATACATTTCCAAAATTTTCAAAAGATAATCCCATTCTACCATATCAAATGCCTTTTCTGCATCAAGTGAGATGGCAGTGACCGGAGTCTGATCATTCATCACTGACCACAAAATATTGATAAAACGTCTAATGTTATCAGAAGAGCTATGGGCCAGAATATACACCACCTGATCTATATGTATAAGAGATGTCATAACTTTACTTAATCGGTTAGCCAAAATTTTGGAGAACATTTTAACGTCTAGCTGGATCAGGGAAATTGGATGGTAACTCTTACACTCACATGGATCTATGTTGTTTTTAAGAATCATACTGATCCGGGCTTGTGTCATGGTTGGTAAAAGCTTTCCGCTCTTAAATGATTCCATATAAACTTATAGTAAAAGTGGAGCCAGTTCTGTAGCATAAGTTCTAAAAAATTCTGTGGCAAAGCCATCTGGCCCTGGAGCCTTACCTGTAGGCATGACCTTAATTACCTCGCCAAGCCCAAGGTTATCTCAGAATCAAGACAATATTAAGATTATATATAAATTGTATTATATCAATGGCAAAAATGTCACCACCAGCAGATTTCACTGAAGGAATGGTAGAAAAATACTCTCTCTGTTTTATATACTGTATCTAGCCAGAGTTTCCCTGCCTTGTCCCCTGGTCTCCATATAAACATTGATTTCAGCCTTTAACATTTGTTGGAATTCAGGATTTTACAAAAGGGATACATTAAAGTTCGAACTATAGGATTTATTTTTCTTCGTATGTGGCAACAACTCTAAACACACCAAGGTGTGATTTAAGACTAAAATGTTTCCAACTGAGCAATCAACAAGAGATGAAATGAGGGACTATATATATACTATATTACACGAGAGCCCCGGCAAAAAACACTGAAGGATGGTGTTTCTAACTCAAAAAAAGCACGCAGATTTCCCAAACAGTCAAGCGAATCTTCAGCGAGCCGGTCCAAACAGCTACAAAGTGAGTACAACAAGATGACCCACTCACTCCATTGACTTTATGAGGACATCACTTGCTGTGGGCATGTGAATTTTGTACGGTCATCCTTAGCATCTATTCTCAATTTGGCCAGGAATATCAGTGCAAAAGTGACCTTCTGTTGATGTAAATGTTTCTTGCATTCCTTGAAACGATCACGTTTCTCTCTTGTCGAGTTTGCAAAGTCTGGGAACAAGAAAATGCTGTGGTTCTTCCAAAAAAGCATTCATTTACTCCTCACCTTGCATAACACATGATCTTTATCAGATGATCTCAGAAATTTGGCCAGAATTGATCGGGGCCAGTCTCCCTCCACGGATCACCGAGTAAGAACCCTGTCCCTTTACTCCCTCCGGGACTCCGAAGATGTGGATGTTATTCCACCGGCTACGGTTTTCCATGTCCTCCAACTTCTCCCAGACATGCTCCAAATCCACCTTGGTTGCTAGCGGATTAGCAGATAATTCCCTGTCTGATGACTCCAGGTAATCAATCCATTTCTCTACATTCCCCACTCTTGTAACCACGTCAGTGAACTTCGCCTCCATGGCAGTGATCGATCGATGTATCACAGCAAGATCCTTCAAGTCAGCAACGACCTTCGTCAGCATTGCCTACATTTTCAGCATCTCCCGCTGTATTTCTCACACCTCCCCAACCAAATCAACTACCAGGCCCGTGGGCAGTTCAGGGGCATCAGACTCCCAAGTCCGAGTCTTTAAACAATTGAGTCCGAGTTGAGTCCGAGTCTAGAAGGGTCCAAGTTGGACTCAAGACCCTGTCCATAACAGGCAGATTCCGAGTCGAGTCCGAATTAATCTGTTCAAGAATCTGAATTAAAATTGTAAACATAAACTCAAAATCAATATTTTAAGCTTATTTTAAACTTCACAGCTAAGAAAAAAAGTTTGTCAATATAAATGTAGCAAAAACACCACTGTTTCATTTCATATACACATTTTATTAGTATTCTGCAGAACAAATTTCAAAATAGTTTTAGTATGAAAGCATATGCTTTAGGTGTATGAAAACATAATTTTCCCTCAACACAATTCTTATTTTGTTCTGTTGACATTTTTTTTAAATTATCCCTATCTAAAGAAATAATAGTCAGTACTGACATTTCTTTCTGAATCTTTTTTTTCTCTATCTGCCGACTGATTTTATATGATTAATATTAGGGCCGTGTCATCACGGACATGATTTTATAGTTAATTTGTGGGAAACCGCACAATGCAGGGCAGTTCTGCATGCTGCTCGTCTACCCAAATCCCTGATGTGTCCGTGTGCATCTCGCAGCAACTGCCGCAGAAGCTAAAAATACCAAACAAAGAAAGTTATATTGAGCTATTCTTTAACAGCAAAAACATAAAAAATTATAATTCTGAGTCATAAATTTAACAGAATTGTCCTTCAAATGTGTCAGAGATATAGGCTAAAAAAAATGTTACAATAAAAATCCATTTAAAATAAAAACAACTTTATCTCGTAATATGAAGTTTAGCTTCATACACAAACTCTGTCAGCGAATATAAACAAAACATTTGACTGCCCAAAATATTCTAATATTTTATTGTGCATGGTGGACAACTGCTGTAACAAAAAATATTTTAAGCTGCATGTCAATGCTTTGAAAATAGTCAATTAATAAAAAATAGATGTTGTTTACATGTTTAGAGTTGCTGTCTGCTTTAGCAATAGCTCTTTTTCCCCCGACTATTTAACAAGTTACACAGTTAATTCATCAAGCTATTATGGACCAGTTCAAGCTGACAACACTGCATTGACTACAAGAGACTACAGAAGCCTACATGCACATACATTACATCTAAAAAGACTTAATATACCATATTTATATTATTTTTATGTATTTCCATTTCGATTTGCTTTTTTAGTAATCTGTGAGAGATATGATGTGGGTGACTTGACTCAGTGAATTTCTTGATTTAAAGTTTTTAACCATGATGAAACCGCAATGCGTTGGCTGCACAAACGCCACATGCAATTTTAGCAGCTGTCAGGTCCCGTGTCGTGTGAAACTGCCATGTTTAGTTTCTATTACATTGCATCCATACCCGTCTTTATGTTTTTGTCGTGCCAGCCACCTCGGTAGTCTATGTTATACAGTAGTCTCTGTAGTAACATTCAAGCGTATTGGTTGACTGATGAGTGTTCCTGTGCACATGTGAATGTGAGTGTGCGTGTGTTTGCTTAAACACAGTGAAACAACTCTGGCTATGTCTACAACTTCAGGGGCTAATACGGTTTCATGCAGGCAGAGATGAATGAATGAAATTTTTTTTGTCTTTGCATCACAAATGTTGTGGACTCGGCTTTAATCCAGAGTACTAAATGCTCGTGTACGAGTCATGCATCAGAGTCCTTGTCAAGTCCAAGTACATTATAATTGGACTCGTGACACGGACTCAAGTCCACGTCCAAACTCCTTACACAGGAGTTCCTCTGCAAAGATGTTAGCCAATCATAACAGTAGGAGTGTATATTAAAGTATTAAAGAGACATAAAAGAGTATCCGAGGATTTCAGACAGAGGGCTAGAGACAGGGTAGAAAAAGATCATGTAACACTATTAGTGAACATCGAAAATATTATGAAATCAAAAATGCATGACATGACCCTTTTAAATTGTGAAGGGGAGGCCTAACAACCAGATAGTGATTGACTCTATCCTCCATTTATGTGCTGTATATTTTTGACAGCAACATCTGCAAAAATGTACATTTATTATGTTCCATTTGCACAGATATGTCAGTCTTTTTTTTAAATTAATAATTCAACAAATCAGCAGAATAAATGCTTGACATTTTAAACAATTATTAGAAATAATCGATAACAAAAAACCTGCAGGTAAACAACTTAAAAATACATACCCTCATTTTGATACTGATTTACACAAATTAAGAAAAACATCATGTGTGTCCACATTGAACAAAAAACAAGGGTCTCTGTATAATCTTTACATTTTTAAAGAAATATACAGCCTAATGTCATGAAAATTATGTGACTGCGACAACATTTTTGCAGACAAAATTACGTGCCTCATTACACGTTTCGCTGCAGTTATTCTAGTGAAATGTCCAGCAAGGGACAGAAAACACACATCTTAATGCTAAACCAACAACTAAACCTAACCAATAGTGTTCAAAAAGAAAATGTGACATAAAAAGCAACTTTTATAATTTGTGCCATTTCTATGACATTTCCAGCTCACATGTTATCTTGCATGCTTAGCAGGGCTTGAGCCTCAGTCTCCTGCGTTCGAAGTCCTACACTCTACACAGGTGAGCTACCGAGGAAGCTAATCACTTTGGAATAAGTGTAAATGTAGATGGGACTGAAATAAAAGTTTTAAATTGTATCTTTTTCAAATTATGAAATTATGAGTTGTTTCTCACCAAAAACCAGTATTATGCCTTCAAAAGACTCTTAATATGACACAAAAGCCAAATGGACTTCTTTTGAATATGTTTTCTAAGCTTTAACATGAGTCACTATCAACAGCCAGTGTATTGTGCCACATAATAAAGAAAGTCATATGGGTTTGGAATGACATTAAGGTGAGTAAATGATGACATCATTTTCATTTTTGGGTGAATTACTCTGTTAAAATGGTGTCTAGGGAGGTTTTGGAGCACAGCGAATGCCTGTAAGCTTCAAATATAAAACTCCTGTAAACATATACCGTAAACGACAATGCTCAAGCACCTCTCTCTCTCTCTCTCTCTCTCTCTCTCTCTCTCTCTCTCTCTCTCTCTCTATCGCTCTCTCTCTCACACCCACATACACACACACACACATTATCGTTCACCCTTTCAGCACTTCATCCTGTCTGCTACACATCCACTGAGGTGTGATAGTAAAGGTTTAAAGTTCTTATTGTTCCAGATCAGCTGACCTGTATGGCAGTCTCTTGAGCCCAGCCCTCACCCCATTACCTTGAAGAAAAAGTGGGGGGAAAGGACAACATAAAGTGAGAGGGATAAAAAGAAAAGGGTGGAAGAGGATGGGTACAAAGGACTGAGACTTCCACATCTGGTGAAGGGGGGGAATTTGCTCATCCCTTTCAGATGGAGGGGTTAGAAGAACTGGCATATCTGCGCATGAAAAGCTGTTAAATGCTTCAGTGCTTTGACAGTGTGTGATGCCAGGAGTGGTGGTGCTCCCATGGGACACCGCATCAAGATCCCCCTCTTCTCCCAGACGGGCTTTCCACAAAATATGGAGAATGAATAAAATACAATAAATAACAGCTCACATGACAAAGAAAGCAAGTATAAGAGTGTTTTGATTATATTGAAAACAAAACCCTTATTTGTGATAGATAAATAAATGAGTTCACCTTTATTAATCACCTTCATGTCGCTCCAAACCTGTATAACTTTATTTTTTATGCATAACACAAAAGGAGATGTTTTATTGAATATCTCTGTCTGTTTCAATATTCTGGTTGATGAAAGTGACTCATTAAAGCTTAAAAAAAGCACTTAAAAGTTTCATAAAAATAGTCTTTGCAGCTAGCACGTCTTCTGAAGGCAAACAACTTGAGGGTCAATACATTATGACAGAATTTTTATTTTTGGTTGACCTATCCCTTAAATAGAATCAGCTATGTAGCTACAATTCAATCCCTGCAACCATTAAAAACACTTATTGTTTGATTTCACATCATGTTCAGATTTCCTGAGACGGTTGTTAGCTGGAGAACCAGCCATAAAGTAGCAACTTCCTGTGCATTATGCTTTTTAGCTGACTAATAGAAAACCTAACTATTGCAATCATTACATTCTGCCTAAGGTGCTTCTGCTACAACATTGTAAGGACATTACATGTATAGTCACTGGTGTCTGACACACATTCCAGTCACTTTCCAGCAATACAAACTCAGCCTCTCTCTTGCTGTGCCACTGGAAATTAATTTGAAATATCATTGGGCCCCATGTACTGTAGGTGTGCAGCTTTGGATCAACCGGCCCTATGAACGTTGGGTCAATTATTCAGCTCTGCTGCTCTCTCATCCTCTCTTTACAGCCAGAAAATGAAGGAGAGTCTGCTGCATGTAAAAATTAGTGAGTTGTGGCAGGAAGGTGAATTAAATGGAAGAGAGGCCTTAATGAGTCCATTCAAAATGGATGTGAGAACCATACAAGTAGCTGCAATACGTAGGTCTATTACAAATCTGTCAGTTAAAGACTGCATGGCATAATATCATAGAATATGTCCAAAAATGTCCAACTGTGAAATTATATGACCGTGATTGTTATAATCCTTAAAATATGAGAGCATTTTGCAAATGGTACATTTAAATGAATCAATCCATTCAAGATGCTGGAAGGTAAGGACATTTTATATGGTACTAGTCACACTTAGCCAGACATTTGGCTATTGGCATAAAATCTGGTTCATTTTACATCTTATTCTGGACAACTACCTGCCCAAAGCCCATCTGCCCAAAACCACATGTCACGTTTTCTCACATGAAGTTTAGGGTCGGGAAAATCTGAAATCAGAAAGTCTGAGAACAAGAGGGAATATACCAGCATGTGGAAGGATATCTCGTTTACTTGCTATTAAGTCTCTCAAACAAAACTCTGAATGTCATTCAAATAAAAAAAGAAATATGTCATGAACCAGCAGCTAATTGTTCCTCAGAAGAGTTTATTACCCACATTTCCGCACTCGAGTTGAATGGTGTTGAATCGTGCTGTTCCATATCAATCAGGGCTTGTTGATACAGTTACAGTTGTTTTTTTCCTTCATGGTGCTGCACAATAAGGATTAGATTGGACTGACTAAGCAAGTGACCAGACATGAGTCTCCAAGTACTAAAGCCTCCATAAGCACGACTGAGTATAGTTAGCTAACCGTGCTGAGAAATCCAATCCTGTAAGGGGATTGTAATCATACTGTACCAAACTGTGCTCAAGTGGAAATGCTACAGGAAACTTTACTGACCACGCTTAGAACCATTCAGCCAGAGGGTTGAAAAGAATCTATTGTATACACCTGGCACAAACTGAACTGCATAGCATCCAGCCAATCAGATTGAAACTAGCATTCCAATCATTTGGATCTCATTCTTGCCATTGTTAGCGGGCAACATGAATTAAAGGGCCAGTCAACACTCCTTGGGCCATCTGAGTCTTAGACTCATGTGAGGGTGTTTTTAAAGATTTACCGTTTCCGTGGCATACCCAAAATTAAGGCTTATAATTTAACAAAAAATAGGGTCAAATTTTTGGTTTCATTGTATTTTTTAATGACATAGATTATGGTACATTCTGAGATTCTCAGACTAAGAAACCAGCCTGATCTCACAGTGAAATCGGAAAGAGTAGATCGACTTTTCTTTCATCAAAATCGGTATATGTTGACTGAAATTTCGAAACACTGCCCCCCGTGGCCAAAGCGTTAAGTGTTGTAGGGCATATGAGCATGTGTGAGCTCCATTTATGTCCAGGATGTCGCCAAAAGCTAGTAGTGAAGCAAGTTTTTTTCAACTTTACAGGATTTTATAAATGAAGAGAAAAGCATATATTTATAGATTCTATCCCCCAAACCCAAACCTTACCTTAACAGTTAGTAGAGTAAAAATTTATAAACATTAATAGGGAAAAGTGAAACCTCCGAATCATGATCGTCATTGATTATTCAAACATGGTTCCTGACTGGCTTTGAACCTTAGTCTCCCATGCAGCTGATGCAACACGCAGCCAATCATGTCAGGTGTAATGCACACACAGAAACCACTGCAAACATGTCTGATAATAATGCTGCATGTCAGTGTTTCGGCATATAGTCTCCGTTTCTAGGGTACTGAAATTATCGGAAACATCAAGCCGACTTCACGTGTGATCATGTTGATGAAACTGCTGAAAAATTACCAAAACAATAGTTTTGGTAGTTTTTCTGATTTGACACTATATATCTCTGGGTGTAAATAAGGTGTCTCCGAAAAAGTGCTTTAGTTTTTTTTCACAATCATGTCACCTATATCTGATAAAAAAGTTGTGTTTATACGACAAAGCAATCAAAAGTACATAATAACTAAGTACACATGCAAACACAACAATGACCAAAGGTTTGCATAGCATGCAGACATGATTTTAATGAGATGTCACAGAAGGAGTGCCTTTTGACTAAATCATTGAGTTTGTGTTATGTACTTGGCGCTATCTCCTGGTGGCCATATGTAACAATGTGCTTCGTATGCATTGTCTAATGATCTATGCATCCAATTATCTTGTGTGAGGGCTTGTTTGAATGATAATCGCCTCCTCTAAGTTGCAGTATATTTGTGTTTTGTTTATTTTCAGTGAAGTTTTTTTTTTTTAGCAAAAATGCGGCATATAAGCAACACCAATATAATTGTCAAAGGCATATACTTGCTATATTTTTGTCTATGGGTAAAATAGGCAGGTTTTATTCTACTCTTTGAGAGCATTTCAACAAAATATGGCACATGGCTATTTGATGAGTTTGATGTTTTTACTGATTGCAATAATATGTACAGTGCACCCCAGCAACACCCTAGATTCGGCCCTGCACATTTATATATTTGTAAGCCCGTTTATCGGTCCAATGGTGGTCTCCAATAATACGGGTGAAGGTCTCTGCGCGTTACTGTCTTTCTTTTACGCAACACAACCAGATTAAATGAAATACAATTTCTCTTATGTATTACCTCGTTATTTCATCTGACTCCATAAATGAAAAAGGTTTTAATGATATCTGAACATTATTAAAAGTGAGCGAAGGTTTGATTATTCTTTTAACTCCTTTAATTATATTTTACCCGTTCAGATTAGAAAACTATGTCGCTTTGAGGTCCTCGTGTGTTTTCTCTACACTGCAGGTCTCACGATCACAAGCGGCCAGTATTGGATCATCAAACAGCGGTAATTGCTATATACCTAAGATCGGTCAGATTCACGTTTACACAATCAAAGATACTTCAGTATAGCCCCCATGGAATTGCATACACTTGAATTTAACTTAACGTTTTCTTCAGTAAAGGTCACGGCCACTATTATAGATGTAAGTTGACCAACATAACTTCTCCTGTAATAGCTTTGGATTGGCCATGTCGTGGTTTCCCGCGTACACTTATCTGGAGAAACATCAAATTAAAACAGAGGTAAGACACACCCGAATTTAGATTGGCCAAGCAGCATTTAGCTGTTCTAAACGGAAATACACTTTCTGTCTTTGCAAACCAAGTACACTTGAACTGATGCCAAATATTAGTCATCACTAATCTGACGCAAACTTGCGGTAACATACGAATCGCTCAATCTGTTTGGGAAAACAATTTCAGAGTCAGTCAGAATAAAATCAAATGTTTACAATTTATTGACAGGTAACATAGCAAGTTCATTGCAGTTACCAGATATAAACGACACACAGTGAACTGTGCGGGATCGTCTGACTGCAGAGAACCACGAACGATGTGCCACATCTCCTTAAATACCCAAATAATTCAATAAGCTAACCAAATGGTGGTGTCTGTCCTTCTAATTAGATTTGGGTCCCCTTTTGAGGGGGTTCCTGTACATTTACATATAGTTTGTATGGAGGATCTGGGAGAGGGCACACCTTTAAGGGGCACACCACATTTCTCATATTTTATAACTTCTTTTTTCTTTTCATTATGGCTGGGAGGATGAGACCAGTTTACCAGGCACACTGAGACACTTTAAATGATACCAAACATGTTATAGTTACTTTTTGTACACACTTCACATTTCATAGGTTTTTAGTGAGCTTTAAGTGAGGAAGAGAAGGGGGGAGTAGGGGGAGATGTTAAGACTGTAGAAGAGAGGTGTTAGCTGCACTGTTTTCTGTGTCTCGGATGTTGCTGTTACATGTGCAAGAGATAGTTAAAATGTTAATTCTCATGAGAGCCTTTTGTTTTGTCAAGGAATAGCCCAGACTCGCTGGCACCCACCTTATATATTTGTTCTCTCTGAAACAAAAAACATACCCTTTTGTCTACTTAAGATTACAAATATGTGCACAACCATTTACCTTAAACAGTACTTTTTTTCTTTTAAAGGGGTCATGAAATGGAGAATAAAATTTTCCTTGATATTTAGACATATAAGAGGTAACTGTACTGTAAAAACATACTGTACATTTCAGAATTCAAAACTTCCTCCCCAGTCTAAAAAGAGAGTTTATAGTTTGCGCTTTGCTGAAACGTTTTGAAATCTGTCTGTTTGTGACATCACAAGACATTGCTCATTTGTATTTACACATCCCACAACATGCATCATTGCACCCTTGGCCCAACCCACTGGCGCACAATTCAAGTCAAAAGGTCTTGTGTGGCTAACTATTCCTTACATAACACCAAAGGGGACACATCTGGACTATTTAGAATGATTTTGTATATAAACATGAACTACATATACTTTTTGACCACTATCTTTTTAAAGATGCGGTGTCAAGTTACAACTCTTAAAGGGAGAATTAATTCTCTTTCATTCAGTTGCTGCCTCTTGTTGTTTTGAGCACAAATGCGTCATGGACACGTTCTTTCGCACATCTGCACTATTTTTAATTCTTGGTGTACTGTAGGTAAACGTGTACTAAAATGGACATCTTTGACCTTTTTAATATATTTCTAGCAATGTGCACCTCAGTGCAATATGATACTCTATGTGTGTGCGTCTAGTTTCACTGCTCTGGACTATGTGTGTGCATTTTTTTTGGCTTATGTCAATGTCAATTGTTTGGAAACAGTCATAATACGATTCAAGCTTTGCAAAGGAACTTTTATTGAAGGGTGTGACAGTTAAAAAACTTGGACTCAAAAACTAAAGTAAATCTTGTGAATATTTCAAATGTCATGACTGTTTGTTTGAGGTATGGTGCTGAGTGTGAACGGTTGTGCTTGAGATGTACAGTTTAATATATTCAGATGCAATGTGTTGGATGTGCGATATGTGTAAACCCTGCAATTTTTTTTTAATAATGTTGAGGGGCTTGTTCATTCTATTCCGATTGAGTTTGCTATAATAATAACTATTTAATTAGTTAAAATAACAAGGCAATGTGAAACATGAGATGTAAACAGGTGAGGCATTCGTGTCATAGTACATAAGGAGCCTTTAAGGAGCCAAAAATAGTCTAGTCCTTCAAGAGCAATTCATCCTTCATCTGTAATAGATATAATGAACATGCGCTTGGGATGACTTTAGTAAACCTTTGTTAGTCAACACCACTCGCCGCTGCATCCACAGATGCAAGACTTTACTATGCAAAGCAGAAGCCCTACATCAACACTCTCCAGAAATGCTGCCGACTTCTCTGGGCTTGGTCTCATCTTAAATGGAAAGTAGAAAAGTGGAACCGTGTTTTTTGGTCTGATGAGTCCACATTTCAAATTGATTTTGAAAAACAGACATCACGTTCTCCAGGACAAATTGGAAAAGTACCATCCAAACTTTAATCAGCGTCAGATCCAAAACCCAGTGTCTGTATGGGCCAGGAGCCAGCATCATTGATGAATGGGAGAAAATTCCACTTTTTAATCTTGTGTCTTCAGAGCCTAAATGCTTAATAAGTGTTATTAGAACAAATGGTGATGTTTCACAGTGGTAAACACTCAACTGTCCCAACTTTTTTGGAGCGTGTTGCAATCATCTTATTTGAAAGTACTGCGCATTGAAAAATAATATCATTTTATGTTTAGTTGTAGTGCTTTCAATATAGCAAAGGGTGAATATAATTTACAAATCACTCCTTTTTGGTTTTATTAGCATTTTTCATACTGTCCAAACTTATTCAGAATTGGGGTTGTAAGAGAGTAGTTTAGAGTGACGCATCTGGAAAATGCTACGATTGCAGGACAAAATGTGGAATTAAATTCTTCCAGGACAGATGGCCAAAAACCAGGACGATCCTGGAAAATCCTGGACTGGTGGCAATCCTACCCTATTTGTACCCTCTCACAATGTAAAGAAAAAATTATTAAAAAAAATTATATCCTGTTGTTGGATTAAATGGTAAACTGTCCCTTTAAACTTCAGCTTGCTTCGGTAACTGCCAATCTTTACTCTGCAGCTGATATCAGAAACATCAGCTCTAATGAACAGAGACATCAATATATCAGCAGACTGTGTGTGTCAGCATGTGGCACGTCTCTCTATAATCGACACAGGATGAACAGATCTTCTTCATAACCACACAGCATCAGCACTTCTGTCCATGAAAAATGAGACATGACATAAAGCCATAAAGCCATACAGGTACATACACACACATGCACTTCACGGCAGCTCTCTTCTGCATAAAACACAGACTCTTCTCTAACAGGGCAACATAAAGTACTATAAACCACTGTTGTAAACACTGAGGCTATGCATGAGGCCAGATGCCTTCAAATGGCAGCTTATTAAATTCCATTTAAACCTGACACAATTTTACTTCCTTGAAAAAAGAGAGCAAACATAAAGTGAACATAAAGAGTTGTTAATTTTAACGATATGCAGCTGAATAATGGAGGCGAGAAAGATGAAGAGTGAGTTTCTCGTTGGTTAAATTGCAAGGATGCCGACAGGAATCCAACAAATGTGTCTCTTTTTGTAGTAAAAAGGAAATATGTGCGATGAGAGGGCATGAAGGTGCTGACAGACTGTGCTGGAAAAGCAAATCTTCCCATTCTATTTAATGAACAGCCTAAAGCTCGCTGTAAAAACACGACCGCTAACAGGGAACATAAAAATTCAGTTTTACACACTGAAGATGCTGTCGACAAAGACATACAAACAAAACTGCCCTTTTATTGTGATGCAATTTCACTTATAGTCATTTCGTCTGATTCCATGTCAATTAAAATGTGATGACGCACACTTCAGTTTCTTTTGTAAGTTTTTTATATTTCAAGTGTTTTTTGTTTGTTTGTTTTTTAAACTACTGTGTTTATAGGCGTTTTTAAAGGGATGGGTCCCCCATAAATCTCTAATCATTTACTCACTCTCATGCCATCCCAGATGTGTTTGACTCTTTCTTCTGCTGATCACTAATGTAGATTTTTAGAAGAATATCTAGTTGGACCATACAATGCAAATAAATGGTGGCCTGAACATTGAATGTTCAAAAAGTATATAAAGGCAGCAGTAATCCATACTAATCCAAACTCCAGTTGTTACATCCATATCTTCAGAAGCTATATTATACTTGTGGGTGAGAAACAGATCAATATTTAGTCCACTTTCACTTTCACATTCTTCTTTTTTTGTTTTTGGCTTTTTGCATTTTTGGTGCATATCGCCACCTAATGGACAGGTGGTAAAAATGTATAGCAAAAAATTACTTCAATGTTGACCTGTTTCTCACCCACACCTATCATATCACTTCTGAACACATGAACTTAGATTTGAATTTGGATTACTTTTGTGGTGATTTGTGCATTTTGGACCTTCAAAGTTCTGGCCTCCATTCTCCTGCATTGTATGGACCTACAGAGCTGAGAAATTTTCAAAAAATCTTTGTTTGTGTTCAGCAGATGAAAGCAAGTCATACACATCTGGGAGGGTATGAGGGTGAGTAAACGATGAGAGAATGTTAATTTTTGGGTGAAATTTCCCTTTAAGAAGTTTCTACAACAGGCATTACAAGTGTTGATATTTAGTAAACTTCACTGGGACACCTTACTGATTGAATCACTCCCCTTGTCTTTGTTTGCAGCATTCCAGATGCAACCGTTTTCAAACTCTTTTTGTTAGCAGACAAAAATAGACAAATAAATGTCCATATCTGGTCTGAAATGCAAGTTATATGATTTTAACTTATTGTTTATTAAACTGTGGTATAAAAGTAATATTAATTTTGTAACTGTGTTGTACTGAATATCAAATAACAGCCAAGCTGATATTTAAAACAACAGCACTCTTGCTCATGTGATATTGCATAAAAATGACAATGTCAGTATGCTGTTCCAGTTTTCTCTGTGAACATTGTTAACTCAAGGATATATCTCAGCTTAGCTCTTATTATACATTAGTTAAATGTAGCCATCCAGAGCAAGCGGAAACGCAGAGATACTGGCTAAGTCTGTTTAATGTTTCTAATAAAATAAGGATTTGTGCTTAGAGCCGGTACTGAGCTAGGCATCACCCCAGGACTCCGCTCAAACAGCAGGGTCTAAACGAGCTTCCATCTGTGCATCCGTACAGTGCTAAAACTTCATAAAACTCCCATCCCTCATATGCACACACAAACGGACATGTAATCCGTTTTGTATTAGCGCAGGATGGGGTCACCAGTCACTGGAAAGCAAATCACAGACACTGTTGGTCTGGCCGCTAGTGAGGACTGGCATATGTCAAAGAAGCTTTAGCCAAACTTCTGTCCGAGTCACAGTGATGTAGTTGTCAGAGTTTCCCATTGCAATAATAAATATTTGGGGACATGCGGTGAAAAAGAAATGATCATTACAACATGGGGTTTAAACAGAATAATGCTTAAAAAATGAAATATCAGACAGTGTTAAAGGTAAACTATACAATTCTGGGCTCTCTATTGACATCTGTGATTAAAAAAATAAACTTGGAAGAGTTGTGTAGTTTTTTTATTTTATTTTTTATGTCAGTTGTGCTTCGCCACTGCTCTTCTGCGCTGATAAATCTGATGGTTAAAGGAATGCCCACGGCTGCCTGTGATTACCATATGAGAGCAGATCTGACTAGCTACACTAAGAGTCATTTATAGTTAAAAGAATGTTCTGTAAGACATATATCCAAAAAAAAAAAAAAAAAAAACTTTAGTCTGAGTGAGTAAGATATCTGATGCTGGACAATATTATATGAACAAGACTTAAACATAAAACGAAGAATGACACAATCCTGAAATTTCCCACCAAATTGAACCAGAGAGCCCAGAATGTAAATCATTATTGTAGGCTTACCGTAGTGACTGTAGCAGTGGCATTACAAGTATGTGGATGTGTTGAGTGGGCAACTAAAGTCAATATGATAATAAATAAAATTCAATTGTAATGTTCAAAACACTTCCATTTCAATTCAAAAGAGTTCACATGGATACATGGCAATCAGTTTGTAGTAAAAGGTGTTGGGGAGAATGTTTTATAATAATGACCTGGTGGTCTAGCTGTTACCGTTTTTTAATTTAATTCTAACTGGTTACCAATTGGAAAAGAAGCAATAGAATTTAGTATTTAGTGTCTGATTAAAATATATCATAATTAGGCCCAAAAGGCTCAACTTTCTTTATTAGAATATTTTAATACATACTGTAAAAGAATCAAGATTAACATTTAGATTTAATATCTAGTGTCTCATGAACCAAAAGAGCAAGAGAGAGGGAGAAAGCAAATACAAATTGCCCTGTCGTCTGACCTCACCTGAAAAGGAGTGCTAAAAAACCTCCAGATTAATCTGATCCAAAAACACAATTTTCACTCACTCTGAAAGACACACAGGAACAGAGAAAATAACAGAAATAGACAGAGAGAGAGAGAGAGTCTCAGAGAAACACACAAAAGCCAAAAAAAAAAAAATAAAGACTGTCAACAGCCTCACAGACACAAAATTCCTGATTAATCTACCCTTTAAATCAAACATCAACAAAAGAAGTTGAAAGGAATTTCAGGGAGACCAGCTCCACACAAACCCCAGAATGCAGAGACTAGAAAAAGCTCCCTTAAGCCTCATTCTCTGTTTCCTCCCCATCTGCCAATCACGCTTCCAAAAACTGTAATTGTTTTTCAAATCCGCGCAAACCAGACATGACAGACCAGGTAAAGGGAGAGAGTGAGAGGGGGGATGAACAAGATAAAAAGAGAGAAAGAGAGAGGCGACGGGAGTCTTTTATTAAATATGATGCCATTTTTCACAGCTCTCTGCCTTACAGAAACCCAATACACTGATTAGTCAGCGCTTTGACATTATCTTAAGTTCCTTGTCAAAATTAATTTAGTGTGGGTGGGCTGTCGCGCTCCAGGAGAGAGAAGCAAAGAAGGAAAGAGAAGGCCGATAGGGGTGGGGAGGAGAGGAAAGGAAGAGATCTCTTTCAAATAAGCCCCAGCTTCAGTGAGCACCAAGTCATGTGTCCAGGAAACAAATAGCCTATCTGGGAGCTATCAAAGAAGGGCTCATTCTCCAGAATGTGCCGGACTGAATGAAACGCGTGAAAGTGGATCCCACCGACTCGAGATCTGGCCCGCTTAGCCTTCTCCAGTGCCAAACCCCCAAGGGTTATTTGTTAGGACACACACTAACTCACACAAATTAGGTAAACTGGCACAGCACTGCGGCTATCGGCTTTAAGCCGTTTCCCGACCAGGGAGAAATCCGAAGCCCAGACTCCTGTTGCTGGACTATATGGCTGACACTTCATTAGGGGCCGGCATACTGCCGGTGGCCTCCCCGAGTGTCCGATTTGATGAAGCTTAATGGATAACAGCATTTCAATTTGGGAGATCTGAGGCACTTTGACAGGCAATCTTAATCTCCTTCAATTAGGAAGCAGCTCTTAGGCAAATCTCTGACATTCTAGAGCTGAGAGACGTTCAGCCACACTGACCCATAAATAGGTTAGGACCATGAATGGAGGTGGGCAGCCGCAATCTCTCTTTCCCTCTCTCGCTTCCTGTTCTTTTTTTTATATATAATTTGTCCGCTACTCGAATAAGTGGATTAGGTAGCAGGTGTAGAGTACAGCTTTGGCCCACCCTGGTGGAGGTCACAGAGAAGGGCGAAGTCACCTCCTGCCTCTATCCGAATAGGCTCATATGAAGCCAGCCAGGGCTGACTGACCACCAGAGCAGAGCTTCTTTCTCTCTCTCTCTCTCCGGCACAATTCCCTATTATCCAGGTTCTTTGTTCTTATAATAGTTCCCCATCTTCCATCTTGCTCCAAGAACACAAAATAGCCCTTTAATGCTTAGAGAGGCAGAAAAACTGTCTCAGCCTTCAGTAATAATCCTTGAATTACCCACACAAGGGTTTTCGTTTCAAGATGTGGAATCTTCAATTATTACTTTCCCATTTGGAGAGGAGAGAGGGCGGCCGGACAGGAATGAGGATGTGTGTCTAATAGCAGGGGGGAGTGAGACAGCCTTTGTTCACGCACAACACATTTAGCGAAGACCCTTCTGTCCTGCGCGTGTCCTCAGTGCAACATAAAGGATAAAAGCATGACAGAGATAGATTTTTTGGAGCAGGCGGCACAATGGAGTGAGGTGCCATCAGGGAGAGAGGGAGAGCAGAGAGGTTAGGGTTGAGAAAGTGATAAAGACAAAGAGAGCTACTTCCTCCAAAACTACCAATGCAGGTGTGAATCAGCCGCTATATGAGACCAGAAGTGTCATGCCCCTTCAAAGATTTTTGGGCCAAGTGGAAAAATAAATAAATAAAAGTTACATGATTATTAAAAAACTTGCATGTCTAAATTTGGTCAGTCCAATAGAGTCTGACCTTCTGTAGATCATTTAACTAACAGAAATGTCTGTCATCATCTATACACCCTAGATGTTGCTTTATTCCTGTGGAACCAAATGTCAAATCTGCTCTTGTTCAATGCAACAAAAATACATGTATGTCAAAGTTCAGTTGCAATTTTGCTTGGTTTATTATAAAAAATTTAAATAAAAAAATGTTAGTTATGGATTTAAACACACATCCCTTTTGACACTATACAAGAACTATACAGTACAACTAGACATTAGTCTTTAGTGACCCAGACCTCATTCCTCCCCCAGTTATGTCCATACCTCTTTAGTATTTCTCAATCTTTCTCTTCTGTATATTATAACAAAACATACATAAAGATTAAAAAAATTGGCAAAATTGCAAAAACAATTGTTATAACTGCTTACTTACCAAAAGTCTATAGGGACTTTTTTATTTTTGTGCGTATGCATGCTTGCGTGTGTTTTATGATTATTTCATATCAATATAAGTTTACTATCACAGGATATCTGTTTCTATGTTACAAGAACAATTTGTACTATATTCATAAAAATGACTGCTATATCACGTTGATTTTCATTTCAACAATGGTGAATTATCAATATCCCATATGCGTGTATCCATACATATTATGCATGCTATTTCTTACTCAATGTGACTCTGATGTGTCAACGATTGACTTAATTTACATTTGACACTCCTATTTGATGAGGAAGCAACGTGGAAGTAAACTATAGCAAATGTATCATAGGAACAATATGATTTGGCTATTGTCATTTGGGTATATTACTGAAATTATGTAATAAACATAATTAATAAGTGCATCCATTTAGACTCAAATATAGAACATGTGTGTAGAACCATTGTGATTCATGAAATTTCCGTGTGGAAGTAACGAATCCTGGTCTATTTTTGTTGCATCATATCTTTGAAATATGAAAAATGAAACATCAAGGTATATCAGAATATATTATATTCTATTTTTTCTGGGTATTTTGTACATCCATTTTTACTAAAAAAATTACTTACATTTAGAGTTGTTTCTCACCAAAACCTATCATATGTCTTCAGAAAACTTGGAATATGATGAACAAGCTTCATGGGCTACTATGATACATTTATGATTTTGGTCTGTTTTTAAACTTGTGAAGCACTTTTCTGTGCTATTGTATTGAGAGGTCTGTGGTATGAATTAAAACATTTCACCAAATATGTTCACCAAAAAGGAAAATTCTCTCATCATTTACTCACCCTCATGTTATTCCAAACCTGTATGACTTTCTTTCTTCTAAGGAACAAAAACAAATATTTAATTTATTCATTTGAATGTATGAGGTGTTTTTGTCCATGCACAGACATAGTAAGTCTTTGGGGTCCATCACTTTCAAGCTCCAAAGAGGACATAGCATACAAGTAGTACGCACAGTTCAAATGGTATATGATGGCTTTGGGTAAGAAAAAAAGAAACTTGATGCAGGAGCACTTGCGTGTTTCTACGAGAACTGACGCGTGCACGATACAACCGGACGTTTTGCGAGAACATGCAAACGTGCATTCTTCTAGGTCGTGTGAAAGAGCTTATCTAATCATATTGATTTTTAGAAGACAAAGATTAAACATTATATGGACAAAAACACCTCATGCATCCATAACATTTATTTGTTTGTGTCTACACAAAAAAAAGAAAGTCATACAGATTTGGAGTGACATGAGTTTGAGTAAATAATGAGAGAATTTTCATATTTGGGTAACTACTCTACTTTTTGTCATGTTTTATCCAATCTAGAGCACCAAGTGAGTGTCACTGGAGTCTCCTCAAAATAAAAAGGTGCATGTCATCCTTGTATGAGATGCATGCTTGGTGTAAAAAGACTATGAATTGAAACAGACAGACAGTCCTTAGTTCAGAGGTGCTTGTCAACATGTCCTCCACCAGCAACAAAACACCATTATCTGATAATGCCACATCCTTCCATCAAAATGGAAATAAAGTATGTCTAACTCCAAGCATGTTTAAGTTAATTGATTAAGTTAATTGAAGTGGCATGCTATTCATAAATCCTCAATTAATCATGTGGTCTCAATGTTAGGATTACCGAAAGTGGAGAAAGATTCTATGCAGGATTAATACACCTGCAGTTACGCAGTTATCCCTTATGAAGCAAAAAATACTTTCCAATTATTGATGGCAATTTGTATACGCAAAAAGCAGTCATACATTTGTAAAACATGATGTTTTTCCACCCTCATTCTGACCCTTTGTCAAACTCTTGGTTTTGGTGCTGCTTTTCCTTTAAGACTTGACAGTATATGCCCACTGTTATGATTGGTTCTCTGCGCTTGACTGACCTGGGTCCTGATGTATAACTGTTGCGTACACACAAAATTTGCATTGAAATGTGCGTACGTAATTTTCCACGCACATACCGGGATTTATAAAAAATAAGCTTGGCGTAAATATGTGTGCAACGTCCGGACACTCTTGGCTGCGGGTATGCACTCTTTTACTGGTGTGTGTGAATTGGGAACTCCAACTGGACAAATAATGAATATAACAGGCTGATTATAAACTCATGTAATTCACATTTAGAATAAAAAAAGAATGTAGTTATGCACTTGAAACAGAAGTGATCGATATCAAGCCAATAGTAGGCTTGTATATTATTAGTATATTATTGTTATGTAACTAATTGAAAAGGCATTCAAATACAAACAGGGAATTATTGGTTTGGGATGAACTGCTTTGGGAAAATTTCCCATGTCATCATAGAGAAGGAACATACAGTAACTAAAAATTACAGCGAAGATATCTTAGTCTGAGATATTTTCAGTTCTATTACAATCATGTACTGAGATAAGTACAGAATTTGAATAAAGATTATCTGTAATGTGATGCACACTTGACTCTGACTGGTGTGAAATGGCTCGGTAAAATGGACAGTATCTATAAGGCACTGCTGGCCAGTGGCGGAGCTAGGGGGTGGCCAGTGGTAGCCATGGCCACTATGGACCGAAGCCTGGCCACCCCACTCACAATTGCTGTTTTAGTCATTTTTTACAATTTAGTTCTTTAGAGGTGAAAGCATCTCTGTACAAATGTACAAACTTTACATGTGCACACACCAAGGTCGCCAAACCTCTCCGTCTCGGGTGCATTGTATCCACTCCCCCACGGTCCAATAATATAAAAATGCTGCCCAAACATTTCTGTGCCAACACAGACTGATCGCTTTAACATTCAGTTTCACTGGCCACATTCAGTACTCGAACGGACCATTGGAGAGACCTGTCTCATTATACAGCTGCAAACAGGTACAACAATGCACATAAAATGCGCATCAAATGTGCTGCCTGCTCCACTTCAATGAAACCCCCATTCTAGTCTAATAAAAACATTATGAAAAGTGCTGTTTTTTTTGTAAAATACCAGTCAAATATAAATTGTTAGTAAACCGATGGTATCAGACAATGCTGTACAAATAATTTTAATAATTTTCATTTTGTTTCCAGTACTAAATATTTAACTTCTCAATAAAAACACCCTTAAAACAATTTAAAAGGTTTTCTGAGAAGCACAATTGCTTAGGTTAGGTTTATGTCTGCAAAGATAAAAACATTTTGCCAAGGGATATTTAAGATATATTCTTTGAAAACAAGTTAAAATATTAATAAATAATGTTTCTTCATGGTGCAGCATCTCATCTTTGGGCACATGTGAAATTTACAGTCTTATCTCGTATAATACAGTTTCTCGTACTGTTAAACGCAGTAATCACATGACTGAATGGTGAAATGCATATGGAAATGCATATGATAATCCTCATGTATTGTTATTTTGGGGAGGAGACAGGGTGGAGAATCAATCACGTGCATGTATGCAAAATCTTCCGCTAGCTGGGATTTATTAAGGGAACAATGCGCAGGTTCTGGCGTACCAGACTGCCTTTTGTGACTACGTACACTTTAAGGATGAAGTCTATGCAAAGTTTTATACAGGAGGCCCCTGCTCTCTTCTTGCCATCTCATTGCTCACCGCTACTGAGTGGGCTATGGAATTGATTAAAGGTACACTCTAAACCCTAATGCTCAAAATAACTTAATGTTTTGAGTATGGAGAAATTTAATCATTCAAATTAGTTCAAATAAATTAACCTTTATGAGTAGCTTGAACTTTCTCTTTCTGACAACTTTTAAGTAACCTGAATTGTTTTGAGTTTAATTAATTTGTCTCTTTAAATTTACAGAAACTTTGTTTTATATTGCTTCCCTCATTGAGTATGCTAATCAAAGCTTAGTGTGTCCAATTAGCATGCATTCAGCATGTTAGCGTTCACTGTACCAGCTAGTTCTAGCTAGTATTAGCTAGGTTTCCTCTGCTCAAAGTTTAAGTTAAGATTACTTGTTAATTTTAAATTCAACTGAAGAGTTACATTTTTTGTTAAGTGCCATCAAAATGTATGAGTTAGACTCAATATTTCAAGTTAAGAGCAATCACAAATGGATAGTTCAAAATCTAACAGTTCTGCTTACTTAAACTTGTAAGTCTAAGTCTGCATCAAAATTGACCCTAATTACTTCGTTAGCGTACATTATAAGTCTTGTGGTGAACAATCCATCCATGCAAGTTAATCCACAGAAGAAAAAAAAACATTTGTCTTCATAATCTTGAAAATTATCTTCGCCTCTGGAATGACATTCTCTGATGACGTCAGTTTGGCGGCTTGGGCAGAACATCCTTTAACCACTCCTCTTCAACCACCAGTCTGCTTTGAGCTTTGATAGTGAGAAAAAAAAAATATGCATAACAAACAGAGATGGCGAGGAGGTGCGTTTTAGGTTCTGGCTCTCCAAAAACCCTTTTCCCAATCCCCCAAATACCCTGGTTTTGGGCCCGATGGCTTGATTTTTTGCATTTTGAAGAAGGAGGGATATCAGAGAGTTTGCGTTTGTGTTCAAAACATTTCATCTGCAAATGCTTCAAAAATTGGACAGAACATGAAATGGAGTTTGTGAAATATCTGCCCTTAACAGATACAGGTGTCCCGTAAGTATACATCATTGGTACCTCACAAAGTTTGATATTAAGTGAAACTAGCTAGCTAGCTCATCAAAAAAGTTTTTTGGCCACACCACCATCAACGACACTAAATCGAGATAATTATCCATACATACATAACACCATACATACACTCCAACAACTTGAGTGTTGTTTGCAGTATTTTACATGGAATTAAACAAAACTTGTGCTTCACAATAATCTATTTTGGTCATTCTACCCCATCATATATCATACACTGTGATGCAACCCATGTTATACAGCCACTAACAAGAGATGTGTCAATGTGATACACCATCTTTGAAAAGTGTGTCGATCCAAGCGGTAACTCCCATGATAAAATTATCCTCTATGTGCGCTTGCTCCTCGTCCTCCTCCGCCTGCTGCAAGCAATCTTCTTCCACTTCAAAAGCGATTGCTGGCGTTGTGTTAGGAGGCAAGTAGTCCTCCACAACTGATTGTAAGCTTGGGCTCAGATCTGCCTCCATTTCTGTATGGAATGCCTAATTTTCTAGATCCAATCGATTCCCAGTGGACAAAATCAAGCCCCGCCCTCTATATTTTCTCATTCAATATTCCGTTTCACTCAGAAATATGTCACGATACTGAAGTAAAGTCAGATGCAACTTCTGTTACAGGCAGACTTTAACTGTTAAAAAAATGGATACTGAATACCTCAAATTTTTTGAGTTCTGCTAACTTATTTGGGATTACAGTGCAAAGTAGTTGTTGATGTGTTGTTGTGGAGGTGGTCAAATGCAAATGTCTACCACAATGTGACATCACAATGTGGAGGAAGTAGAGAACATGTCATTTTAGCAGCTTCTTTTTGCAATGAGGAGGAAGTTCTTAAAGTTTCTTAAAGTATGTTTTTAAAGTACAATGACCTCATATGTCAAAAGAACAAGGAAAATGTTATTCTTCATGTCATGACCCCTTTAAACAAACTATAAATATTTTAGATTATTTAAAGTAGCCACCCTTTTTCAAAATTACAGGTCTGAACACTTTCTGGTCATTCTCTCAACAAATGACATGAGGTAATCACCTGGGATGCTTTTAAAACAGTATTGTAGGAGTTCACTTGTATGCTTAGAACTTGTTGGCTGCTTATCCTTCACTATCTGTTTCAACTCACCTATATAAAAAAATAATTCAAATTGTAGTATTGCTAAGAAATTCATATTAGTCTACAACACTATTTTCAAGCATTTAAGAATTTTTTTTTTTTTTTATTTATAAAATGTATATTATAGTTATTATTATTTATAATACAGATATCTATATTTATATATGTCAGGTGTCAAGTATGTCCAAAGTTTTGACTGGTAAAATGACTGGTAGTGTTGCTCGGTGAAAAAAGCCTTTTTACCAGATATCTTGATACTACTAAAATTAACCTGATTTAAATTAGGGTGAAAAGAAGAGCAATGTTTTTTCAGCACAAAGACTGTATTGCACAGAACGTCCACACAGGTCCATTTCACACATATTGTGAGCATGATAACCTACTTTGTGGATAGCCCTAGCCACTGAAAAGAATAAAAGGGGGAAATATGGAAAATAATGGATAACTGCTTATGTACTGCATTTGTGTGAATGGAATCAGATGTATGCTGGAAAAGAGAAGCCTTTATGTTTGATGAAATGTGTCCTCAAGCACACATGACGGCCCCTCAGATGAAATGATTTGATTTCACCTCCAACAAGATGCTTATCAGTGGCTGTGCGTCAAACCACAGCTGGAACAAGGCGCTAGTTATCATCTGTCATAAATATTTCTACCCTCAATCCATTGCTTTTCATCTCTCTACCTCCCCTCTCTGTGTCAAGGTAGAGTGCCATTCAATTTACGGTACAACTCGGCAGTAATACATGCATATCGGAAACACTGACCTCGGGATATTACTAGACGTCATCGCTATACAGAATGACACATCTTCTTGCCCTCCCTTTAAATAAACAATCCATCTGGCCTCAGATTGCTATAAAGCCTTGCACATATTCCATATGAGAGAGCGAGAGAGAGAGAGAGAGAGAGAGAGAGAGAGAGAGAGAGAGAAAGACTGTATCAACCTCGTCATCACAAGTCAAGTGGAGTGTAATGGAGAGTGTCAGTGTCAATTTGGCTTTGCTGGCGCCCCTCTCCCCTTCATCTGGGCTGATTTTAATAATCCCTGTCAAACACCAAACAGCTCACACTTTCTCTTCGACACGACAGCCCTTTCTCCTAGCGCAGACAGAAATCTCAACATTAATTTAGCCCACACAAAGGGAAAGGCTGTCCAGCTGGACAAATATTATTTCCCTCACTTGACAGACTTTGCAGTTAAGCTTGTGCTTTATTATTTCCTAAACTTCGTTCAAGCCTTGACTACTGTCTAGGGGGAAAGAGTGAAGAGAGAAAGTGACTTGTGTAGGTTTTTTAAAGACAAGATTAGGAAGTGAACAGTGTAATTACACTGGGACTGACTGCGTCAATGTGTGTCTGCGTATGTGAAAGTGTGTGTTTAGCCAATGTTACAAAGGGATTCGCATCATCGCCAGTGTTTTATCAACATGAGAGTTGTGGGAAAAGTGTCAGGTTCATGCTGTCACCACACAGGGCCCAATTACACAGATGCATCCTCCATTTCCTTTGTATTGTTATCTATTTTCAACTCAGATGTTGTGGAGTCCCAAGTAGTTCTGAGAGCTGCTACACAAGACACAGAGTTGGTGCTGTGTATGTACTGTATGTGTGTCTGAGAGCTGGGGCAGATGTAATCTCTCGACACTTAAAAACACACCAGCTTTTCTATGCATGTCTACCCTAACAAACAGCTCCCCACTCAGACTGGAAGCAGCGGCGTGAAATATTTAGCAGCCAGTGCCTCAAATGCTTTTAAAAATCTTGTTTTGTCATGTTCTTGTGTTAATTTTTTTAAAATATACCATTCAGGTAGTGTAATATATTAAAAGGTTGCATTGTTTTATTTAGAAATGGTGGAGGTTGTTTGTTGGTTGGCCAGTGCAGGAAAAAATGTGTAATATTCATACAATACTAATGAGCATGAAAAAAAAATATATCAACAATAGAGTTCCAGTGAAATAAATCCAGTTCATGCAATAAATGTTTTTTTTTTTTTTTTTTTTTTAAATAAGAGCTCTTTATTGTCATTGTGCATCAGAGCACAGGGTCAGCCATGAAACAGCACCCCTAGAGCAGATAGGGTTTAGGGCTTTCCTCAAGGGCCCAACAGTGGTATCTTGGCAGTGCTGGGGCTTGAACCCCCAACCTTTCGGTCAGTAACCTAGGGAATCCTTGATTGGTATGACAATAATCTGCTCGTATTTCACATATTTTGGCAAACATGTGAACTGCATGTTAGAGTTTTCAAAAGCTTTAGCTACATTTCAGAAAATAGACATTTCAGTGCAAATGACTGAGAGCTGTGTTATTTTTTATTTAAAACACTAGAAAGAAATAAAGTCACCCTTATACATACAAGATGTAACGTATTTATATTCACATTTACTTTGTATCTTGAGTCATTAGATAAAGGTTACTATGGTAACCACTGTGGTAAGAATAACTTGTTTCTCCTCAGTGCCATTGCCCAACACTTTTTCCATTGTAGAGCACATGAATTCATATCTCCCAGTGAATAAATGTCAAATCTTTAGATACTCGTTCTTGACAATAGGACTGTAGTTGGTATTTAACATTTCTATCTAGTATTTTGTCTTTCTACAAGAGGTGGACAGAGAATGTATTTTGCTAATATAGATAACTAAGGTTGTGGAAAAGGCCTATAACCGATTAATCTGCCAAATTATTATTATTATTATTATTTTGATTTACAGAATTCTTAAAATAATAATAATAATAATAATAAAAACATTCTTAGTCTTTCCTTACTATGAAGGGAAAAAACTTTGAGGCTGCAAGAGTCCAAAATGAAAAAACTCCTTAAAGCAGTTTATTGCACAACCAAAATTCCAAAAATAACCAGACAAATTTGGTGCATCTCCATTAACTATAAACAAACCTGAAACACACAGGGACTTTTATTTTGAAATGACAGAGAATTGGCTCCATTACCATGCTCTATATGCAATTATATAACTATTAAGCTTTTTATAGCCAATATATTTACCAGATGAAGAATTTTGTGTATATATACCTATATATTTAACCAGTTGGGTTTTATTAATGACGAATAGAAAACAAATAAATGTCGAGTTATCTGCATAGAATTATTGGCGATAATGAAAGTTCTGAAAAGCAACTATCAGCACCAATTAATCAGTCAAACCATATATTGTTCTATGTCTACATTCTACAACAGTTTGTTACAGTCCTCTAATTTGATTGGACAAGCAACATTCCAAAAGTGCTGATATTTAACAGTACTAGTACATTTCACTGCTTGTATCACTCCGCTTGTCCGTGTTTGCTGCGTTCCAGTTAGGCTGTAAGTCTCTGCATTGCTCGGCGACACACAATGGATAATCTTGTGTTGGCTTTGTTAAAAACTGTCTTAGTTTACTAAGACAGAAATAAACAAATAACTGGGCATATTGTGTCTAAAATTTAAGTTAGTCATTATTAACCTCTTGTTAATAAATTAAGTTACTGTTATTAAACAAAAAGTATCTCAGTGGGACCTTCCTGGTTAAATAAAGGATAAATAAGCAAAAACGCTCCACTCTGGCACTTCTGGGTTCTTTTGGAAATGTAGAAAAGAACTGCTATCAATGGGCTCTTCTCTAAAATTAAGCTTAAAACACCACAAAAGTGTTCATGTCTTGTTCTGAAGGAATTCGATAGGGTTTGGTGAGAAACAAACAGAAATCGAATGTATTATAAGTGAAACTCTTGACCAATGGTTGATCTCCTGTGGGTGTTCATGAGATAGCCTGCACACAAGCTTTAGAGATCTTTGCACAAGAGCAGTAGTTACGGTCCACGCACAAGATGGGGCATTCAAGTGAAACCTCATTCTGTTTCGCTTCAACTGGACACGAGCAATATTAACAACAGAAAACACAACATAGCTGTACACAAACCAGAGAACAGAACTTATAAAAATGTCTGAAGAGTTTGTAGTGGAAGAATAGATGCATTTCAATGTCCAGCCTTTTGTTTGAACTGGATTCCTCAATCAAACAGTGTGATGGAGGAAGCTGAAGGTAGCTACCAGGACCGCCACTCCCTATACGCATATTACGCAGTTTGTGTAGGGCACCAACTCCCAAGGGGAGCACCATCTTACCCTAGTGTGGCACCAGAAACTCCACTGGCTATATTTACACTGGCGGCCAAAAGTTTGGAATAATGTACAGATTTTGCTGTTTCAGAAGGAAATTGGTACTTTAATTCAACAAAGTGTCATTCAACTAATCACAAAATCTAGTCAGGACATACTGATGTAAAAAACAGCACCATCACTATTTGAAAAAAGTCATTTTTGATCAAATCTAGACAGTCCCCATTTCCAGCAGCCAACACCTTATCCTTGAGTAATCATGATAAATTGCCAATTTGGCACTAGAAAATCACTTGCCATGTGAATGTATGAGCGAGCGTTTAAGTCTTTTTTAATTTATTTTTTTATCTACAATACCAAATACAAAAATATTGCATAAGATTAAATGGATTTTTAGATGGCTAAGGAGCATGCTGTCAAACTCGCTTATGGGCACGACACAACAGTTCAGAAAGTTCTGCTCAGTCTGAATTAATTTGAGAATATTCTTCTCTTTTTTTGATTTGTTGCTCTGCATTTATATCTGTCTCATTTACAAGTTTTTTCAATTCTTTTTTATACAACTATATATGTCTTACAATTGCGACAGGGATTATACGTGAGCATGTTTGTAGTGATCATCCCTTTCAAGGTCAGGCATAAAACTGTACACTAGTTTTGAAGTGATAGCAGATAGTGAACTGAACAAAATGACAGAAAACAACAGCAGCTAAAAAGAACCAAATCAATTAATCTTACAGTTAGTAACAGTAAAACCATACTGTGCGTAAGTACTGGAGGTGTCGCTCGATAAAATGCCTTCTTATGTAGATTAATGGTCAGTGATGGTCTTCATGTGACATTCGGTGCGCTGATTTAATAGTGAAGCAGCGTGACTGTAATTTGTCATATAGAGTAATTTCACTGATTTCTGTTTCAGGTAAGATATAAAAAATCCACTCATCTTGCTGTTAGAGCAAATCTTTAGGTTCGCAAAGCAGTGATTCAAATGAGACCATCTTATCCTGATCCTTTAAGTAAATGAAATTATAATTACTTTTATTACAAATTTAAATCAATCATTTATTCTTTGTGCATCAGTTTGACCACTTCTTGTGATTTGACATCCATTAGCTCAGTTATGTATGATAATTTTTCCCCCACTATAGGATGATGGACATCAATATATCTTTCAAATGTCTGACATCAAGAATCCCACAAAGAAAAAAGGAGTTACTCCAAGGCATCAGACTGTTAAGGGGGATGTATGTTGGGGTTCTGTAAGTATCTGCATTAATGAGACCTATTTTACAGTTGAATTGGTCTAAAAAGATTTGGTTGTCTTCTGCAGTCAATTTTTTACATTTAGCAGTTACCATCTAATATGTAATGCTGATCAAATCAATTGTAAAGTCATCATAAATGAAGGTTGCTTCACATACAGTGCACATACAAATATTTGGACACTAAAGCCACACTTTACAGGAATGTAATTGCATTAGATAACAAAATATCAAACCTATTGAAACTTATTTTAAAGAAAGATAGCACAAACAAAAAGAAGTATTTTGCAAAAAGATGTTTTGTTGGAATTAAATTATAAAACAATACACGTGCATTTCAAAATTAAGACAAAAAGTGTCTGACCATTTTCTGGTTGTCAAAGTTAGAGGTAATAGGCAATAGTTAATGTGATCAACTATATCTGTGAGTACTCTGCCTAAACACCTGTGTGAACTTGACTTGAGTGGAACTCACTTCATACATCCACTAAAAATAACCTTGGGACCAGTCAATAGGCCTTTTTCACACTTCTGCGTTCTTGCTTACTGGGATAACTTACTTCTGTTTCAACAACGGTCATTGAAACATGAGCAAGAGTTGCTGAAATCGATGTCTTCATGCAAATTACATAGCATGTAAATGTTTGATCTGGCTTTATGCTTTGTTGGCGTCTCTACAGAGCACATTCTGACAACTTTGAGGAAGGCATAATGCGATATTGAAGATATTCAAGCTGCTACTGGTCATAGACTACACCAGTAATAAATACCTATAATAATAAGATAATAAATTCTCATCATTAGTTTTCATGTCTGATTGGGTTGGCTTTGCATTATTGCAAGTAAAACAGCACGTGTGCAGAGAAAATCATCGGCAGACAGCTCCGCTCTCTCACACACCTGTTTAGCTCCAGAATGAGAAGCAGGGCCAAGAAACTCATGTCTCATCACTTGCACCATGGACACTTTATCTGATATTTCCTCTCATTCACATGGTCCGGACATCATCACAAAACTGAATGTAGTAAAGATAATATTTGTCATTCGGGATAATATTCACTAAACTCAATGAAGATGCAATGAAGACAAACCAACTCAGATATACATCTGCCTTTTACATGGCACATGATTCATTTATTTTAAACAAGATATACAGTTGATGTCAGAAGTTTACATACAGCTTAGCCAAAAACATTTAAACTCCTGACATTAAATCGTTGAAAACATTCCTTTTCTTAGGTCAGATAGGATCACTGCTTTATTCTAAGAATGTGAAATATCAGAATAATAGTATAGGAGATTAGAATAGGAGATTCTTTATTTCAGCTTTCATCAGATTCCCAGTCTTTCAGGTTATGTTGATATAAGACACGTTTTACTGTGGATATATATACATGTCTACTTGTTTCCTCCAGCATCTTCACAAGGTCCTTTGATGCTGTTGTGGGATTGATTTTCAGTTTTAGCACCAAACTACATTAATCTGTAGGAGACAGAATGTGTCTCCTTTCTGAACAGTATATAAATATATATATATATATATATAGTATTATTATCAAACGATTGGAACCATGACTGTGAAATGTTCAGAAAAATATCCCTCTCGCGAGACAAGGCTGTTTTTTCATGTGACTGTTTTTAATAATGTTTGAGAAGTATATTTAGCTTACGTTCTTACTATGTAAATCCACACTGTAATATCCAATATAGTGCTTACTCTACTTTGCACATGTTTATAATCAGTATAAAATTCATTGTTTATTGCACAGTTCTTTATTGATCTCTGCTGCTCTGTTACTGGGATGGTGGGGTTAATATACATATATAATACATAAAATGTATGAAAATTGGTAAACAAATTTGACAGAATGACTTGGTTTGATTATTTATACATGTATGCTGCATTTAACATTTTAGGGAGTTTAATATGTGGTTCAATGAGATAAAGTAATTTGTATTTGTATTTTTGCATCTGTGCTGGGACTATATAAAGCTTTTCAAAATGAATTGGATCGGAATACGGTGATGCGAGGATTCTCAGTTATGCTAATAAGATGGGAGCTGGTGAAGCAATCACACCAGCACTGCATTTGAGCATATAAACTCAAAAAAGACTGCAGCCTGAGCAGCCGAATCAGTTATATTCGGCCATAATTAGCCATAAGTATGCTGAAGTTTTATTTTGTTTTTTCTCAAAGTACAATTCTTTATAATACAGCCTTTGTAAATATCATACCATTCTTTGCATTCTTTCCATGACATCAAACATGTTTTACAGTACCTGCCGAAAATGATAAAGTGTAGGTGATTAACCCTGAAAAATTACTCTAATTGCTTCCAAACGTTATAGTGTATTTCGGACCATGTAACTTTGTCCTTGCCCTCAATACCATCTTAATATAGACACAGACTGCTCTCTCTTAATATAGGCACTGACTGAACCCCTCATGAGAATAAAATCAACCTCAAAGTTGATGACCTTTTCCTTAGTTATCTCATGGATAAGGTGAAGACCAGATTAGTAAGGTGACTTTATATTTCAGATGAAAGAGACATTCTTTTTCCATTTACAGTTCACAATATTGCATTGATTCTGTGTTTCTGTGTTTCATGTTTATAATATAATCAATAAAAGTTTAATAAAAGTATTTCAAGCAGGGAACAGTCAAACATATTTTCAGTGGTAATCGACAGCAAACTTGTATTTAACCTCAAACGTTATTTTATTAAAACAAGTAAAAAACATGTTTGAACTTTATATTTTATCTACATACAGTGGCAAGAAAAAGTTGGAATAACCTGCATTTATATATCATTTGTTCTTAAATGCTTTTTAAAATTTTATGTAAATTACAATAATGAACAAACAAAATCTGCTTCAACTAATAACACACAAATTATTGTATTTTTCAAAAATTCACAGTGTAGGTTGGAAAAAGTATGTGAACCCCTAGGCTAATGACACCAACAAGAGCTAATTAGAGTCAGGAGTTAGCAAACCTGGAATCCAGTTAATGAAACGAGATTGGAGGTGTGGGTTGGAGCTACTTTGACTTAAAAAAAGCACTTAAACATTTTGAGTTTGCTATTCACAAGAAGCATCTACTGATGTGGACCACGCCTAGAAAAAAGAGATCTCAGAAAACCTACGATCAAGAATGGAGTGGCGATCAATAAATAGAGATGATTTACTGGCCATTCTCCATAGAAGTGGCTGTCTAGCCAAGATGACTCAAAAGGCACACGCCAGAATGCTCAATGAGGTAAAAAAGACCCCTAGAGTGACACCTAAAGATTTGAAGGAATCATTGGAGCTGGTTAACATCTCTGTACATGAGTCTTATATACAGAAAACATTAAACAGGAATCTGTGTCCATGGCAGGATGCCACAAAGGTAGCCGCTACTTTCCTACAAAAACATTGCTGCATGCCTGAAGTTTGACAAAGACCACCTTGACACTTTACAATGCTACTGGGAAAATGTTTTGTGGACTGATGAAACTTAGATTGACTTGTTTGGGAAGACAATTACCCTGAACATTGAAGTAAATCCACTACATAATGGTTTAAAAAAAAAAAAAAATCCATCTTTTGGAGTTGTCTAGTCGGAGCCCAGATTTAACCCAGTGGTTCTCAGCCTTTTTTTGATGCAAAGAGGATCTTGACGATAGATTTGATTATTATGACTGATAAACACCCCCCATTTGTAACCTAACAAACCTTTCTACTAATTTGCTCTCAGCTGATATGTGTTCAATAAAGACATGAAAGTTTATAATTGTTTGTGTGTTGTTAGCTTAAGCACATTGTGTTTGTCTATACTTGTGACTTTAATGAAGATGAGATCACATTTTTTGACCAATTAATGCAGAAAACCAGCTAATTCCAAAGGGTTCACATACTTTTTCTTGCCATTGTATTGCTTTGTAAAGTTGCTTGTTGCATGCCTTTCATGTGAGTATGGCTGTATTTTTAACTCACCAGGAAATGGCTAAAAGAATTGAAGCAAGTTTCTCAAAGACATTTCCGATTTTCACCTGTAGGATTGGGGTGTGGTACTTGACATTGATGATTCAGTCAGGAGGGGCATGTTTGTCAGGTGAAGACATGTAAACAGTGAACGTACTTTGTTTGTACAACATAGATGCCTCAGGCCTTTAAGAAATGTCACTAAGGCTGTGTTCACACGGGTAGAAAAAGGTAGCTTTTTATTTATGATTTATGACTCAAAAAAACTTAATCCGAACAGTACAAAAACACATAAAATCAGTTTTTCAGTTTTCAACATAAAGGATTAAAGGGTGCTTTCACAATTTGATTGATTGCATCGACCAAATCTGAGTTTTTTCATCATCCAAAAGAAATAAAACTTTGACATCATATGAAATCTGTGGAGTGGTAAATATAAAATATATATTTTAATGACTTTTTTTTTTTTAACCACTCCACAGATTTAATATTAGCAAACTATTGTTTTGGCAAGTCGTTTAGTACATCTACTTTGTGCATGACACAAGTAATTTTTCCAACAATTGATTACAGACAGATTTTTTTACTTTTAATTGACTATATCACAATTCCAGTGGGTCAGAATATTGCAGCTTGGAAAATTACAGAAAATGATGTCAAGCCAATAGACAATTAGCCACATTTTCTGACCAATTAATGCAGAAAACCAGCTAATTCCAAAGGGTTCACATTCTTTTTCTTGCCATTGTATTGCATTGTAAAGTTGCTTGTTGTTTCTGGGAAGTGGATAGTGACTCCAGAGTTTGTTCTGGACAGTGTGAAACAGATGGCATGGCTGCAAGAGGCTTCATACAAGTTAAACTTGACAGCTCAGACACTTAGGATACCCAACCCTCTCACAACATGCAGGGAGAGGTTAAATAACGGCACACTGTCTGGACTTTGACGTCATATGAAATCTGTGGAGTGGTAAAAATAATTTGTTTTAATGACTTTGACCTAAGTGTATGTAAACTTCTAACTTCAACTTTAAAGTTGAAGTCAGAAGTTTACATACACTTAGGTTGAAGTGTAACAAAATTTAACTGTTTGGCCATGATGACCATCGTCATGTTTGGAGGAAAAAGGGTGAGGCTTGCTAGCTGAAGAACACCATCCCAACCATGAAGAATGGGGGGTGGCAGCCAGGATCTTAAAGCTCGGTCGCAAATGGTTTTTCCAAATGGACAATGTCCCCAAGCATATCTGCAAAGTTGTGGCACAATGGCTTAAGGACAACAAAGTCAAGGTATTGGAGTGGCCATCACAAAGACCAGAACTGAAAAAGCGTGTGTGAGCAAGGAGGCCTACAATCTTGACTCAGTTACACCAGTTCTGTCTGGATGAATGGGCCAGAATTCCAGCAACTTATTGTGAGAAGCTTTTGAAGGTTACCCAAAACATTTGACCCAAGTTAAACAATTTAAAGGCAATGATACTGTAAAGAGATTAATGGAAAGGAGGGGGCGAGAACTGGCTTGACGGTCTAAATAATAGTTTAATGAAAAACTAAACAAAAAGACAAACACACAAAGGTATCGGACAGCTGCCCGTAAATCACTGTCTCTGTCCCACTGCAGTCTCTTGTTGGCCTTTATCCCTCTCTGAGGCTTGATTAGCTTAATTAGGGGCCAAGTGTGTAGCATCACGACCCGGCCCCGCCCTCCACCCTGTCACCGATACCAAATACTAACAAAGTGCATGTAAACTTCTGACCCACTGGGAAAGTGTTGAAAGAAATAAAAGCTGAAATGTATAATTCTCTCTACTATTATTCTGACATTTCACATTCTTAAAATACAGTTATCCTAACAGACTAAGTTGAATCTCTGAATTGGGGTAGTCATGAGTGAAAAGAGTGAATAGGACAGGGCTGAGCACACAGCCCTGCGGTGCCTGTGTTCAAGATGAGTTTGGAGATGTGATTACCTATTTTGATGTGTTGTGGTCTGTTGGTGGGAAAGTCCATAATCCATGAGCATAGTGAAGAGGCTTGGCCCAGGTTGCCCAGTTTCTGTATGAGTTTGTGCAGGATAATGGTGTTGAAGGCGGATCTGAAATCAATGAATATCATCATAACATAGGTGTTTGGCTGTTTGGCGGTAGTTGTTGAGGCATTTCACTGGGCACAGGGATGATGGTGGTGGTCTTAAAACTGGTGGGGACACTGGTGAATTGAAATGAAAGGTTGAAAATGCTAGTGAACACCCCCCACTATCTGGTCAGCACATCCCCTCAGTGGGCGGCCTAAGACCCTGTCAAGTCAAGACCCTGTTCTGCTGCTTTGCTGATGTTTTGACTAAAACACAGGGCAAATAGGCTTGGTGAATTTATGCAAATTTGCATCATTACTATGAAAACTAATGTGGATGTGATAGCAAAACTGCAGTCTAAACAGAAAATAAATCAAATTTGGCCACGGTGCATGCTCAAAGATGAGCCGCACCAGGTTTGTTGTCAGTGACGCTAAAACGAAGACTTGGAATATAGCACACTTGTTGTTGTACTACTTTTATTGTTTACTTTTATTTTTTAACTTAACAACCCCTGAAAATGTTATGCTTTTGTTGAATAGAAGAAGAGCATTTATTTATAAATAAACTGCACTTATGATTTGCACAGCTTCTATTTTGTCTTCAAATTCAAACTTTGAAAGAGTGAAGTTTTTTTCTTTATTTTATTTACTCAGAGTTGAATTGGTCCAGTAATTCAGAAGAGTCTCTGGATGAAGATAATTCTGTAACTCACACCCAGGCTTTTACAGTCACCAACAAGCCTATGGATGTCACTGATGACTTTTCACATAAAGAATTGGAGGAAAACTTTAAAGAATACATTATAAAAATGGAGGTATAATACATTTTTATTCTCCTCTTTCTCTTTTTGCTCTGGTACTTTACTGTACATATCATTTTGAAACATAATTATGGCTTGCAGATTTATTTTAAGCACAAAAGTTGTCACAGTTATCATTGTAATTGCATTAAAATATGACCCTACTTGACATTTTGGTTCAGCAATGAAAGAAGACGCGTTTGACAGTCCCACAGTTTTATAACTACTACACACCCAGCCTGCCAGTTCAGGTATTCAAATCTGTATCAAACTTATGAACAAGCCAAGCAGCCATATGCAAGTACGGCTGTTAAAGGTCAAAAATGAGAATTTGACTCATCAAGAGGATCAGGTCATTCAATTTACTATATGTCACATACAGGGGTAATAATTGAAGGGTTCAGCACAGCCAGGCCATCTGATTTAAGCAAATCAGTTTGATCGGTACACTCATGAGTGTCATAACCATTAAAGAAACAGTTTCCCAAGTGGAAATGTCGAAAATCACTGTCTGAAGCTACCTTTTTAAACCCCCATTTGACACTGGCCCTCGGAACGCATTATCATCAGACAAATAATTTTGATCATTTTACAAAGTGTGTGTAATTTTTGTCCCTTGTATCTATATGTGTAATCTATTACTTTAAAAATTAATTGATAAAAACATCTTTACTTTGTTAATAAATATTGATATTGATATTTTTCTAAACACGTCAACAAAATATATTTTCTTTTTTGCTGTTTTTTTCTCCTTCATTTTCTTTTATGAAGATTCCTCAAGATCAATAAATAATAATAAAAAGCTTTTTCTTAATTACATCTTTATCCTTATCCGTACTTTAAAAATCACCTTGTTAATCCGGAAAAGTTGCCAGCTTAATTTTTTTTTTCTGTATTTCTTTCTCTTTGTCTCTTTTTCCCAAATTCCAGTAATAGATTGTAATAATGTGCAGAGATGGTGCCTTATACCCTCAAGCTCTGGAGGAGATCCCGGGATCCCTGCAGCCTGGGGTGCTCCCCCTGGCCCCACACCTTCACCAGCTGATGCAGCACACCCTGCATGTGTGTACAGTAATAGCATGCCTGAATCCCACAGGCCCTAATTAATGTTACTCGACACCATTCAGCCGATAGTATATTGTAGTAGTTTCTTTATCTGTAAGAATGTTTTAAAGACTAAAGGCCTATTCACACAGAGCACACATTTTTTTCCACGACAAAATGTTAAAGGTGGGGGGGGGGGGGGTTGTGTGTTAATGCATTCATCAGGGATTCCACATCCTATCAGGCAATTTTGCAATTTCCAGGTGTGAAAAAGTTATGAAAATTGAATAATAAATGTTTAATGTTTACACGTTTTTATAGTTATGCACTGCTCTAGAATGTTTAATTGGCTACACATTCCTCATTGTGTATGTAGTCTCAATAAATTGTTTTTAAAAATCCTGTGACTCTTTAACCCTTGAAGCTCAGATGGGGCCCATTGAGAAAATAATAATTATCAAAATTGTAATAATAATTACAATCTTGACCTACATAAAATAGGTATAATATTAAAGCTTATAAGCTGAACTTCATAATGCATGTAGGCATTATGGCCCAAACTGAACAAGTGCTTTGAAATTTGCAAACATATTAGAAGTGTTCCATAACATGTAAACAGGTGTTGCTTATATGCAACGTTTTTACTTATATCTTCACGAAAAATAAACATTCCTTTACTTACCAATAAAACGAGCACATTATGTGCAATCTGGCTACTAACACATCAGCTTTCCTGTTCTGCATCATGGAACGCTAAACCAGTTGTATTAGGATTCAGATCGCTGCAACCAGAGGTGGAAGTCATCCAGATATTGGCAGAGAGGATCGTACACTCTAATTACATATGGCCACCAGCAGATAGTGCCAAGTACATGACACAAACTCAGTGATGGCTTAAATGACACACAATGGAACTGAATAGCTACTTTTCCACTATCAAACCAGTGCAAGCCAGGGCTATCTTGCTTTCCCACCATCAAGCCAATGGCCCCGCAGCATTGCCCTTAAACCTGCCCACAACACACCACCCTGGTGCTAACATCACACACCACGCCCACTTCACAAGCAATAGGAAAGTTCAAGCTGAGGTATCATGTTATCTAATTATACAGAATTATACTTTCTTAGGGCACCGCTTTGTTCATTGTGCATTTTAACAGATTTGTACTGTACCCGCAATTCAACCGGCCATTGAAAATGTATTTTGACCATATATAATATAATATATAATTTGTCCCTTTTATTAAAAAAAGCACAAAATCTGGGTTCCAGTGAAGGACTATTTCAAAAGTATAGCCACAAGACATAAACAATATGTGTGTTAACAGGATTTTAGTGTGATAAAATCACTTACTAGCCTTTTCTGTGTAAAGTTATGTCTATTTTTACAACTTTGTTACAATGATGTATTATGTCAACAAACCCTAAAATGACTGTTAAAATGACGATATAAACAATTTTACAGCTCAAATAATACATTTGTTTAAACACAATAATTAATTTAAGAACTTTTATAAAATTATCATTTTTTTATCTTTTTTTTTTTTATTGTAATCAACATTATGCCACAAATATTGTCAGTTGCTTAACTTGTATTGAACTCTGAATATTCCTTTAAGTCATCAAAACCATGAAATATCATAAATAAGTCTGACTCATCCGTTGTTTTTTATTTATTATGATTGTTTGTTTGGGGTTTTTTTGTAAAGAAAGAAATGTATCTAGAAAATGTATTCAAGAATTTAAACATAAACCTTTAGATCAAAAGGGTTTTAAGAAACATTTGACTGGTAATGTATGCTTTTGGATTTGGGCCTTGCAAGCTAAGTTTACTGTGTTTGTTTATAGGGGTGGAGGCTGGGAATGCTGGTAACTCTTTAGGAGATTCTGTGTGTAGTGCTGGAGTACTGGGCTCAGGAACACAATCCACTCAACAACAGTCTGGTGTAGAAAGGCTTTTCAGACCTGGCAGAACACATCAACATACTGTGCCAAGGTAACCCACAGTGCAATGGGAAACCAGTGTAGAACTAAACACCTAAATATGGGATATACTAGTTGCAGTTTTGTCTTGTTGTGCATCCAGTATACTAACAATCCTGTCTGTTTATTGCAATGGCTGAACGAATATGAACGAATATTAAATGTGCTAGTTTGGAATTTCTGTGCAAGTCATTTTACAGTGTTAATAGACTCTATTAACTCTATTGACTCTACTAAATTACATTGTTTTCTGCTAACAGTACAATGTTTTACAAAGCAGATATTCCACCATGTCTTTTCAGTGTGAATTTACATAAAAAATAAAGTAGCTTTATTTAGCCTGATGTCTCCTCCCACAGACCTCCACTCTGACATGCCTAAGGAAGTGATTCCAGTCCTCCTCTCCCCAAGACTTCCGATGTTCAATGTCAACGCCATATACAGAAACATCTGCTGCAGCATGGGCCTGATCACCAGCTCACAACTGCTTTCCCTGCTCAAGATAGTGGGTCCATAGTTATTATTATTCTTATTACATAGTTAAATGAATAGTTCACTCAAAAAAATTAAATTTATTATTTGCTCACCTATTTTTTTCAGTAAAAACAAAAGTAGAATTTTTGAAAGAATATTTACGTAGCTCTTTCCAAACAATCACAGTTCATTATGATTAGGTCTGTCAAAGTCCAAAAAGTAGAATCCTCCCCTTCATAAAAATTTTGCCTAGTCTGAGCATTGGTCCACAAACAAGGACCAATGCCTTTTTTGCCGTCAATTACATTGTCACACCATTTCTTATTCTGGACGCAAATGTAGGCTAAATGCGAGAGAAAGATTATCAGTGAATAATGCAAAACAATCATATGGCTTCAGAAAATATTGAAATGGACCAAGAGTTGTATGGACTACTTTTATGGTGTTTTATGGTGTCCTAATTGTCACTGTATGGAAAGAGCTGTGAAAAGAATCTACTACAGTCCATAATATATATATGTGGGTAAACAATGACAATTTAAATCTTTAGCTGAGCTATTGCTTTTAAAAACAAAGAAAGACAGAATCCCAGAAATATATCCCAGAAGTCTGTATTCGTCTCCCTATACAATACAATTAATGGAACATTCAGGCAGAGACTGTCTACTCGCAGGTCTCACCTTTCCTCAAAGCTCTAGGGCAGCTGTGTGATCACGAGCCTCTCCAAACCCTGAAGCCCCAGACTGACAAAATGGAGATGAATCAACTTTCCACCAGCAATGGCGCCCATGTGCTAGACTCAGAGTGAGTTTCACCTCCACCACACATGTAACCCCTCATGCTGCTGTCCTCCATACTGATTCTATAGAACATAAAAGCGAGAACATTCTTTCCATGGATTACTCTTTTATATTTGTGTAACTAAACTTGAAAAAATCATAAAATTGGTGATGAATAGAGCTGGTGCCAGTGTTTACTTTTGTAAAAATGTTCCCCCTGTAGAATCACAAGAATTAAGAGATGTCATTTTGTACATCTTTGCACCATCAGAGAACATTTTAAGATAACTACTCTCCTTTACAATACTATAAGATCCCCTTTATGTCTGCTTCCATACGTTTATGACAGAGGGAGAGAGTGGTAGATGCCTTTAATTGGACAATTTTCCACCATTATTGAGCATTAGAGTGGTTTAAGATGGCTATTGGAGAGAGAGTCTAGATGATGTCCTCTGTTGAGGCAGCCTGTGATGTCAGCACTGGACTGGTGGAGACATGGGCAATTTGGAGCTGTGTGCTTATCTGCCTTTCTTCCCCACAGGCATCAGCTGTGGTATTATATTTAGACAGACCATTCCTGCATTTAAATGACAGTTTATTCATATGATTTGAAGAAGAATAGCCAGTTACTTTTCTGTAATCTGTAACAATAATGTTATAACACAGATATTGGTGTCTCACATAGATAGCAGTGCTCTGATTGAGTTGTATTATTCAGACAAACAGGATATTTTTAAATTATAAATTTAAATATTAAAATATTTTAAATATATATATTTTGTTTTAAGTGCAAACAATGCTTGTTTGGTGCCAGTGTTTACTTTTGTAAAAATGTTCCCCCTGTAGAATCACAAGAATTAAGAGATGTCATTTTGTACATCTTTGCACCATCAGAGAACATTTTAAGATAACTACTCTCCTTTACAATACTATAAGATCAACTTTATGTCTGCTTCCATACGTTTATGACAGAGGGAGAGGCATAAAAGATTTCATCAAATTAATAGCATGAAGTGCTGATACAATAAACAGATTATACGCAAATAATCACATATCTTTATATTTTTTGAGAAAGTCCCCCAAAATAAGATAATGAAAAGACAATGCGTTTTTGTGGCAGACGATTAAAAGCATTGAATAGACATTCCAAAAGGTGGGTTTAGAAGTCAATATATTGATTGGTCTTTTTCCTCATAATTTAACATAAGCCTATCGCAGGCTAACAGTTCACAACATTAACAATAGTCCCATTTGTCTGAGGTAGACTAAGGGGCTGTTCACACAGAGGCATTCTTGCATTCCATTTGCACTATTTTTTGTTACTTTTTAAAAATTATCTTGCTAAATTTACATTAAATTTATGGCCCATTTCACAATCCCATTCTCTCTTCTTCTCCCATCATTTCTTGTTTTCTTACTATTATCCCTGTCAATAAATGTGACAAAAAGCAAGAGTCAATTTGTATGTTCCACAAATTCTACCTAGACTAAGCCATGATTTTGTGCATCTTGTTGGAAATTATGTAGAAAGAGACTGAGACACTTGTCACTGAATATTTTAGGGAGGCATTGGTCACACTATCTTCTTAAACACACACACACACACAGCACACATTGATGTTTGCTCCTTACTAATAGGGAACTAAATGAGTGTGTCTGCGAGCATGTGGGTGTTTGAACTGAGGTGGTGTGTGAGATTGTGCCTTCTAAACAATCCAATTACTAGAGAACAAGACACACTCTTCCTGTGGAAGCACAAGTCTCTATTGCACTGACAGCACTGTCCTTTAGGCCACTCAGAGCAGGGGGATCACCTGATTTTTATCCAAGTCTAGCTATAAGTGCTACCAAATAATCACTGCTATATGTTATGCTTATTTTGCTAGATGTAGAGCTCTCTGGTGTGAACTTACTGAGATACGCACTTATTGCTTACTGCAACCAGGGTTGTGAGCAAATTTTTTGTGATCATTTTTGCCTTCGCTTACCCAAAGCAACATGCAGTAGCCTACCTTTAGTACAGGGAATGTCCACCTTGAGCAACACCAGGTCAAGTGCTTTTCTCAATTCATAGATTGCCATTGGTTCGATCCTACAACCTTTCAGTGACTAGTTCAGAACTATATAGGCCTACCTAGGGGTGGGTTATATGACCAGAATCTTATTTCATGATGTAAGTAATTTTATATCATGATAACGATATATATCACAATATAGATACATTTTTCAAAAAACTTTCAATTATAATACCATATTGCATAAACATATTTGAATAATCAAGTCAGTCAATTAAATTCTTTATAAATGAAAACTACTTCCTCTTATATACCGGCGATTTCTCTTTATATGGAACTAGACAAACATAGTCAAAGTAAAAAAAAAATAAATAAATAGACAAATACACAAAATACACACAGTTTTAAATCATCCTTACCATATTGCTCAATGTCACATAATGCAACATTTTAGTCTGATGTTGTTGACAAGTGTTATAGTCAACTTTCCTCAAGAAACTCGACATCTTCTCAAAGCAATGCAACAAAGAAAATAATACATAAGCAAAAAAACAAATCTAATATAAACAAACACTTCATTAGGTATTAATGCAGAATATAATTCAGCAGAATTTAAATGGGTCACCTAAGTTTTGTGGTTTGTGCCACGGTATCGAGAGAAACCGGATTGATTAGCACGAGTGATGTGACAAACGTGAAATAAAACTGCACGCATCAGATGAGAAGCATATTTAGAACGTGAGATAAATGTCATTGAATTTGCTTTGGAGGATGAATCTCATTGAAATTGAGTCTCCTCCTCATCTTCTTGTTCACAGGGATTTCAGGAATCAGCTGCTGCTCCACCTTTTTCCTCCATTTCTACAACAGAATGTGTGTCGTGTATGTGTAACGTAAATAGAATTCACGGTGGCAATTTTGAGTAACCGTGATAGAGACGATAATCCAAAATGTATCAAATTGTTGTCAAATTTATATCGGTATATCGCCCACCTTATACTACCTTCAGTGTGTTGCACTGTGGAATGCATCAAAACTTTGCAAAACTCAGATTTGGAGAGCTGTCTTTTCAGATAAAAGAATTCAGTAAGTTCAGCTAGCATTCAGGCAGGCTGATAGTTGCTACAGGCAATGCACTTACATGCCTGTCCCTCTACTCTGCTCCATGATAGCATAAAGATGTAGTGCCAGTGATATAATGATTTTTGTGGTGTAACGTGGGCTGTATATAGCACACAGTTCAGCTTGTGAAATTTTCCCTTGGTTCTCTAAATTTTGCAGGTTTTTACAGTGCCCCAGTCCTCTGGCTATGGAGATGAGAAACAGGATGAATAAATTCTTAATCCAGCCATATTTATGAGCAGTTTCATGGTGTGCTGCAATTTGCATACATGACAGTTCCTATCTGTTCTCCCAGTGTTGCTACAGTGAACTCTGTGAACTCTATTGTCCTTCCAAATACACATGGCATGATGTCTCAATCTCTCTGTTAAATGTTGTACTGTGTGTTCTTTTCAGAGGCGTGCAAGACTCGACAGATTCAGGCAGAGAGATTGTCCTGAGAGGTTACCACAGAGTCAGTGCTGCAGGTAAGTGCCGTTTTCATTTAACGCACTGTAGAGTTGCAGTTCACTCGCTTATTATCACTCCAAAAACTCTAGTTGATATCACCAGTGGCAGTCTTCAGTAATGTTCTTTTAGATTTTTTGTTAATTTTTATTATTTTAAGATGTTTCAATTCAATTCTGAAAGTTAAATGTGCTGATAAAGTATTTTAGAGCTGAGCATAACTAGAAATGTATTTCAAATTCCATATTACACTATAAAAATTATATGATGTTGTTAAATTTTATTAATTTGCATGACTTTTCCAGGACTGGAAAACACCATTTTAAAATTCCCTGATATTTCCAGATTTTCTTTGACCGTGGAAACCCTGAATCAGTATACTAATCAAAATATTTAAAAATTAAAGTAACATCATCTGACAACATTCAGTTTCCTCAATGCCCCCAATTTGCAAATAAAGAAAAGAGTAAAGCAAAATCAACAAGATGACTTCAAATTAAATGTTTTGTGCATGCCAAGTCCCCAACTAAACTCTGATGACACTATTTTATCTTATAGAGAATAAAAGCTAAAGCCCTATTTGGAAGGGATTCTTTTTTTTTTTTACACACACACACACACACACACATATATATATATATATATATATATATATATATATATTTTTTTTTTTTTTTTTTTTTTTTTTTTTTTTAATTCCATGCGAATTGGTCATGTCAGTGTCACATAAAGTGATTTTATGGACTGAGCTTTCCCGCCCCAGTATAGATTACAGCATCTTTTACCTACAATAAAACGCCAGTGAAAATAACCCCTTGCGAATCGACATGTTGGTTAAAAGCCAGTGAATCTGCATTTTCCTGTCTGTGAGTCCTTTACTATCATCTTTTTCACGTTCTCCAAGTGTATAAAGTGGTTAGATATGAGTAGACACCAGAAAATCTAAGACACACTTCACAACTTCAGATAACAGTGCAAAGAACTAATAAATGTTTCATAGTTATTCGTGATTAATCACATATTTTGAAAATGCTGAAATTTGACAAAGATAGAAATGCAATAAATAAAACTAATTTAAGTGACATTGAACATTTCCCAAAGTTTAAGTGGGAAGCTGACTAATTGAAAGAATTAGTCCCCATAGGTTGAGTATTCATTGCAATGGGCATTATATGTCTTCACATCCACAATATTAATCTGACATCATAGTGATTCCATTGGCTCACAGAAGAATTCTACAAAAACCTTTGATGATATCTATATAACGTTGTAAATACTACATATATGACTTTTAAATCATATGTTACACATAATAGTATATACTGTAACGAAAACATACACTCACCTAAAGGATTATTAGGAACACCTGTTCAATTTCTCATTAATGCAATTATCTAATCAACCAATCACATGGCAGTTGCTTCAATGCATTTAGGGGTGTGGTCCTAGTCAAGACAATCTCCAAACTGAATGTCAGAATGGGAAAGAAAGGTGATTTAAGCAATTTTGAGCGTGGCATGGTTGTTGGTGCCAGACGGGCCGGTCTGAGTATTTCACAATCTGCTCAGTTACTGGGATTTTCACGCACAACCATTTCTAGGGTTTACAAAGAATGGTGTGAAAAGGGAAAAACATCCAGTATGCGGCAGTCCTGTGGGCGAAAATGCCTTGTTGATGCTAGAGGTCAGAGGAGAATGGGCTGACTGATTCAAGCTGAAAGAAGAGCAACTTTGACTGAAATAACCACTCGTTACAACCGAGGTATGCAGCAAAGCATTTGTGAAGCCACAACACGCACAACCTTGAGGCGGATGGGCTACAACAGCAGAAGACCCCACCGGGTACCACTCATCTCCACTACAAATAGGAAAAAGAGGCTACAATTTGCAAGAGCTCACCAAAATTGGACAGTTGAAGACTGGAAAAATGTTGCCTGGTCTGATGAGTCTCGATTTCTGTTGAGACATTCAGATGGTAGAGTCAGAATTTGGCGTAAACAGAATGAGAACATGGATCCATCATGCCTTGTTACCACTGTGCAGGCTGGTGGTGGTATGGTGTGGGGGATGTTTTCTTGGCACACTTTAGGCCCCTTAGTGCCAATTGGGCATCGTTTAAATGCCACGGCCTACCTGAGCATTGTTTCTGACCATGTCCATCCCTTTATGGCCACCATGTACCCATCCTCTGATGGTTACTTCCAGCAGGATAATGCACCATGTCACAAAGCTCGAATCATTTCAAATTGGTTTCTTGAACATGACAATGAGTTCACTGTACTAAAATGGCCCCCGCAGTCACCAGATCTCAACCCAATAGAGCATCTTTGGGATGTGGTGGAACGGGAGCTTCGTGCCCTGGATGTGCATCCCACAAATCTCCATCAACTGCAAGATGCTATCCTATCAATATGGGCCAACATTTCTAAAGAATGCTTTCAGCACCTTGTTGAATCAATGCCACGTAGAATTAAGGCAGTTCTGAAGGCGAAAGGGGGTCAAACACAGTATTAGTATGGTGTTCCTAATAATCCTTTAGGTGAGTGTAGTTTCTTATTCTGTTTTTCAGTTAGCTTACATTTTGCAAACTGTCCGCTACATAATAACTGAACCACAATGTTACAAAATATGTTATGTATTTACACACCTTACAATATATATGCACACCAGCAATTATGAGGGAAAAATGAGTGTGTCCTGAACAGGTTTGAGTACATTTAAAACATTTAGATAAAACCAACTTTCCTAAAACATGACATTTAGTGCATTAATCTTTTTTAAATAAACATTTTCATTATTTATGTGAAGCCAGTCAAATAATTTCTATAGGGTTTATATTAGGCATTACAAGTATCACGTTGGAGCCTGACATGAGTGCTGTCCCAAACCCTCTCACTTCTCCTGACCCAATCATCCACTGCTGGTACCACTGAGCGTTCACCTGACCAAGGGAACATGGGTGGTTGGTAGACCAGAACACATTGGAATTTAGTGAGTCATGTGGAGGAATGAGTGAGGAAATTTTGGGCATACTCAGCCCATGGAAGAAAATCACTCCACTTTTCTTGTTCACAGCTGCAGTACTATCTGAGATAGTGAACGATTTCCTGATTGAGTCTCTCCACCTGTCCATGTGGTAGCCAGTAGGGGTGTAAATATTAATCGATTTGTATCGATGCATTGATTATATAGCCGACGATTCAATGCATCGATACGTCCGCAAGTGTATCGATTAATGTGTTTATTTTGCCGCCTGTCTGTTCGCTCGGAGTTTACCACTCCGTCTCCAACATATGCGTACAACTTACTCCTAAGCTGCGGGTGGCGCTAACCTCATTATTATCTTCTACTTCACACGCGTTACTTACGTATGTTCACACACACATTGTTGAGTCTGAAAGAGCGATGGAACCGTCAGAGCGAGCTGGCAATGAAAGTCAAATGTTACATACACCAGTCGGCATCAAGTCATGGGTGTGGAAGTATTTTGGCTTCAGGAAAACAGATGGAGCAGTGGTAAAAGATGTTGCCGTTTGTAAAGAGAAAGACTGTCAGTGTGAGATAAGATACTGCGGCAATACGTCGAATCTATCCGCACACCTGAAAAGGCGCCATGGTATTGATGGCGACTCAGAGTGTAAAGAAAGTACACAGGCTTCCACGCCCGCTAAATCACTGACAACATTTTTTCCTTCCAAGTTGTCGAGCACTTCAAAACGAGCAAAAAACATCACCAAAGGCATTGCGTTTTTTATGTGCAAAGACATGAGGCCCTATTGCGTCGTAGAGAATGAAGGCTTTAGATACCTGCTCGAAGTTCTTGAGCCGAGGTACAACATCCCCTCACGTCAACATTTCAGCGAGTCCTATATTCCGAACTTCTACACCAAAGTACGTGATGAAGTTATTCAGGGTCTTATGAGTGCAGAGCGAGTACTTTTGATTCTTACTGCATTTAAACTGTTTTGTTGAGTAACTGTTCTATTTGCAAGGCCCCTGCTATAGCTCAAGCCACGAGCCATGCTTCTAAATACCTCATTCTTCTAAAATGCAAATGCATTTTTGTTATTTTGTAGTGAATGGGCTGTAGGCTTATGTCCTAGACATTTGTTACTTTTTGTTATTATTGCACTTTAACTGATTTTGTGTAATAACTGTTCTATTTGCAGTTCATCTACTGCAGAGGATGTGTGACCATTACCTCTTAATAAGATGCAAATTATATTTTCAAAATGTAACCAATTTTGTATAAAAGAAACGTGCAGGATTGCACTTTATTGTAACTGTAGATGCAGTAACTTATATTTGCTGTTCTATTTGCAGTGCATTGAGCACAACTGCTATAGTGTAAAATAACATACACATTGTGAATACAATACTGTTTCTGTATTCTCAATAAAAGGCAAATAATTCATTTTTTTGTTGATTTATTTGAAAACTTAATAGATATCATGTAAAAATATCTAGTATTGAATCGTATCGAATCGAATTGAATCGTATCGCGGGGAATTCTTAAGTATCAAAAATAATCGAATCGTTGGCTTAAGAAATCGGTATCGTATCGAATCATCATGAAGGCTCCGATTTACACCCCTAGTAGCCAGAGGTGAGACTGACATTAATGTCTAGTTGTTTGCTGAATGCCTGTCATACTTGGAAGTAAACTGGGGACTCCGGTCCAACACAATGTCTTCTGGTATTCCGTAAACTCTGAAAACATGATGAAAAGGCATTAGCCATTTCCATGGCTGGGAGACCTTTAAGGGGAATCAGACAACATGACTATGAAAATCTGTATATAAATCGCCAAAACAGTAATGAAACTGTTAGAACTAGGGAGATCTGTGACAAAATCCACAGATGAATGGGACCAGGGTCTCCGGGGAATAGGGAGTGGTTCAAGTTCAAAAAGTTCTCTGAGGGTTTTTGACTGTGCACAGATGGAGCATGACAATGTTAGTAACATCTTGAGTTAAACTTGGCCACCACAATGAATTACGTACAAGCAGTACAGTGTGTAGGATACTTGTGTGTCCGCTGCTGAGAGACATATGGACCCACTAAGTAATGCATTATCTGAGGGTACGTGGTACATATTGTTTGGTAGGAGGACATGTTGGTGGGGTTGGATCTGTCTGCTGAATCTCTTCCATGATGACCCATCGGATGGGGGCGATAATGACTGATGGTGGTAGAATCGAGTCTTGGTGACATGTGAAGGGTCATATCTCCTGGAGAGGGAATCTGCTTTGCTGTTTTTGCTGCAGGGTCGATACGTGACTGTGAGCTGAAATTTTGTAAAGAATAATGATCATCGTACTTGTCTTGGGTTCAGACGTTTGTACTTTTGATATATTCTAAATTCTTGAGGTCAGGGATTTCCTGGAATGGGTTAGTAGCCCCCTCTAGCCAATGTCTCCACTCTTCTAATACCACCTTAATGGAGAGAAGCTCCTTGTTGCCCACATCATAGTTCCGCTCTGCAGTGGTCAGCTTCCTGGAAAAGAAAGCACATGGAAAAATTCTGCCCAGTGTGCCGTGTCTTTGAGAGAGAACAGCTCCTATTCCAGTCAGAAGCATCAACGTCTATAATGAATGGAAGGTTTGGGTCAGGGTGTTTGAGAATAGGGGCTGTGGTGAACTTGGTCTTGAGTGTTTTGAATGCTGTTTGTGCTGAGTCAGTCCATTGCAACTTCTTGGGTTTACCTTTCAGGAGGGAAGTCATTCAGGCTGCGGTGATGCTATAGTTTCTGATGAACTGTCTATAGAAGTTTGCAAAGCCTAGGAAACGTTGTAGTTTGTTGACAGTCGTGGGACATGCCCATTCTGTAACTGCTTTGATAGTTGACATGTCCATCTCCACTCCTTCATGACTGATATTGTAGCCTGGTAGTAAAGTAATACTTTAACATACAGTTGGTTCTCTTGTAGTCGAGTTAGTATTGCCTTCACGTGTTGAATGTGTTGTGCTCTGGTTTGTGAGTAAATAAGGATGTCGTCTATGTAGGCGATGACACGTTGTTTTAGGAGGAATACTGTGTATTCATAGAGGCCCCTTGTGGGCATTTTTCACTCATCTTCTTTTCTGATTTGGATGAGATTGTATTCGGAGGTCTAATCTGGTGAAAATGAGCCTCATGCAATTGTTCCAGAGCAGAAGGAACTAATGGCAGTGGGTATCTATACTGTATCTATATTTATACTGTCACTGAATTGACAGTACAAAGAAGTGGAAGGGTGTATGAAGCCTGAAGAGAATGCTACCTTGACATAATTTTCCATAGCCTGGGTCTCAGGAAGTGATAGTAAGTATACCTTGCTTTTAGGAGGAGCTGCATTGGGCAGGAATTTGATGGCGCAATCCCAAGGATGGTGAGGGGGAAGTTGGGTTGCCTTGGTTTTGTTGAAGAGTGGAGGGGGAGTGGAGGGGGGCGGGGCCGGGCTGGAATGTTGCACGCCTGGTCCCCAATCGGCCTGATGGGGCACGCGAGGGATAAAGGCGGCCGGTGACGACAGTTCGAGAGAGAGAGCTCAATCACGGACATGTCCGTTGTGTGTTTGTTTATGCTTTTGTTTTAAGTTCTTCATTAAAATATTATTTATATTGACAAGCCGGTTCTCGCCTCCTCCTTGCCCATCCTAACCCCGCGTTTTACATTGGTGCCGAAGCCCGGGAAGGAAGAGGGATGCGCCGTAGTGGAGTTCTCGCCACTGCCCAGCGGAGCAGCCGCGGCCATCTGCCAGGGGAACAGAGGAGCCCAGCCGCCTGGACGCGTAGGAACGGCCGCCGACCGCGAGGGGAGGAGGGGCTCCTGGCCGACTGCCTGGAGCAGTTAGGGCCGCTGCCAGGGGTGGGGGAGTACCCTACTAGCCGCTGGAACGCGGCGGGGTTGGAGACCGCTGACCGCGTGCGGGGGGAGGGCTCGCCGCCGACCGCCTGGAGCGGGAGAACCGCTGCCAGGGTCGGGGGGAGGCCCCTTCGACTCCCCGGGAACGCAGCGGGGCGTTCCGTCCGCCAGGGGCTGAGGACTGCCTCCGATCCGCCCGGAGAGGCGCGGCTGTCGTCCTGTAGAGGGTGGAGAAGTGGCTGAGGAACGAGCTACAGCGTATCAGAGAACCGCCGAGGAAAGTTTTTTTTTTTATCTCTCTCTCCTCTCTCTCTCTCTCTCTGCCGCTCTGCGTTGGCCTTTTCCCTCTTTTTTAAATTATACATTTTTTTAAATTGGCAGACCGCGCGGGAGGATGTACGTCAGGCCGGGGGTCCCCAGCCTGAAAGAACGGGGGAGGAATGTGGCACGGTGGAGGGTCGGACTGGGGCGGGACTAGCCAACAGGTTCCTTTCTACTCCAGTGAATACTTTTATTCACATAAAATAAACACTTGCTTTACAGCTCAAACTCAATGAACACCACAATCTCATTGTGTTCCTCATAGCTCTCTCTTCTGGTCTGCTGGCTATGTGGCTCTTTTATGCTGCTCTCCCCGTGTTCACTGTAATCAGAAGAAGGTGTTAGGCATAATTTAGCTCAGGTGCAAGCGCCCTTACCACTCACTCTTTCTCCAGATGGACACTTGACCATGCCCCCGCTCCACATATCCCCACTGCCCAACTCAGGCCGGGGAGACATCTGGAGTGCCTACCACTCCCCCCCATTTCTGGAAAGGAAATTGGCAGCTGCCATCTGTGCTCCCAGTCTGTGGACCACCTTGAACTTAAATGGCTGAAGAGCCAGATACCAACGGGTAATCCGCACGTTGGTGTCCTTCATGTGGTGGAGCCACTAAAGTGGGGTGTGATCCGAACAGAGGGTGAAGGCCCACCCCAACAGGTAGTATCGGAGAGTAAGAACCGCCCACTTGATGGCCAGACATTCCTTTTCTACGATGTTGTACTTAGTCTCCCTCAAAGAGAGCTTGCGGCTACTGTACAGCACCGAGCGCTCCTCCTCGACCACCTGCGAGCGCACGGCCCTCAGCCCCCTGTCTGACATTCAGAAATTGGGTGAATGTAAAAGCAACCTTTTAACTTGCATGAACGCCTGCTGACACTGCTCCGTCCACTGGACCAGGTCTGGAGCTCCCTTTTTAGTGAGATCAGTCAGCAGGCTGGTAACATCTAAATAATTGGTACGAATCTTCTATAATAGCCAGCCAGCCCCAGGAACTGTCTCGGGCCTCGGAGAGGTCACAACCGCCGGCGTCTTATCAATTTGGGGACGCACCTGACCGTGACCCAAGTGGAACCCCAGATACCGTACCTCTACCCGGCCAATCACGCATTTCTTTGGGTTTGCTGAGAGTCCTGCTCATCACAGTGATCTCAGAATTGCTCTCAGATGCTGCATATGCTGCTGCCAATCATTACTATAAATGATGATGTAATCTAAATAGGCAGTCGTAATCTAAATAGTAAGTTGTATGCAGCCTGAGGATCCGGTCGATGAGACACTGAAACGTAGCCGGGGCCCCAAACAAACCAAACGGAAGTGTTACAAAGGGGATCTGCCAATAACCCTTCGTCAAATCTAATGTCGAATAAAAGAGAGCATTGCCCAACTGATCGAGCAACTCATCAACGCAAGGCATTGGTACGCGTCAAATTTAGACACTGCTTTGACTTTCCTATAATCCACACAGAACCGCACCGACCCGTCACTCTTAGGCACTAGAACAACAGGGCTGGACCAATCACTGTGGGATTCCTCTATTACCCCCATATTGAGCATTGCATCTAATTCTCCACTAACAATTTTCTTTTAATGCTCGGGCAATCGGTAGGGGTTACGTACTACAACCCCTGTCTCGGAGACCTCTGTGAGTTGATACGGTGAAAGGTGTTCTCCGCAAGTGACTGGGGTGAATTGATTAAGTTTTGAAACTACCTCAGCCCTGATCGCCGCCTCTCCGGAATGCCGTAGCCAAAGTCACAGGAGCTGCCTCCCTCCACAATTCAGGAGGTTGAGGTGATATATTTGACGTGCGCCCCCTCTATTGGTTTGTTTGACATCATAATTGAGATCCCTCATTTGTCGTGTGACCTCAAAGGGTCCTTGCCACTTGGCGAGTAATTTGGAGGTCGATGTGGGGAGTAATACGAGTACTTTATCTCCCAGTGCAAATTCCCTTAGCTGAGTACCCCTGTCATACAGTCAGTGCTGACGTTCTTGGGCTCGGAGCAAATCTCCACACTTTGGGGAAACTAACACAGGAGAATTTCCTGTGTTAGTTTCCCCAAAGTGTGGAGATTTGCTCTGAGATCAAGGACGTATTGAATTTCATTCTTACTATTTGAAGGCTCCTTCTTCCAGGCTTCGTGCAAGACATCAAGCACACTGCGTGGGCTCAAATGGGGAGAAGCCAGTGGAGTCTTGCGGGACCTCTCGTACTGTGAATAACAGGGGGTCGAGCCATTTATCCCAAATTCTAGCACCCTCGTGCACGAACTTCCGAATCATATTTTTGAGGGTTTTATTAAATCGCTCAACTAGGCTATCTGTCTGCAGATGGTACACGCTAGTGTGAAACGACTTAATGCCCAATAGTTAATAAAGCTTGCATAGTGTACGTGACATAAAATTTGTGCCCTGATCGGTGAGAATTTCTTTTGGTATCCCCACCCGGGAGATTATTTAGAACAGATTCCTCTGCAACACTACGTGCTGAGATATTGCTCAGAGTCACTGCTTCTGGATATCGCGTTGCGTAATCCACTAGGACCAATACAAAGCGATGTCCACATGCTGTCCGCTCTAAGAGGTCCATTCCTATTCTCTCAAAGGGGAACTCGATCAGGGGAATCAAATCAAATCAAATCAAATCAAATCAAATCAAATCACTTTATTGTTACACTACTGTGTACACGAGTGCAACAGTAGGTGAAATTCTTGTGTGCAGTTCCGAGTAACATAGCAGTCATGACAGTGACGAGACATAAACCACTTTACAATAAACAACATATTTACACAAAACAATTTACATAACAAATGTACACATACTTACACAACAATTTACAAAACAAATGTACACAATACACACAATGTAGAATACACATACACTAGATACGGGTATAAATATATATAAACACTAATTGAATTGGGAGAATATATTGACAGAGTGATGATTAATAAAGTGCAGTGCTGATTGTTGATCGTGAGAGATCATGTGTTCAAAAGTCTTATTGCTTGTGGGAAGAAGCTGTCATGTAGTCGGGTGGTGCGGGTCCTGATGCTGCGATACCGCCTGCCTGATGGAAGCAGTGAAAGCAGCCCATGACTCGGGTGACTGGAGTCTCTGATGATCCTCCGAGCTTTATTCACACACCGTCTGTTATATATATCCTGGAGGGAGGGAAGCTCACCTCCGATGATGTTTCTGGCAGTTCGCACCACCCTTTGCAGGTCTTTGCGGTTGTAGGCGGTGCTATTGCCGTACCAGGCGGTGATGCAGCCAGTCAGGATGCTCTCTACAGTACTGGTGTAGAACCGTGTGAGGATGTGGTGGTTCATTCCGAACTTCCTCAGCCGTCTCAGGAAGAAGAGGCGCTGGTGAGCCTTCTTCACAACGGCCTCAGTGTGGAAGGGGGCACAAGGGTGCTTTTGGGGTTGCTAGTGGATTTACCAGCTGACATTTGTGGCATGCTGCACACCACCTGAGGGCTATTAGGCGGTGTAGTGTTTTCCTTTCTCCTAAGTGACCTTCCATGGGATTATAATGAGCTGTCTGGAACACCATTTCCCAACAGCTGAGTTGTATTTTCTTCTGTTTGAGTGTCCTGCGTCACCTTGTATAACCGCTCATTTATAATGGCAAAATAGGGATATGAAAGAGCGATGTCCGGCTGGAGTTGCTGATCATCGATTACTCTCACTTGGTCGAAGGCGTGCTTGAGGGTTTCGTCCAGCGACTGCTCCAAAGGGATTTCCCCCACAGGGAGCTCCCTGAGAAGGGGAGGGGCCATAGCCTCTCCCCTTCCCCTGTCATTCTGATGTGGAGCTGTCGAGGACGGCCCAGGCTCCGCCTCCCTTGCAAGAGCATCGCACATCTCACATCTCCCTATTTTAGTGCATGACCCATCCGTGCAAATCCCCCTTTAATAAATTTCTTAAATCAGGCCAATCAGTCCCCAAAATCTGCAGATGGGTGAAGCAGGAACTAACCGCGGCAGAGGGGATAGGGATGAAATGGGTGAAAATACAGGGGGAAGAGAAAGAGAGTAGAAGGGCTCTTCTGCCCTCAGGATCGCTGCCATATGGTCCTCCGCAAGCTGGATGGCTTCCTCCAGCGACGCCGGGCGATGGCACTGGACCCACTCCGCCATTCATTTTGGCAGACATTGTATGAACTGTTCCAGTACCACCTGGTTGACCAGTCCCTCGACGACGCGGCTCCCCTCTAGCAGCCATCTCCGGCAGGCGTCTCGGAGCCGTTGGGCGAATGGCGAACGGGCGGTCCGTTTTCACCAACTTCAGGCTCCGAAAGAGTTGGCGGTTCCCTTCCGGACTCCGACCAACCCGTTGTAGGATGGCTTTTCTTAAGTCTGCAAAACCCAGGAGGCTCGATGACAGCTGTTGTTGAGCCACGAGCTGGGCTTCCCCGGACAACAGTGGGATGAGACGAGCCAACCATTGGCCGCGCGGCCAGCCCCAAATCTCAGCGGTGCACTCAAACAAATTTAGAAATGCTTCTGGATTGTCCTCTGCTTGAGCCCATAGGATCTCGAAAAACCAGTGATCTTGGTCTTGCCGGAGTTCAAGCAAGATCTGATGGTGGTTCTGGTGCAAACCAGCGAGGGACTGGTGGATCTCTGCCAACTGGGAGGACTCTACGGGGCGACTTTCTTCCATCACCTTGGATAGATGTCCCGGAATTCGGCACCAGTGTGAAGGTTCCCAGGGACAACACTAGCCAACAGGTTCCTTTCTAATCCAGTGAGTACTTTTATTCACATAAAATAAACACTTGCTTTACAGCTCAAACTCAATGAACACCACAATCTAAGTGTGTTCCTCATAGCTCTCTTTCCTGGTCTGCTGGCTATGCGGCTCTCTCCCTGTGTTCACTGTAATCAGAAACAGGAGTTAGGCATAATTTAGCTCAGATGCAAGCGACCTTACCGCTCACTCTCTCTCCAGACGGACACATGATCACGCCCCTGCTGCCACAATTATATAAAATGAACATTTTTCAGTGTGGAATAGACCAATTTGTGAAGTCAGGGGTATGGTTTGATGTGTGATGCCTGTTCCTATGGGTTAATTGTCGACGGCTGTTATTTTGATGAATGGTGTGCATGGTAAAGTAGGTATACTGAGTTCTATGACGAGTTCATGATGGATCAGATTTACAGTTACTCCGGAATCCACTAATGCTGAAACAATTGTTAAAATCAATTTTTAGTGGTAGTTTGAAGTTCTGCCTACATGGAGAAATCCCTCACTCACCTCATTGCCGGAGGTCTTGGTTTTATTGGGACATGCAGCACATTGATGACCTGATTTTCCACAGTAAAAACACTTTTGCACTGACGTCAGTGGCTTTCCTCTGATGACAACCTGGTATATCCTATTAGCATGCATTCTGGTAGTTCTAGAGTTGAATGACTGACTGAGGCGATTGGTTGTGAAGAGGTTTGAGAAATCTTTGCTCGGGTATTATTTCAAATTAAATTATCGATCTTGACAGCCAAGTTGATAAATTGAGATGGGGTGGTAGTTTCATCTCTGCATAAAATTTGGCCATTGTACGGAATTGTACAGCGTATTCAACAGCTGAATTTTTTCCCTGGCGTAAGTGTAACAGTTGTACATAAAACTGTCCCCCTGCTGGATATTCAATCACCTCTTTTATCAGTTTCGATAAATAATCGAACAAAATCTGTACCTGATTGTTCGTGTCCCAGACAGCCGATGCCCAATCCAGTGCTTTTCTCATGAGTAAAGTCATCATAAATTAACACTTCGTCATTTCCAGACAAAAGACCTCAGGCTGATTGGAGAAATATATCTGACATTGCTGTAAAAAACCCCTGCATTGATCCACTGAACCATCAAACTTATCTGGTAGAGCAAATCTTACCAGTTCAGTTCTTGTAGGTGGAAGAGACTGAATATAATGAGTCAGATGTTCATTAGTGACACGCAGAATGGCGAATTGAGTTTGGAATCCTTGTAAGACTCCGCTCTGGTACTCAATGGCTGCTTAAAGCTGTGACACTTCTGCACTTTGCCAGCAGTTGTTGAGCCACGAGCTGGGCTTCCCCGGACAACAGTGGGATGATTCTAAACATACTGTCTTTAAATCTTGAAAATTCCAGGGGGCCCGCTTGTGAACCTTGATCTTTAGCTCCTTCCACAAATGTTCAACTGGATTCAAATCAGGTGATTGACTGGGCCATTCTAACACCTTGATTTTTCTCTGAAACCAATTGGGAGTTTCCTTTGCTGTATGCTTTTGATCGTTGTCCTGCTGGAAGGTCCACCCACATCTCATCTTCATCATCCTGGTAGATGGCAGCAGATTCTTCTCAAGAATCTCCCAGAAAAGGGTTCCATTCATCATTCCTTCAATTATATGAAGTCTGCCAGTACCATGCAATGAAAAACAGCCACACACCATGATGATTCCACCTCCAAACTTCACTGTTGGTATAGTGTTTTTAGAATGATGTCTCCAAACATGGTGTATAGTATGAGTAATTTTAATTTTGCTCTTGTCTGACCAGAATACACTCTTCCAGTATTTCATAGGCTTGTCCAAATGAGTTGTAGCAAACATTAAACAAGCTTCAAAATGCCTTTTCTTTAGTAATGGAGACTTGCAGGGTGAGCGTGCATAGAGGCCATGGTGTTGGAGTGTATTGCCTATTGTTTTCTCTGTGATGATGGTACCTGCTGCCTCCAAGTGTTTCTGGAGCTCTTTCCGAGTGGTCCTTGGCTCTTGGGCTACTCTTCTGACTATTCTTCTGACTCCCTGGTCAGAAATCTTGCGAGGGGCTCCTGTGCGTGGCCGGTTTATGACGGAGTGATTTTGCTTCCACTTGTGGATAATGGCCCCAATGGCTCTTACTGGAAGATTCAGAAGACGTCTGTATCCGATTCCATCAATATTTTTCACAGCAAGCTTTTACCCATCATGAGATGTTTCTTGTCTGACACCTTGGTAATGAAAAGCCTTTTTATAGACCATCAATTTATTAACCCAGCTGATATTAATTTTCACAGATAGGAGGTATAATTACTTTCTATCTACTTACAGATTTCAGCTGGTTCCATGCCTCACCTTGCCTTGGAGAACAGTCTTCAATACTGTTTTCCTGTGTCATTCCACTTTATTACACATAACTTTATTTATGTATTTCTTGAGTTAATACTGATATCTGGTGAAATTTTCATGTGAATAGACTCATTAAAAATATATTTACTGGTAAAAATGTTGACATGTTCAATACTTATTTCCCCCACTCTATCTATCTATCTATCTATCTATCTATCTATCTATCTATCTATCTATGTTAAATCAGATTTCTGTATTGCATTCAGCTGGCTCTCGGCAGAGTCTCTCTTCATAGCCTCAGGCAACAGCATTTACATTCCACATGCTTTTTACGCTGCCTCCATCCTTTGGTGAGAAAGAGATGGAAAATACATAAAAATCCAGCTGCACGCACACAAACATAATGCTTTTCAGATCCCCCATTTAAGAATATTAAACACTGCAATTAGGATTCTACTTTGAGGAACGAGTCATGGAAGAGGGGGCAAGAGAGAGAGGAAGAGAAAGACAGAGAGGTAGCCGAGCCTGGAAGTTTCTGTAATTAGGAAGTTGGCACTCCACATGAACCCACCAAGATGTCAACGCTCATCTATCCACCTCTACCTGATCAGAAAGGCCCCCACACTAGAGCAGAGAGCAGAGGAGGGCATGGTGGGAGAGAGACAGCTCTGCTTCCAGGAGTCTTAAGGCTTCTGCTCCCTGCCTGGTGTTGTTTTTGCTCTACGTGCTCCCTGTACTGATGTGCAGCACATCAATTTTTGATGAAGCATCCGCAGGCTCTCAGCTCTAGATTTCTGTTGGTAGACGCTGCGGTGTTTTTCACGGGGTGTGCGGGTCCATGGTGCCTTGTTAACTTCACTCTGAGCTGTCTGTCTACCTGGTACACTTCATTAATGCTACAGGTAATGATTCTATAAGCATACTGAAGATGATTTTGAGTAACAGCTCTAATTAGAATGGTTTGATTTACTTAAAGGTACAGTTTTCACAAAAATGTAATTCTGTCATCATTTACTCAAACTCGTGTCTTCTAAATCTGAATGGTTTTCTATCTTCCGTAGAGCACAAAAGGAAAAGTTTAGCAGAATAGTCACACTTCTCCTTTCCATATACTGAAAGTTAAATTCATTATGTTCCTTACAAAAAGATAAAGTATGACTTCAGAAGACGGAATATAGAACCTTAGTCTAGACTGCTGTTATTTATTTATTTATTTACTTATTTTTGCCATTTTTTTACACTTGACAGCCACTGGTCACTATTTGCTGTCATATATGGATAAGAGCAGCATGAACATTCTGCCTAAAATCTCCTTTTGTGTTCCACTGGGGGGGGGGGGAAAGGAAATCAAAGGTTTTAAACAATATTAGCTTTAGTAAAAGAAAAGTTTTGTAGTTTAGTAAAGTTTTAATTTTGGGGTGAACTAACTTTTTAAAAAGATGTCAATCATATTATTTTATATATATATATATATATATATATATATATATATATATATATATATATATATATAGTAAACACACATCAATCAGCCACAACATTAAAACCACCTGCCTAATATTGTGAAGGTTCCACTCATGCCGCCAAAACAGGGTCATCGAATAGCATTCTGAGAAGCTATTCTTCTCACCACACTTGTACAGAGTGGTTATCTGAGTTACTATAGACTTTGTCAGTTTAATCCAGTCTGGCCATTGACCTCTCTCATCAACAAGGCGTTTCCATCTGCAGAACTGCCACTCATTGGATGTTTTGTTTTTTGCACCATGCAGAGTCAAGTCTAGAGACTGTTGTGTATGAAAATCCCACACTGTAAAAACAATCCTTATGAATTTATGGAAAACATCTGGCAGCTGTGGTTGACAGAAATTCACTGTAAAAAATACAGTAACCATGCTTCAGGCTTCACAGAATGTAATTGTGATGCCTGTATATTTTACGGGACATTACCGTTTATATTATTAAATGATATAAACATATTACTTTAATCATCTGAAACAGTAAACATCCGCTTTTCACTTTACAATGTATTGTTACTCACCCTAGTATTTACAGACAGGCACATGGTAACATGAAGTTCATCAGTAGTGGCTTTTCCAAGAACAATGACCAATAAACATGTTGAGACAGTGCTCAGTGTCACTCACACAAACACTAAAAACCATCAGGGTAAAATATGTGAAATTAAAATAACGCAATAAACATTAACTAAACTACATCAAATATAACACTGAACATCCCAAAGTTGATAAGTGATAGTAAAAACAAGAAGAAACAACTATTCATATAAAATATAATGAAATGTGATGTGTAACTGTTACAATTCCCTGTTGTCTGCCTTGTGTTTTTCCCCTGTCATCTCTCCCTCACTACATTTCCCAGAATTCACTGCCCTCATCTCTGCCATCTGTCTGTCATTGTCTTCACCTGTTTATCGTTATCCTAGTGTATTTAAACCCTGTTGTTTTCTCCACCCAGTGTTGGTTGTTCAATGTTGTATTAATGTTGTTTCCAGCCCGTGTTCCTGTTTGTTTCCGTCGTGGATGTTTCCAGTGTTTTCATCTTTGTTTTCCCATCGTGGATGTTTCTTTTGTTCCTGTGTTCACAATTAGTTTGTTTTTGTTTAACTTCCAATAAAGCTCTTCGTAACAGAACGACCGAACACAATGGATCTAGCAGCGTACTTCATGGAGCTGGCCCAGGCGGATCTAACCATCCGTGAATTCTCCCACTACTTCTCCAGCATAGCCAGTCTCACCGGCTGGGATGACCAGACCCTTAAGTTTGTGTATGGGTCCGGTCTGCCCGGACTCCGATGGTGGGAGTTGCCGGAGATGGGAGACTACACCTGGCAGGAATATGTGGAGCTCATCCTGGGGACTTTCGCTGCGGGGGAGCCTCCTCTCTCGATTCCGGGCTGGGCTCCTGGGTGTCCCACGCCTCCCTCGGCCAGCGAGCCAACGCCCACGCCTGCCACGGCCAACGCGCCCACGCCTGCCACGGCCAACGCGCCCACGCCTGCCACGGCCAACGCGCCCACGCCTGCCACGGCCAACGCGCCCACGCCTGCCACGGCCAACGCGCCCACGCCTGCCACGGCCAACGCGCCCACGCCTGCCACGGCCAACGCGCCCACGCCTGCCACGGCCAACGCGCCCACGCCTGCCACGGCCAACGCGCCAACGCCCACGCCTGCTACGGCCAGCGTTGCCCGCCTCGTCCGTCCCAGAGCCAGCGTTGCCCGCCTCGTCCGTCCCAGAGCTAGCGTTGTCAGCCTCGTCCGCCCAGAGGAGGAGGAGGAGGAGAAGAAGAAGGGCCTCCACTCCCCAGTCTCCGCCTTCCACCGCTCCGTCCCCAGTGCCAGCGCCTGTAGCCTCGACCGTCCCTGAGCCAGTGCCAGCGCCTGTAGCCTCGACCGTCCCTGAGCCAGTGCCAGCGCCTGTAGCCTCGACCGTCCCTGAGCCAGTGCCAGCGCCTGTAGCCTCGACCGTCCCTGAGCCAGTGCCAGCGCCTGTAGCCTCGACCGTCCCTGAGCCAGTGCCAGCGCCTGTAGCCTCGACCGTCCCTGAGCCAGTGCCAGCGCCTGTAGCCTCGACCGTCCCTGAGCCAGTGCCAGCGCCTGTAGCCTCGATCGTCCGGAGGAGGAGAAGAAGGCCCTCCAGGGCTCTGCCTCCCGAGCCAGGCAGGGCTCCGCCTCCCAGGGCTCTGCCTCTCGAGCCTCCCAGGGCTCTGCCTCTCGAGCCTCCCACGGCCCCGCCTCTCGAACCACTCAGGGCCCCGCTGCACGAGCCTCCCACGGCTCCGCCGCTCGAGCCTCCCTCGGCTCCGCCTTTGAAGTCTTCCATGGTTCCGCCTACCACGGCGCCAACTCTCGGCCCTTCCTCACCTCCAGAACCTTCCACGCCTCCGGAGCTTTCCACGCCCCTAGTGCCTTCTACGGCTCTACCCCTGGAGCCTACCACAGCTCCGCCTCTGAAGTTGGCTCCGCCCCTTGAACCCTCTATGGCTCCGCCTCCTATGGCTCCACCTCCCACGGCTCCGCCTTCTACGGCTCCACCCCTGAAGTCCTTCATGGCTCTGCCTTCCACGGCTCCGCCCTTGAAGTCCTCCACGGCTCCGCCTTCTACGGCTCTGCCCCAGAAGTCCATCATGGCTCCACCTTCCACGGATCCACCCTTGAAGTCTTCCACGGCTTCGCCATCTACGGCACTGCCCTCTAAGCCTCCTTGGCCACTTGACCCGATCCCTGTCCCGTGGCCTCCTCCCAGGCCTTCTGACTCTGTCCTGTGGCCTTCCCCTAGGCCTTCTGACTCTGTCCTGTGGCCTCCTCCCAGGCCTTCTGACTCTGTCCCTGTCCTGTGGCCTTCCCCTAGGCCTTCTGACTCTGTCCCTGTCCTGTGGCCTCCTCCCAGGCCTCCTGTCCCTGTCCTGTGGCCTCCTCCCTGGCCTCCTGACCCTGTCCCTGTCCTGTGGCCACCTCCCAGACCCCCTGACCCTGTCCCTCCTGAACCATCCCCTGTCCTGCGGCCACCTCCCAGGCCCCCTGAACCTGTCCCTATCCTGTGGCCTCCACCCCGACCTCCTGACCCAGCCCCCACCTTGAGGTCATCCTCTTGGTCTCCCTGCTCCCTGTGGTCTGCCTGTTTGCCCCTTGTGCCCTCGTGGACTGTCCATTTGCCCCTTGTGCCCCCCCTTGACTGTACGTTTGTCCCTTGTGCCCCCCTTCACTGTCCGTTTGCCCCTTGTTCCCTCCTTGGTCTGTCTGCCCACCCCGAGCTCCCCCTTCACTCCTAGGACATTTCGTTTTTTTGTTCTTTTCTGTTTAGGAGCGTCTGGAATCCGCCCCTTTTGAGGGGGGATTCTGTTACAATTCCCTGATGTCTGCCTTGTGTTTTTCCCCTGTCATCTCTCCCTCACTACATTTCCCAGAATTCACTGCCATCTGTCTGTCATTGTCTTCACCTGTTTATCGTTATCCTAGTGTGTGTAAACCCTGTTGTTTTCTCCACCCAGTGTCGGTCGTTGAATGTTGTATTAATGTTGTTTCCAGCCCGAGTTCCTGTTTGTTCCCGTCGTGGATGTTTCCAGTGTTTTCATCTTTGTTTTCCCATTGTGGATGTTTCTTTTGTTCCTGTGTTCACAATTAGTTTGTTTTTGTTTAACTTCCAATAAAGCTGCACCTAGATCCCCACTCCTCGTCTGCCGTCTCTTCGTAACAGTAACGCAGGGAATTCTGGGAAATCCAGATTATTGTTTTGTTTTTTTTTAACCATCATTTCAACAATAATTTATCATAAAGTACATGAGCTCTCTTGTTAAATATAATATACAATTTGACCAACACAAGATTATTGGCCTCTTTTAGTTTCTTATTCACATCCCATGAACTAGATGCTTAGATACTAGATGAATAGTTTCCAGAAATGTTTCTTGAACGGAAAGGTGGTCAAATTAAAATGACATCCAGTCATCACACTTTTTATGACAAATAGCCCCTTATTTAAACCATTTAGCCCAAGGTATACTTCTGTAAGATGCAGCTAAACATCAGGAGATGAAGGTGGAAACAACAATGGTGGATGTGCGAGGTCAGGGCATACCTGTATAAATCATGTCCGAAGGAATATAAAGACAAATGTATTGGTCTAAACACCTGAAGAGAAATAGTCCAGTATATCATAGCAGTGGTTGCATGCATGCACAAACTGCCAGTGTCTGTGTGCACAATCAAATGACGTATACTTTGAAAGGCTGAGCATTCGACTGTACTTACGCACTAAGCGCTTGCGTCAAAACTAAAGTATACTTTGGGCTTAAGCCTACCTGCTGAGGAGCTGTCATGCCTAATGTCACAACCATGCAGAAAAGTACTCTCTACCAGAACAACAGCAATCCCAACACACTTTTCACAATTCATAGAAAAGGACATGATGTATTTATCCTTTTCAAGCTTGTAAATGCTGAGTATGCAATTACCCCTATAATGGAAGTGTTGTGTCCAAATTGGAGCCATTAAAGTGATTTAACAGAGGGACGATTGGGCCTGGCATTTCTGAGACAGTATACACATGGGGAGTTAAGAAATGTTTAATCACTGCGTTTTAGGGCACTGTGAGCCAGAACTTGCCATGGTGTTTAGGCACTCATTAAGTCATACTTTTATGGCATTCTGTTTAATTTCTTTATAATACACTGCTAATTATTTTCATTGATTTTTACTTGTGGACTTTTTTGCACTTCAGTATGAATAGTAAGAGTTGTAGAGAATGCAGTGTGCTTACACTGTTGTCCACTCAGTGAGATGTCTACATACGCAGTTTTAATTGAGCTACAGTCTACGTAGGTTTTTGTGTAGTTAAGCTACAGTCCTCATCTGTCTTTTGAAGTATAAATGACAATATGAAAATATGTGAAGGAAGTTCATCAGCTGAAGAAGTGTTAAATGCCTATTGTGGTCCGGTTAGTATGTGTACATGCTGGAAGTAGCCAAAAAGTTATCTCTGTACTTTTCTGCATATCGCGGTGCCGTTTTGTGGTCCGTTCTGCATAACATGATGGCTTATTTTAGCTTATTGCGGCCCATTTCGGGGCCGACCCACCGGCCCGCTCGCTTCTCCCGATAGCCAGTCCACCCTGATCGACCCCAAAGTGCTTCGGCCCACCGGGAAAATGCACGGTATGCCAGAATACCAGTTCAGCCCTGGGTGCAGTTCTTTTTGATAAATCAGTCAAATCTATTGATTAATCAGAATGAATAGATTACAGGAGTTAATGGTCTGAATCATGGACAAATTAATAGATTCCTCACTGAATCGGCTTAGATGACTCCCTCAGTAACCGAACTGCAAGTTATGACTAGAAAAGAGCAGAGAAATGTTACTGTGTTATAGGTAACTTTTTAAAAGTAAAATAGCAAATATGTAAGGTTAGTGAAAGGTTAGTTTAGCATACATATGCTCAACAGTTTTACTTTCAGTATATTGTTGTAATAATGGCATTTATAAATAGTACTTAATAATTTAATAAACAAATAACGTGAATTTCTCAAAAAAATATATATATATAATTTTTTTTTTTTTTTTGCCTAATTTAGGGGTGGGGGACTTCCACTGCAAAATCAAGATCTTGTAGGACACCCTGATTTCAACGTTCCATTTTAATCTTAGCATGGTTTTGAAATGACAGCAGCTTTTTGTGCTTTGATTTTTTGAATTCTTGAATTTTTAATTTAATTGATTGTATTTGTTTTATCTATTTTTTTTTTTTTATTATTATTCATTTATTTATATATTTTATTTTGGGAGATCAAAAAATGTAAGACAGAATTGTGAAGCTTTGTTTTACAACATTAATTTCTATAACTGTCTGGTTTGGTTCTTCTACTAAGTCAGACATCAAAAGACTTAATAGGATAGTCCGGACTGCTGAGAGGATTCTTGGTGCTCCCCTACCCACCCAGCTATAACTGTACACATCCAGAGTACTGAAAAATGCTGGTAAAATCACTCTTGACCACATTCACCCAGCACACTTCCTTTTCTATTCTATGTCATTTATATTTTTTTACATATCATATTCTCTTCTTCAATACATTAAATCACCTGCACATAACTGTATATCTGTATTTCAAATATTCGAACAACATTATTGCTATATCTTCCTTTGTATATCAATATATGTATATATGTTTAAATGTATATGTTTGTATGTATATATATATATATATATATACACATTGCATACACACAAAGTCACACACACTCTGATCAGCCATATCTAGTCATTTACATTTTCTTATAACCTAAGTTTCTCTGTTTGATCTGGCTTAAAAGGGGCCTCTTGAAAATGCAACAAACGTATTGATGTGAAAGAGGATGTAGCTTCTCTCTGTCCCTGCCACAAGAAGAAAGAAGACTGTATGTGCTTTATCCTTTATCCCCTCCTTGTCCTTTCTTCCTCTCTGTGCTCTAGCTCTTTTACCACGCCGGGTTTTATCTAGCCGGCCAAGGCTGCTGAGAAATGGGCACCCTGGTGAGACCCAGTAAAGCATTTATTAGCAGCTTTGCACTGTACCATTATAATGGCAGTCACAGAAGCACTCAAGTTTGGCCTTTTACTTTCTTGTGAAGTTCAACCACACATGAAAAAAGCATCCCACCCTCTAATATATTCTCGATTTGATATTGTATCGGTAAACCAAGGGATGATGGTGGGGTACAAAGGGAGTAGGAAAAAGGAAAATGTAAATAAAAGCCAAAGGGGGCTTTTGTGTCTTGCTGTCGTAGTTTGCAAAAGTGAGCATCACGTGTTCCCATTCGTTCTGCCCAGTGGAGCTTTTGAACTCTGGCTGTTTGAAAAATCCCTTCAGAGGCTTTGTGTATGAGCTCTGTACCATAACTTTCCCCGGCTGAACAATACCAGACTGCCAGGAAGCCTATTCCCACAATCGTCTTCAACTTGTAAGTAAAGAATTTACACTGTCCGTAAAACAGGGGCAGAGCGACAAGATGGAGAATGAGTGCTTTTCATTAGCTCTCTTCTTTTCTCTCTCCTCTTCCTGTATCTCTCCCCCCCAAAAAATATCTTGTAGGAACTTCTATTTTAGGTCAGCCCACTTTATGCATGTAATTTTAATATTTTTTACATTTACATGTTCTTTCGTTGCTCCCATTTACTCTTATATTTGCTTTTAGCGCGGAAAAATGTAATAAGCGGTTACGGGACCGTGGGAGGCAGTTGGCAGGACACACCCTGATTTTGGATGTTGCCCACTTCTCTCTTCCACTTGCCCTTTCTCTCTCTCTCTTTCTCTTCTCTCCATCCATGTGCAGTTGAGACACTCCTTCATCAAACCAGCAAGAGGAACCAGGTGGATACATTGCTGCGTAGAATCAGTCTGCCTGGAATGGATGTCAAAGTTAAAGGTAAGTCTCTATATTCCTCCCCTGCCGTCTTTAGAATCGTCCCTTTCCTGTTTTTTTTCTTTTTTTTTTTTTGTGATGAGTGGTTGATTCATGAAAATAAAAGTATAAGTCACACGTTTAACCTTTTAGGTCAAATGTAAGGGTGTGTCTACAGGGTGCAGATGGTGTTTTAGGCTCAAATAATTATTGTGTCATTATGCCAATATTGTGCACGCCTTTCGCTCCTTGAACTCTGTTTTAAATCCTGATTTTACATTGATGAAGAGGTTTTATATGCTTCTGTAATTATTTAAATATATATATATTTTTTAGTACAATTTTGTGTAATTTTTTAGCTTTCTGTCGCATTCTAAAAAAGACTGCTTTGGGAGTTTCCAAAGGGGATTTGTTTGTTTGGGAAAATATAAAATTATCAGCAAACATTTCATATTTTAGAGATTTTTGTCATACTGTATGTATTATAATGCCGAAAATGTTTACGATTGAGGCCTCTGCGCTAAAATAGTAAAATACCTTTTTAAACTGTTAAAATGCTTTGTTATCCTTTTAATGCTCTTCTGACTCTAATTCAGCAAATGTAAAAATTTCTAATTCAGAAATATAAAATAAAAAAATGTCCACTTCCAAAACCTCACAACAGTGTAATAGCGTACACTGATCAGCCACAACATTAAAACCACCTGCCTAATTTTGTGTCCCCCTCGTGCTACCAAAACAGCACAAACCCGCATCGCAGAATTGCATTCTGAGATTAGTTTCTCAGAATTTTCCTCTCTCATCAACAAGGCATTTCCGGCCACAGAACTTCTACTCACTGGATGTATTTTTTATTTTTGGCACCATTCGGAGTAAATACTAGAGACTTTTGTGTGAGATCATCAGTTACAGAAATACTCAAACCAGTCCATCTGGCACCAGCAATCATCCATGCTATTATGGTAAATGATCTGCACTTATATAGCACCTTTTTAACTTTGCAGTATTCAATGCACTTTACACTGCGTCTCATTCCCCCATTCACACACACCAATGATAGCAGAGCTGCCATACAAAGTGCTAGCCTGCCATTGGGAGCAACTTGGGGTTCAGTGTCTTGCCTAAGGACACTTCAGCACGTGGAGTTGTGTAGGCCAGGAATCGAACCACCAACCCTGCGATTAGTGGCCGACCCGCTCTACCACCTGAGCCACAGCTGCCCCATTATCTAATCAGCCAGCAGTGCAGTGCATAAAATCATGCAGATACAGGTCAGGAGCTTCAATTAATGTTCACATCAACCATTAGAATGAGGAAAAAATGTGATCTCAGTGATTTGGACCATGGCATGATTGTTGTTGCCAGACAGGCCTTTTAGATGAGAGAGGTCAACAGAGAATGGCCAGACTGGTTCAAACTGACAAAGCCTACGGTAACTCAGATAACCACTCTGTACAATTGTAGTGAGAAGAATATAATCTCAGAATGCTATTCTGAGATGCAGGCTGGCACTGTTTTGGCGGCACGAGGGGGACCTACACATTATTAGGCAGGTGGTTTTAATATTGTGGCTGATCGGTGTATGTAGCTGGCATGTTGTGTTAAATGAGAGCAGATTCAGATAAACACTAAATGTTAGAGAGTTGTATGATTATGATAAAATGTATGATGATGATAAAAAATTCTCTCAATCGTGTTAGATTTGACTATTAATATACAATTATATGGCACAATTGAAGGTACGTGTTATACAAGTTATGGCTTTTTGTATTGTGCCATATGCGGAAACATTTTTATTAAGGCTGCGATATGATCGGTTTCTGATTGGCACTGCATTGAAAGATTTCTGAAATGTTTGTTTGTTTTCATGTCGCTTTGTTGTGTAGGAAGGTAAGACCTTAGAAATTAACAGTTTCTTGTGCATTACTGTATTTAGATAACGCTGGCTGGATGCCCGTTCATGAAGCCCGTAACCATGGCAACACAGAGTGTGTCCAGGCCCTGCTGCAGCACTAACCAACCCTGCAGCTGGACAGTCAAGTGCAGGGTGTCAGTCCACTGCATGACACCTTCCTAAACAAACACACAAGTATTGCAAAGATGCTGCTGCGCTGTGGAGGTGAGTGCCCAACACACTTGTTTAGCTATCAAAATGGAGATCTACCATAGACTTTTTTTTTTTTTTAAAGCTAATTATAATTAGACAAACCCTAACCCTGTGCTTAAAATACATATTTATGCATTTTTAGAATAAACGTATTCAACTTTTTTTCAAGTGAGGATGTGCACAGATGTCCCCAAAAGGAGGACATTTTTGTCCAATTTATATCCAAGAATGTACACACTGATACTGAATGCATCACACACACAAACACACACACACATATATACTCTAAAATTGTATGTTCATACAAGAGTGTTGCCTTCATAAGAATGCCTGAAAAAAACACACGTATTAACACGTAGCGCATGCAATGCACATAGATTCACACATTCTATGAATACAGATATTCACATAAGAGGGTATAAAACATGAGAGCACTTGCACACAGACACACTCTCACATAAATATAAACCCTTCAACTTTAAAGATGCTGTTGAATTTCAAAAAAGTGATGAGTTCACTTGTTCCTCCTGGTTCATTCTCAGTCGTCTCTCTCGAGTCTCTTCAAAAAGCTCCAGTCACAATCAAAAAGGCCCTTCTATGGGAGCGTGATACGTATTGAATACTATATTATACTGTATCACTTCAAAACATGTTCTGAATCCATCCACAACCCCTTTGAGAATGCCGATGAAGTTTTTTGACTCATATGGAAGTGCACCTCTTACAACAGGAGTAAATAAGAATGTGTTTTCTGTATCCTTGTGTGATATCAGTATAAACAAACAGGCAGGAAGTCATATTACAGCGGCATTACATATGTAAACAAACAAGTTCTTTGTAGAAATCTGTTAAATCCAGGCCTCTCCTGTGGCTTAACATTCGAGAGCTACCACACACACACACACACACACACACACACACAAACACACACACAAACACACAAACACATGGTGTCGTATTCACTTCTGTTTGTGCTTTAACTTGATTCTTTTGCCAAACTGTTTTATTTTCTTTCCTCTATAAAAGCCATCCTTCTACAGGAATAACTTATCAACGTGAATGACGCTGTTAGCATCCTCCTGAAAAGATTAGACAAGTCAGGTCTGCGGCTCTCTCGAAATCCACATGCTGGTTTTTCGCAGGGGAAATCTGTCAGTACAGAAATGTTTTGGCGCGCCTGGCTGTTTGCGTGCCACATGCAATCGTTGTTCACGAGCTTTGAAGTGAGCACGGCATGTGTCAATGCGGTAAGCATTGCTAGACGACGGGGAGGAACCCAAAGAAGAGACGAAACAAGATGGGCTCCTGATATGCCACACACCTCACTGTCTCTCTCTCTCTCTCTCTCTCTCTCTCTCTCTCTCTCTTTCTCTCTCTCTCTCTCTTTCTTTCTTCCATTTTGACTAATTATAGTTAATTTGATTCTGCTCCCCTATTAACTCGTGTAGATATTCTGGCCTCAAAAAGTAAATTAGATTGGGATTGTTTGGTCCCGGTGAGAACATGATGGCCCCCCCCTTCTCGTCTTTCTGACAGAAATTGGCCCAATACCAATGCTTGAAATTAGAATTGTGATGCGTCTGGGAAGCAGACAACCACTGAGATCCCTCATAAGACACAAACACACACATTCGCACACAACCTGAGGACTGATCCATGCTGTTCGCCATCATATTTTTCATAGATGATCAAGTGAATGCCAAGATTTAACATGGAATTCTGACCATACTTATGAATGGAGTTGGTTCACAATGACCCTCAAAATCAAACATTCTTTTTTATTGTATGTACAAAACCTTGTGATGACAAAAGCATGCAGGAACAAAGGATCAGATTAGGATTAAAGGGATAGTTCACCCAAAAATGAAAATTATCTCATAATTTACTCACCATCATGCCATCCCAAATGTGTATGACATAATTTCTTCTGCTGAACACAATTTATATATATATATATATATATATATATATATATATATATATATATATATATATCTGCAATGTACCGTAGGTCAATACAATTCAAGAGAATGGTGTCCAGAAATCTAAAGGTCCAAAAAATAATCCATATGTCTCCAGTGGTTTAATCCATGTCTTCTGAAGTGATATGATAGGTGTGGGTGAGAAATAGATTAATATTTAAGTCCTTTTTTACTATGAAGCTCCACTTTCACTTCCACATTCTTCTTATATTGTTTTTGGCGACTCATTCTTCATTCAACTACTGGGCAGGGAGGAGGATTTATTGTAAAAAAGGACTTAAATATGTATCTGTTTCACACCCAGCACCCAACAATATATACATCTAAAACATACTCTTATGATCTGCATGTACTATAATGTATTACAATTAGAGCTTTCAAAATGAACTTATTAAAATAAAATTGAAATTAAATCAGATCAGATCTGCACAAATCATATGTGACATTTTTTATGCAAAACGGAAAATTAAGATGAACGGTGACCAATTTACATCCTTCACTTTGTAATATTGTTCCAACCATTCCAACAGCATTTGTTAGCATCCTCATCGGCAAACATATGCAGAAAAAAAAAAAACTGTTGTCAACTATCGTCGTTGACTTTTGATTATGATAGTTCTAAAAAGAAAATATTGGTGACGATATATCGGTAAAACCATTATAACGTCTAGCACTAGTTACAGAATATTCCAGCAGGGGCAAGCTGGGTCATGCTAACCGGCCAAATCTTGTGCTGTACTTGCAGTTGTACATGAAGTGAACACACATTCACTTTGCTCTCACCATTAGACAAGGGGCACTGGTTCCCCAGCTGAGCCTAGTTTCTTCCAAGTTTTTTTTTTTTCTTTTCTCCAATATCTAAGATCTTATGGAGTTTTAGGCTTTTTTTATGGCTTGCTGACTGGGGCTAAAGACAACTCATTTTTAAAGTATGATTTTCAGTCATGTTTTTCATTGTTTTTCACATTTTACATTTTTCATGCTTTCCTTGACCATTGGTCTCTGCTTTCAAGGTTGTACACCTCAACTTTTACATCATGCAAAACGCAGCCCACACAATCCCCGCATCCTCAACATAAATAATAATGAATGTTAGTGGATGGGGGTGGGGGTGGGGGTGCAAGAAAAGACCCTCCTCATCCAGCCCAGGGGCACTGGCAGGCAAACCGTGCCATGGCCAAGAGCAGGGATGGGTGTCGTCAGCATGCCTTGCCCAAGGCTGCATGCTCAATCCTCCCCCTCCAAACATACATGCATATTCTAAGCTTGGTAGAGCTTAATTTTACTTTGCAATTTGCTGATTTGTATTTCAATCAGCTTCCGACCCCCAGCAGCTTGTATCCAACGAAATATGAGCAAATTAATTCTGTCTTTATTAATTCAACCTAATTTATCCCAAACCTGTATGTCTTTCTTTCTTGTAAGGAACTTAGAATGTTAGCCTTAGTCACCATTCACTTTCATTGTATGGAAAAATATGCAACGAAAGTGAATGGTGACTGAGGTTAACATTCTGCCTAACATCTCCTTTTGTGTTCCACTGAAGAAAGAAAGTGATATAAGTTTAGAACAACATGAGGACGATATGCATGATAACAATATTTTCAATTTTGGGTGACTTTAATGCTTACTGGTTGCTGTTGTATACAGCTCTGTTTTTTGGCATTGGATGGATTAAGGATGGCTTGTTGGCATGACTTGGGGTCTCTTGCATGACGGCCAGCATCTAACAGATTGTTTTGATCCGTGTAATTCAGAATGTGCAGTAAAGAGCTGTTGCTTAAAACCCAGTTGAGGTTTCTTGCATAAATACTCAGTTGAGTCAAGTCGACTCTGGCTTTGATGAGATCCTTATACAGTTATGATGCCATTTATGAACTGTAGCCATTTGTGCATTTCTAGCAAGTGGTTGTTGCTGATATAAAGGTAAAAGGGTGAAGTCGTTTCTGTAAGCAGTGTTTGTGGCCATTAGGCAGACGTTCCTGCCAATAGCCACTTTCGCACATGTGACCCCTTAAATTGCAGTAAAATTGCCAGATTGTCTTTTCTGGTAAATGTACCACATCTGGTATTCACATGCAACAGCTTTCTGTCTTTTTTCCATGCTGCTACCAATCACACATCAGCACCAAAATGCTGTTAAACTTTGTTTTGTAATTTGCTGGAAATTACCTATAAGCTATCAAGCTGTAAAACTGATCACCTGGCTTTTGGTCCTGCGTATACCTCGTTGCCTAAGGACGCTAGTTATTTTATCATAAGTAGTGTTAGGTTCGAGACCACCTGCATGCTGTATGATTTATAATAGTCCTTTATGATTGTTGCTTGTCAGACTGTACGATATGAACACATTAATATCGCCATGGCACACTGTGCGACATTATGTCAGACTGCACGATATACATCGTAGATGACTGTGGTCCCAATCGTCCCGATCAGTGAACGTGTCTCAAGTTACGGGAGTGTTGTTGAATAGAAGCGAAATTGCGAAATTTGCCCACAACGGAGGAGCCTTTTTTTCTCACTGTGAAAGTCAGGACATTAGCAATCCAGTACCACTCCATCAAGAGCATAGGCTCACATTTACAAGAAAGATGGGCTTTGTCAAATAGACCTATAATATAACAGCTTTATCAAAAACACAGAAAATTACAGATGTTGAGAATGAACGTGAGTGTGGGAGGTAGCCTACAGTAATTATGAGCTACCACAAGCACATATTCATTGTGGAAATAAAAAGACTGTGGCACGAAAAATGACAAACATCTCCGTTCACATTGGAAAAAAACAAAAAAGGTGGGTTGTAGCAGGTCTTTCTCCTCTTTTAGATTAGTAACCTATCGGCCACGCAAAATTAAACAAATTCATAAAGGCTGATAATATATAGTGCCTTCAAATTCCCTATGGATGATGCACAAACTTGATATAGATATATAATTGTATCCAACTGTATTTTCTGATTTTTATAAAAACATTACATAAATATTTACCAGTATATATTGTTCAATCTTTCAAATTTATTGTATTTATTTATTTATAAATAAAATTGGAGCGGTGGGAATCTTAACTAAAGAAGTTTACAGACGTTTGAAGTAAATGTATTAAAAAATATAAAAATAAATGTAAAGAAAAAACTAGAAAATGCAATAATTTATTTATTTTCGTTTTGTAAGCTCTGTATTTATTTAATTCAGGGAATAACGCTTACATATTGCTGACATGTTACACTTTTCTTGAAGTATTTTCTGCTCATTTATTTATTAAAACTTTTTATATAAAATGAAAAGAAGAAAAATCATTGAAGATGCTTGAGTAGAGTGATAACTGGGCACAAATGTTGCTATGGTGGTGCAAACACGGAGAAGGTTTCTTACCAAGTGAATTAAGGTGTTGAATATCTCATATGGCCGACGTAATAGCAGTCACACTATATGGCTACGATGCTAAATTTCTGACACTGCCTGAATTTCATCGGCGGCTGAAAAACATCGCAAAGGCTATTAATTAGACATCTGTGACCATGTCACACTGAACGTTGTAAGATCGTTGAATGATTTTGCCCTGCGATGAGAGAAATCCTTTAGGATTACCGAAATGTGTCTCAGATGGCAGAATCGTGGCTAAAATCGTACAGTGTGCACCCACCTTTAGTCGAGTGAAGTCTGAGTCTTTAAACAATCCAGTCCGAGTCGAGTCCGAGTCCAAAATGGGCCGAATCCGAGTCGAGTCCATACCCTCATATTCTACATTCCACAAGACAAAAATAGTAACTGAATTTAAACAAATTATCCAGTTCAAAAGTTTACATTCCCTTGGTTCTAATAGGATTAGTTCACCCAAAAATGAAAACTATACATTTGTTTACTCACCCCTGTGTTGTTATAACTCCATATGACTTTTTTTCTTTTTCAAAAGGAGAAATTGTGAAAAAAAATGTGCTCAGTGATGTCACACTATGGCAGTTTATGGTGACCACTTCTTCAAGCTTCAAAAGGACACAAAATTTAATTCAGAAGTCAATTTATTTCAATTATTGTATGCGACTCATGTCTTATTCTGAAGGAGTACGATAAGGTTGGGAAACAAACTCTTGACCGACCGTTGATCTCTTGTGCATGTTCATGAGACAGACTGCACGCAAGCTTTAGAGCTCCTGGCACAAGAGCAAACACTTTAATATGGTGTGTTGCTTTCTCTATGATTAATGACTGTTTGTGAATTGTTCATGAGTCCCTGCTTTGTCCTGAGCTGTAAAGCTGCCCTCTTTTCTTAAGAAATATACTGCACATTTGAGTTCTTCCCAACAGTGGCTAAATGATGTAGACATCCAGCTTTTGACACTTCATAACATAGGAACCTAAAATTCAACATACAATCCCCAAATCTCAACATTTAAAGGAATATTCCGGGTTCAATACAAGTTAAACTCAATCGACAGCATTTGTGGCATAATAATGATTATCACAAAAATGTATTTGATTCGTCCCTCCTTTTCTTTAAAAAAAGCTAATATCTGTGTTACAGTGAGGCACTTACTGAAGTGAAGTGAATGTGGCCAATTTTTGGAGGATTTAAACAAAGAAATGTGAAGCTTATAATTTTATAAAAGCAATTGTATTAAATTCTTCTGTGAAACCACATGTATTATTTGAGCTGTAAAATTGTTTAAATAGTAATTTTACAGTCATTTTAGGGTTTTAGGGTATGTTTACATTATATCATCATGGCAATGAAGTTGTTAAATTGGAAATGACTTTACACAGAAAAGGTTAGTAAGTGATTTTATCACACTAAAATTGTGTTAACTCATATATCCTTTATGTCTTGTGGCTATACTTTTGAAAAAGTGTTTATTTTCATGTTAAAAATTGGCCACATTCACTTCCGTTAAGTGCCTCATTAGCCCAAATTTTTGCTTTTTTAAAGAAAAGGAGGGACGAGTCCAAATTAATTTTTGTGGTAATCAATATTATGCCACAAATGCTATCGATTGACCTTAACTTGTATTGAACCCGGAATATTCCTTCAATATTTTTTTATTTAAATTTTTGTATAGCACTTTTCACAACACACATAGTTTCAAAGCAGCTTTACAGGAAATCATGCAGATTTTATCTGTATTATCTGTAATATCTAAAATAGAAAAACAATAAATAGGTGCTTTGTATCTGTTGCAGTCTGCTTTAGCACTAACAATTTTTACCCCCAAATTTTTCAAATGTTACAGTTAATACATCAAGGACCAGTTTAAGTTGACAACACTGTATAGACTACAGATGCGTACATGTGTGGATACATTACGCCTAAAAAGACTTAATAATATTTTAATATAATATAATTATAATATTTTTCTGAATTTGTAGTTTGATAAATTATTTTAGTAAACTGTGAGAGGCATGATGTGGGTGACTTGACTTAATTTAGTTCTTATTGATGGCGAAAACTTCAATGTGAACACCGTCTTGGCTGCACAAACTCTATGTGCGATTTGCGACCAGTCAGGTCCCGTGCCATGCGAAACTGCCTTGTAGTTTCTAGTACATTGTCTATAAACCTGTCTTTATGTGTTCGTCATGCCAGCCTCCTCAGTAATCTATGTTATACAGCATTCTCCGTAGTAACGTTCAAGCATATTGGTTGACTGAGTGTGCCACCCTGCAGGTTTTTTTGTCAAAATGTGAAACAAAACCTTGCTACGTCTACGACATCAGGGGGTGCTACAACTGCATGCAGACAGAGTGTTCATTTATTTGTTTTGTTATTTTTATTTCTTTATTTTGTTCATTTCATCACAAATCAAATGCCCTGGACTCTGAAAAAAATAATCCCAAGTCCCAAAGGCTCGAGTCAAGTCCAAGTAAAACTGCATCAAAGTCCGTGACAAGTCCAAGTTCCTTAAAATTGGGCTTATAACTCGGACTTGGACTCAAGTACCCCATCTCTAAATCATAAGTAATGGAATCACGTACTGTTCCCGTAAGCTGTCGTCAAAGAAATTCCAATGTAACAACATTCTGTCCAATTAGGCAAAAAAAAATTACTCCTCAGTCACAGGCGTCAAACGGTGTGGAGTAAAAACTGTTATACACATCAGAACTTTGTGAATGGCCCAAAGCATGTTTGTTCACATATAGCATTAAAGCAGAACTTTTCTGGTGATGTTACGACTCTCATACTGGGAAATTGGCAGAGCCGATGGCCTCTTAAAAGGAAAAATACAATGAAAGCTACTATGGGACTATGTGCGCAACACGTCAATGAGCATTGACCGGAATTTATAGCCTCTGCCGGTGTAATGATTGGACGCACCTGGGGCAGGGCTATAAATTGATGCATCACCAGAGCATTGTCAGATCTTTTGTCTTCAGAGCACTCGAAGCCTTCTGCTCCCCGCAGTTTACAACGCCGAAGCAGGAAAGACTTCACAGATTTTGTCCAGTCCGTGCCCTTCAGACTTATGTCAACCGCTCTAGCCTGTGGCGTAAGTCAGAGCAACTATTCGTTTGCCATTGGGGCCACAACAGGGGGGCGGCCGCCACCAAGCAGACTATGTCGCATTGGGTGAGGGACGCTATTGCCCTGGCCTACGAGGCGCGTGGTCAAGCTTCGCCAGTAGGCATCAGGGCTCACACTACCAGAGGGGTCGCCTCCTCTGAAGCCTTGGCCAGAAGGGTCCCTCTGCAGCATGTTTGTGATGCGGCAGGCTGGTCCTCTCCGCACACATACATTAGATTCTATAGTTTGGATGTTCATGCCACTCCGGGCTCTTATGTCCTTGAGTCGACATCTCAAGCTCATGTCTGAGCCCTCACACGCACTTGTGAGCAAACTACACAACCGTAGGGGGTCCGGACAGCCACAGTGCGGCGGTTTGGTATTCTCGTTCCCAAAGAGCAGCATCATAAGTTAAGCTTTTTGTAAAGGGAACGTCTCGGGTTAATTAAGTGTATCCCTTGTTCCCTGAAAAAAACGAACGAGATGCTGCGCTTCACTGCCGCACTGGGATGCCCCAGGACTGCTCTTCAGGCAAAATACCTGACGATGCTCCGGTGACACATCTATTTATAGCCCTGCCCCAGGTGCATCCAATGATTACACCGGCAGAGGCTATAAATTCCAGTCAGTGTTCATTGACGTGTTGCACACATATTCACAGCTGGTCACAACTATAGATGTTCCCAAAGCGCTTTTCTCAGCGCAGCATCTCGTTCCGCTTTTTTCTGGGAACAAGTGATACACCCAAACAGCCTTGGTTAGTGAAACCATATACGTAGTATCAATAATCTTGTTATTCTCGTATATCCTTCATCGATATTTACAATATTTGTCACTAATTCACTAAGTAACAAAGGAGCCATTGTTTCTTTTGTTGTGGTGTTAAATTATATAATCAATTTAAAGTCTTAGAACTCCTCATTGCCACATCTCCAGCTCTGTTATGACAAACAATGACTTTGTCTTTGTTAATAAGGCTGAGTTCAAATGCAGTTGTTTTCCTTTCCTATGTACATTAATGGGAGTATTTCCCCTCTCTCATTTTGCATCTCATTTCTGCGTTAGATTAAAGCTCTGGCAAAACTCTCAATTTAGTTATTAAACAACTCCTCATGCTCTGTTTGTTTGTTTGTGCTAGTCACACCAAATACATTAATCAGCTTCTCTTCTCAGACTCTCTTTCTGTTTCTATCTCTCTCCCTCTGATTGCGATTGCATTTGAGCTTATTCTGCATAATATTTCTCCTATTAAAATGCTTAATTAACTTATTAACTTTCTCAGACTGAGCTGAGGCTTTATGCTGTGGCACTGTTCAGATCAAAACTGAATGTGTGACTGAGTTTGGTGTGGTATGTGTTCCTCTAAACTTTTTATCATATGAATGATGTGAAATATTCATTAGGGTTCTTACATTTTAATGACAATACACAGTATCATAACTTGTAAACACATTCTTTTTTACTTTCTAAAATGTTTTCTATCTAACAACAGAACAAAATCACATTTGTTATGTTTGCAATAAATATTGTAAATGCTAAGGGTCCTACTCATATCAGTTCTTCAGGTTATGTGAAATAATGAAATTGAATGATCAAATAAATCTTAACGTGCATATTGTGAAGTATGTCTGACAGAAACAAGATGTTTATTAAGGAAAAAATGTAGGGTGGCACTTGATTTTATCCATGAGGAATTAATGAAAAGTGGCCTCTATTGTATTTGACTGGTGGATGGAGTGGAGGTATTGAAAAATTACAGTTCTTGCTGATGTCGGCCAAAAAGCTAAATCATTTCAGGGACGGAGCAAGTTGTTATTAATACCATGGGAATAGCATGTTTTTTGGCCATAAACATTGGTAATTCCATTGTTTCTTTAAAGTGCCTTGGAGGATCATGTAAATACCATAGTACATGAATATGGCAGTCACTCAGCTCCTGATAGTAATTCCTATTCCTTTCATTTATATAGTGCTTTTCTTGGCTCTCAAAGCTCTTTACATAGTATCGGGGGATTCTCCACAACCACCATCAGTGTGCAGCATCCACCTGGATGTTTCGATGGCAGCCATAGTGCACTAGAACGTCTTATCTGAAGGACAATGCCTTTTTACAGTTTAATGTCCCCGTCACTATACCGGGGCATTAGGACCCACGCAGACCTCAGGGTGAGCACCCACTGCTGGCCTCCCTAATACCTCTTCCAGCAACAACCTCAGTTTACCCCAGGAGGTCTCCAATACAGGTAGTGACTCAACCCTGCTCAGCTTTAGTGGGCAACCAGGCAAGAGCTGCAGGGTGACATGGCTGCTGGCTGATAACAGTGACCATGATATCACGTGGAATCAAATAATTAATAATGCTGTTCAATACAAATGCGACAATGTCTGTAAATGAAATGGGCATTCCAGTTGTAAAAAAAAAGAAAAGAAAAATGCAATCCGGTAAAATGTAAAAAATGTTCCTATTTTTTTCTGCCTGGCATAATGGCATCGACTCCCATCTATGGGAGCAAGGGGTCTGCTCGGTTGGTTATGCAAGGCATGGGGGGTCTAATTATAAAGCTTAAGTATACAGCTTACGACAGATTAGTTGACTAATTCAGGCAACCCAATGACTAGTCGAAACACTTTTAAAAACACTTTTTAAAAAAAAAAAAAATCGCAATGCTTATGGGGGAATTTAAAGACGCAGCTTTTCATGGAGGGTTTGACCATGCAAACACGACACAGAGCGCTTTAAAATTCGAAACCATTGTTTTCTATGAATGTATGCATACCAGATCTACTCACATAGTTTTCCATTAAGTTCCATTCCAGGGTTCATCAACATCACTTTGTTTATTCTGGAAGAAGTGCAAAAACCTTTGTATGTAACTTTTTCTGTACTGTGATTAGATTCACTGTTTTGGACTGCCCACTCTATGCATGTACAGTACCTTTGCCTCTGGTTTATGACCGGCTTAAGACACAGCACGGTCCACTTTCATCATGATAATTAAAGCACAGATGCAAAAAAATAAAATAAATAAATATCTAGATCAAACTTACTATTCAACTAGGCAGTTGTTGAATGACTGTTGACCATTGTGACCCATCCCTTATCAATGTGCCCAGTTGCTTATGCATATAGTATAGTCAGACTTGTCTCCATTAAGTGTGTGTAGATACAGAAGAGATTAAATCATTTTCTCTATGTCTCTGCCTCCCCTCCTCCACCTCTCTATTCCTAGTCTTCGTCTGCCCTCTAAAGGCTAAGGGGCGGCTTGCTTTGCTGTGACTGATGCCTAGTTTATATTCATGTTAGCTGCACCAGCTTGTCTGTGGCAGAGGTGCAAATATTTGCAAGGGTTGAATTCCCCTGATTTTTTACATATATGTGTGTGGTGTTGTTGTTGTTGTTGTTGTAGTGTGTGTGTCCTGTATTGCATGCATAATTACCAGCCCTGGCGTTTAATCCTCCCAGGTGTTTTATGTATCTACCGAACAGAGGATCTGACACATCACGTCAATACCTGGATTCACTTCAAACGTTCGCCCTGACGAGTGAGCCAGTATCATATCAAAACACTGTCTGACCACTTTTGTTACTGTGTGTGTGTGTATTGTCGTTGTGGCAAAGCACTGACAGATGTGTATTTCATGGGCTATTGTGAAGAAAGTGTTGCGGCTGATCATGCTGTCCAGGGGGAGGGAGATCTGCCCGTAGCGTGCATTCATCAGGAGTTGCTGGTGTGCTGAGCGTGTATTCAGGCAGGCAGTCAGGACAACAGCCCAGCACGCTCATCAAAACCCCATCCTCAGCCTTTGTCATATTCCAGGTTTTGGCCTGACAGGAAGTTTGACAGCACTGCAGTAGGGACCGACGTTAGAAAAAAAAACTGGCACCTCTGCTAACTGCTGCCACCCACTCGGATGATGGTCTCTGATGGTGGATGGGTTTTCTCAGCACATGTGAAGGGAGTTAAAGACCCCATGAATTAATTTGACAAGTGCAGTTGTCCTTCCTGTTTTTAACTTGTTTCATATTTGAAACAGGAAGATTGGGTGGGACATATCAGACTTTTCAAACTGGGGTCCAGGAACCGCAAGATGGTCTACAGAAATTATTAACAATTCCTTATTAAAAAGTGTAAAAATGTTGACATTATTTGACCTTATTCCAGTTTCATTCTGAAATTAAAAATAAATTGCCTTAGAATTTCATATATAATGTGAAAAAAATCATATTTGTCATATATCTTTATTCTACCATGTTAAAGCTACACTATGTAACTTTTTTTTTTTTTTTGTTAAAAAATAACAAAATGTTATTAATGAGATTGTGCAACAAAAATCCATCTTCCAAACTACGTTTTTTCCCAATTACACTTTGCTAAAATTATAAGAATGATTTATATTTTGGAGCTGTCGGTTTCTTGGGAAATTGCATACATACGTCATTCACCTGTGCATTTTCACGTCATAACCATATACAGAGAAAATAAGCCCTGGCTACTGCATGTGTATGGTGTGGGAGTAGCATTAAGCTGAAACTTTGTTGTCACAATGAACAAGAAAACTTTACCATGGATCATTCAAAATGGCAAACCTCCGGGGAATCACTGGTTGTAAAAAAACAAAGAAACCCCGACAGAGCAGTGTCTACAAACAAAAAGGGAAAGCGACAGAGCAAGGTTATTATAGTTTTATTAATTATTTTGTTCGTTTTAATTTAGTTTTTATTTTGTAAACGCATTTCTATTTAGTTTTTATATATTTTAGTTTCAGTTCTAGTTTGATTAATTATAGTTTTGAGAGTTTACTGAACACTTCCAGAGTGAAGACCAAATCAAGACATTTGAATTTAAGCTTGGCAAGCTTACACATTACACTTAGAGCAAAATGAAACTATTGAATATTTGCACACTTTACTTAGACTCAGAGTACTTGTGCATTATAACAGTAATATAATGGTTTGAGATTCAACAAAGTAACAAAGAACCAAACAAAAGCAAATCAAAAGATATTTACTGTATACGATATGATACGTGTCTCATATATTCTTGAAATACATGGTCGTCTGTTAAATATAGTATGTTATCCATTCAACAACAAAGTCAGAAGCCACTGCAGTGCATAAATGATCCAAATATGGACATGAAGAATAAAAGTGTATCACATCAGAGACCACATGAACAGACTTCCTCATTCGGATCTGTACGCATAAACTCTGTGTAAGGCGAAAAAATTATGTTTAGTCTGATGAAAGATGTCATGAATATATAGATGACCATGAAAATGATTGGTTTGTCATATTTTCCAGTTGATCACTGGTATTTGTATAGGTTTACTGAACAGATCTGGCACTGGACTAATAATATGCTTTGTGCTTAATTCTATGAATGGAATCCACATGAAATCAGTAAAAGAAGCTGTTATAACAACTTGATGATTGAAAGTAAGATATTTGCATTAGATGATGTGTAATTAGTAATGTTTACATGGGCTAATGCTAATGCTAACACACTAGCACCTTTACCATAGTATTGTACCTGGTACCTCAGTATGCCAGCCTTCGCCACAGTAGGACCTGAACATATTTATAGATTAAATTACTCACACATCACACCGCAGGAAACTGCGCTTCTGGGTTCTTTCGAGTGGCAGATTTCAATGGTGGAAATAGGCAGTTTTAGTAATCTTTTAAGCTTTGTTGATTGTAATAATGTCTGTTAATTTTAAGAAAAGTTAAGATAAAGGTATTTCTATGCTTTACAGTGAAGAAATTATGTGGGTTCTTTTTTGAAATTTTGGCAAAACTAGTCTAACGTCTAGGTTACGGATGTAACCTCTGTTCCCTGATGGAGGGAACGAGACGTTGTGTCAAAGAAGAGGCACTAGAGGTCTCTCTTGAGAGCCTTTTGCATCTCTGATCTATGAGAAAAGGCCTTAATGAGAAATTGGCAGGCAGAATTTGCATGTCCCGCCCCTAGACATAGACTTTTAGACTTTTTTTCCCTAGAGGGAAATGCGTCTGTTTCATTCAGGATTTTTCTGCGGAGCCGACAATGAGGTTCGGCCGCAACAGTGGCTCGGTTCAGCGACGTGGCCAGGAGGACACAACGTCGCGTTCCCTCCATCAGGGAACCGAGGTTATATCCGTAACCTAGACATTCCCCGTCTGGAGAATTCTGGAGTACAGGTTAAACTGAGTACCCGGCTTGGGTGTCATAGGCCAACATAATGGTGTCCACTACCCAGTGGGAAAGCCTCTTTTTGGAGACAGCATTCCCTTTCCGCTGTCCATAAAAGCAGACAAGAGCTGCTCAGAACGTCTAAAAATCTGCGTGTGGTCCAAGTGGATACGCAAAGCATGTACCGGACACAGCAACAAAGGGGCTGGGCCTACCTCCTCCCGGGGCAGCACTTGCAGGTTAACTACCTGGTCCCTGAAGGGAGTGGTAGGAACCTTGGGCACGTAGCCTGGTTGCGGTGTAAGGATCACGTGAGTGTCTGCCGGACCGAACTCCAGGCAGGTGACAGAGAACGCTTGCAGGTCCCCGACCCTTTTGATGGATGTGAGCATGATCAGGAGGGGGGCCTGAGTCCGACTGATTCTAGCGGCTCGAAGGGGGGTTTCTGAAGGCTCGAGAGGAAAACTGAGAGATCCAAGGAGGGGAACAGGCTCGGCCGGGAGGGATTTAACCTCTTAGGAACCTGATAATTAAGTCTTGCTTACCCAAAGACTTCCCGTCTACTGTGTCGTGGTGGGCCGTGATAGCAGCAACATACACCTTCAAGGTGGAGGGGGACAGGCTCCCCTCCAACCTCTCCTGCAGGAATGAAAGCACTGACCTAACTTCAGCCTGGGAAGAACACCAATTTGCGAACAAGCCCCACTAAGGGGACGATTATTTTTGACATACCCATGCGGGGCTTTGCAGCAGTGCGGAGTAGGTAATGTGGTGTCGTGAGGCAAAAATGCATCCTGAGGCTCTGGTGCTGAGAGAAGACTCGAAGCACTTTCCTTGCTCCGCACACCTGGAGGGGGGCGGGTTAGTGACTAAGGAGGAGGTCCCCTAGACTCGCCAGAACAGGCCGGTCTGGTGACAAAATTCGTGGGGCTGGAGGCGAGAGGTCTGCATCCAATGTGCGGATGCTTGTTGAGGTGTGGTGGCAGAGTGCCGTGAGAATGGCATTTGCACCCAGAGACAAAGGGAATTGCTCTTTTATTGAGAATGTGGGTACCGTAGCCCAAAGGGGCTGCTGCAAATAAATAAGCTTAACTGAAGATTCTCCTCCCAGCCCTCCACCGGGGGACGGAGTGGTCTGCTTACCAGCTCTGGAGTCTTGGTCCCTGGGTCGTCCGTCTCAGGAATGCTTGGGAGCCTTCCGGTTCCTCAAACGGGTTCGTGAGAAGGGGGGCGTGCACCTCCAGAGGGGTGCTCGACACTGGGGCTGAGAGCTGGGCCCTGGTTGAGGCGGAGCTGTATGTTTCTTGGGCACCAGAAGAGGACGCCCTTGGCGGGCAGACGGGGCACGGCCCTCGCTGGAGGTGCAACGGGGCATGATGTGAGATATGGCCTCCGTCTGCTTTTTCACTTCTGAGAACTGCTGGGCGAAGTCCTAGATGGTGTCGCCGAAAAGGCCGAACTGGGAGACAGTTGAATCGAGGAAGTGTTTTTTGTCCACTCCGCGCATCTCGACCATGTTCAGCCACAGATGACGTTCCTGAACCATGAGAGTGGCCATCGCCTGCCCGAGTGACCGCGCTGTGACCTTGGCCCTGAGGCAACCGCTTTGTCTAACTGGGGGACCGCCGTGTACCCGTGGGCCGCTCCGCCATCGAGGGTAGTGAGAGCGGATGAGCGAGAGGCACGGTGATGGGTGGAGAAGGGTGTCCTCCACAAACTCGTCAGCTCATCATGCACTTCCGGGAAGAAAGGAACCGGGGGGGGGCGTGGCTGTGAGTGGCGCGCTGACCGGAGGAACCAATCATCCAGCCGTGAAGGCTGTGGGGAGGACGGAGGGTTCCAGTCCAGCCCCACACTGATGCGGCCCGGGCAAGCACGTCGGACATCTGGCCGTCAGCCTCAGACTGGACGTGCTGGCCCGACGGTGGCAGCCCAGTCGAGTCATCCACGTCAGATACCGGACCACTCTCCGATGCAGCGGTGAGCTCATCCGGCTCGGGGGGCTCAAGAGGATAGGCAGGCTGGCCGTGAGGTGAGCCACTGTTGCCTCGAGCCCGGACGGAAGTCAAAGAGCTTGTTGGGGGCGTGTGGATCGTGGGAACGTACCCGGCAAAACCGAGCCCGCTGCCGTTCCCAAATCGCCTCCATCAGGACGTCCTCAGTCCTGTGGGAAGAAGGAGCGACGCGGGGGGCGGCTGGAGTGGCGTTCCTTCTTAGGAAGGAAAGCCGAGACCGCAACGTTGCCATGGTAAGATTCTCGCAGTGAGAACACGAGTCATACACAAACGCTGTCTCGGTGTGATCGATGCCCAGACACATGAGGCAGTGCCTGTGACCGTCACGAGTGGAGAGCACTCTACCGCATCCAGGAACTACACAGGGGCGGAAAGGCATCTTTATAAAGACGCGTCCTGAAAAGGACGTTCAACGCCGCTGTGTATTTTGCTCATTTAAAGAAAATCACTCTTTTAGAGAAATAACTCTTTTAACTGCGCTGTTGAAGTGCCCAGGGGCAAGCTGCACTGCTGTGCAGAGAAGGAGAAAGCCACTGATATGCGCAGTAGATCCAACAGCAATCGTTCAGAGATTGGAGGAAACAGACTGTGACTCGCAGTTCGCTGCATACACAACCGATTGGCTACGAAGAAAATTTCTGAATGTCTGGGGGCAGGACATGCAAATTCTGTCTGCCAATTTCTCATTGGCCTTTTCTCATAGATCAGAGATGCAAAAGGCTCTCAAGAGAGACCCCTAGTGTCGCTTCTTCGACACAGTGTCGAAGTGAGCGACAGACGGGGAAACTTGGTTCAATAAGCCTGTATGACTATGCTGGACTTGTAACTGGTTGATGAATACAAATCCTCACACATTTAACACACTTCTAAAGCATAAGAATTTATGAACTTAGAAATGAAAACTACCACCAGACATACAATATGTGTCTTTACTGCTTAAATTATTAACATACATACAATAAATATTAATATTTTACATCAATATTATCCTATTCCATATCAAAACTTAATAACAGCCATTTTCGATAGAACAATATTATTTACTGCATTCAAAATAAATGCAAAGGCAATATTTTTGCTGTATGACATTATTTTATTCACTTATCCTTTCACAAACAGTGGCCAATTTCACTGCATTGGTGGAGACGGATCCTGTTCCTCCCATTACATCTGGTCAAATATGATTGAAAATTAAATACATCCGTTTACGATCGGAGTTTGCCTGAAGTTAAAATCCATCAACAGCTGTTGCTGGTCAATTGTGTCTAATAGAGCTGATGTGATAACAATCACGTGACCCATGAATTACCATCTTTTATGTAAAGTCTTGAGTATTTCCTGATGCAACCATGAGGTGGAAATTTGAAGAAGCACTAATTTCCAATAATCTGTGGAAAACAGGGTGATTCAACCCCACAAACAGCATATTTTTGGCAGTTTCAGCACAATTTGTGTGAAAAACCCATAGAGAACGTTTCTTTTCTGAGCTACCAAAAGACTCCGGAAGTGGCTGGGTGGATTGTTTGTTTGTAAACAGTAACTTCATCTATAGAAGATTGTGAAAAATATTTTCATACTTGTTTTTAAATAAAGACTTCCTACCATCCAACCAGCCTTTCAGTATCATCTAACCTCATGTGCAATACATACCACCATGCCACCTGCAGGTATTCACCTAAACAGCTCAACATTGTATGGCTCTGTGGATCTGAAGAACATATCTCAAACACTCACACAGATCAGATTTTCCTGCCATTTGATGAGAGCTTTTTGATTACGAAAGTGATCATTTATTTTTGCAAAACATTTTTTCAGTTAGTTTTTTAATAACTGTTGTTAGTGTCGTTTAGTTTTAGTTTTTCATTTGTTATGAAATATTTATTTTATTTCAGTTTACGAATATGTTTTTTAATCAATTATTTTCATTTTCGTTTCAGTTTTAGTTTACGAAAATAACCTTGCAACAGAGTCTGTAATAAAACCTGAATCAACGTCGGCTTGACTTTTCAGAGGTGGCGACAACTCCAAGATCTGAAAGGATTTAAAAGTGACCCACAGATGGCTTTTATTCTTACTCAACAGGTAAGATATTGTATTTATATGGTTTATATGTAGTTGTCTCTCTCTGTCTGTGTGTGTGTGTGTGTGTGTGTGTGTGTGTGTGTGTGTGTGTGTGTGTGTGTGTGTGGTGAAATACAATAAATATTCTGTAATGTTTTCAGATATCCGTCTTTTCCTTTCGTTATTTATTTGTCCATTTGCTCTGATAAGATGTCCTGTATCCATGTGTATACCAGTGCCTCAAACCATATTCATCCGCACAGAGGAGCAGAGCCGAAACACAACTTGTGTCGTTACCAAAACAATGTTCTTCAAGCAGTTTTATATTTAACCGTTGGAGGGTCAAAAGTTACATAGTGTAGCTTTAACTACTTTTCTCACACGGGGTCCCTCGCAAGGGGATCATTAAATTTGGGGTCCTTGGCATTAAAAATTTGAAAATCCCTGCACTAGTTCAGTATATAAATATCCACAAAGCTAATAGACATGGTCTAAAAGCCAAAAAACTCCAGTTTTGTTCTCATGTGGTCTCCAGCAGGTTTAGGTTAGGGTTGAGAATCAAGAAATTTTAACATTTGCATTCTTCCGCCTATTTGGGTGAACTCCATCCTAATATACTGACAGTGTTCCCTGCACTCAATGCAACAAGAAATATACTGTACAGTTGTGAACAAATGTCTCTCATGAGGCAGTTCTTTTTTTAATGAATTGTCAAAAAGACTCGTCAATCACAGCCTCATGAGATGTGTGTTTGAATAAGTCTAACAACTTGCTCACGGAATCTGTGGGAGCAGATTTGATTTACTCACTGAACCAAATCATTACATGGTCTTGAAATGAACTGAAAACTTGAAATGAACTGAGAACTGTTCTTAAGTCTCATGAGACACAAGTCAGAGTAATTACAGCAGAGTTTAGTTAATGTTAGTAGTAATTGTATTTAATTGACTAAAGAATAATTAAAACATGTAACAAATAATAGAATTGTTTTTCTTTAGACACTGGTTACTGTATAGTTGGGACCAGATATTGGTGAGGTGTACAAACAGAATCATTATAATAATGGAATCATTGTAGAACTAGAATATTTTACGATTCCTATGCCTTGTTCAGGTAGAAATCATAAAGTGAATAATATACTCCAATGAGCTTGATGGCTGCAAACGTGAGGACTTCAGTAGCATTGTGCATTGAAATGACCTAGGCTAATTTATTAAAGTACTATTTTTTATTCTGGGCTGGTGAAAAACATGGTTTAAACAGAATTGAAACGGGTGTTTTATACTTTGAGTAGTAAAATCTTTGCTTAAACACTCACACAGTCTAATGGTTTTAATTCATGCTTTTATTGGAATACCAGTGCTACATTTTCATCATTAGCTTACAGTGTAATGTCATGGTATTTTAAATGCAAAATGAAGCACTTGAGCCTGACTTAGTGTGTGCACTCTTCTTGGTGGGAATGAAAGAGAATTTTATTTGAAAGTCTAGTGTGTTTTGAAGGATGCCATCATTCCACATACTAAAGGGAAAGAAAAAAAAACTTATCAGAGCTCAGGCACCATTTTACTGTGCATAAAACATGGCCTTCTCTCTGTCCAATTTTTTATCAAAGTTGTGGAGCATCAAGTGGGAGGAAGCTGGAGGCAATCCAAGGTCACTCCATTCAACAAAGAGAGGACATTTGCAGTTTTATGGAGTTGTCACTGTTTTTAAAGTCTTAAAGTAAGCACCAAAAGGAAAAGGTCTTGTCAGACAACAACATTGTTTTCCCTAAAGCCAGAAATATGTTAGGTATTGAATACACCAGGTGCCGCTCATTTATTGACCTTAGAGAACGAGTTGGGACATAGACCTGGAGGAGGGAATTGAAGTAAGTGGTTGCGGTTCCATTGGCTGTCCTGAAGGCCAAGCCTTGGTAGCCAGTGGAGGGAAATCAAGAGTGGGGTGACATGAGCCATCTTTGGTTGATTGAAGACCAGATGCAATGCTGCATTCTGAACCATCTGCAGTGGCATTACTGTAGACCAGTTTTGAAATGACCAGAGCTTGGACCAGGAGCTATATAGAATATTCAGACAGGAAAGGTCTGATTTTCCTGATGTTGTAAAGCACAAACCATTAAGTCTGGGCAGTTGTTGACATGTGGGTAGTTAAGTTAAGTTGGTCATCGACCACCAATCCATCAGGCATAAGGAGATAAAAATATTGTCTTTGATAATTGAAAGAGGTTAATAGAAATAGCAACAAGCAAAAAATCTAAAAGATGGAACATTGATAATTGTGCAGTTCAAAATGTCCTTTATTTAAAATGATTAATCAAAATATCTGTTAAAGTTAAAGTTAAAACATTGGTGATTGCGCATTTCCAAAGACGTATAATTAAGATAAAATATGGATAAGATGAAACATGGCTTGAAATATAGTTTTTGGATAATTAAAATGATGGAAAAAATAAAGAGTCAAGGATATTTATTATCCCCCAGTATTTAGCAATTTTGTAATATAAAGCAGCACATCTTTTCCCCTTCAGCCTTGCACTTGTGCATTTAATGATTCTGGCTTTTGATAGTGGGATTTCATCTGAGTATCAACAGTGGCTGGAAAGCACTGCAAAGCTTTTAAGAAATTGTCTGAGCTTTAGCAGAATGACTGCCATATTAGCACAGGGGTTTAAGAGTCAAGTATCGTCAAGAGCCGTTTGTAATAGAAATGGGGAGATCTAAATGCAAACAAAGTGTACTTGGCACGGCTGCTGTTTGCTAAGCCAAGATTGAGTGTGCGTGGGCTTTACCTTCGGCCAAAATAAAGCCACTTAAGCTGCAGTCATATACAGAGAGGAAAAGTCAGTCAATTTATAAAAACGTATATAAAAATATATACAAGCTCTGTTGTGAATCACTTCCAAAGTTGAATGGATTACTGCTAAGGAATTTATTATTGCTAAGAGTTAGAAGTGGGTTTGTCAACCAAAAAAAAGCTGAAATGAATAATCTGGGTTCATTTCAATTTGAGCACCATTGACAGCATTAGTGGCATAATGATGATTACCACAAAAATTCCATCCTTTTCTTTAAAAAACGCAAACACAGCGAGGCAGAAATGTTATGCTTATAATTTTATAAAAAAGCACTTCCATTAATTCTTCTGTTAAATCTCATGTATTATTTGAGCTGAAAAAGGTGTTAAAATTGTATTATAATTATTTTTACAGATATTTTTGGGTCACGGCAATTAAGTTGTAAAATTGGGAATAGCTTTACACAGAAAAGGTTAGTAAATTATTTTATCACACTCAAATTGTTAACACGCATATTGTTTATGTCTTGTGGCAATACTTTTGAAAAAGTATATTTACGTAAAACAATTGGTCCCATTCATGTTCCATTTATTTTAAGAAAAGGAGAGGAGAGGCCAATCAAAATAATTTTTTCTTGTAATTTATATTATGCCCAAGTTAATGGATATTATACACCATTATAAAAATTGAGTTTTAAACACGGAATATTCCTTTAACTATTATCCTAGTTCTGATCTGATTCTGTTGATTTAAATTTGTTCGAAATTCTTCACGTTTGTAAAAAAAATAGCTGGAGACAGGTTGTGCCCACATTAACAGACACACACACACACACACACACACACACACACACACAAATGTTTGGTTCCCATGTTTTATGGAGACTTTACATAGACATAATGGTTTTTATACTGTACAATCCCCTACCCCTAAACCTCACAGAAAACATTCTGCATTTTTACATTTTCAAAAAACATAATTTAGTATGATTTATAAGCTGTTTTCCTCATGGGGACTGACAAATTGTCCCCACAATGTCAAAAAGTTTGGGTTTTACTATCTCTAATGTCCCCACAAAGTGATAAATACACTCACACACACACACACACACACAATCTAATCATGTTTTGTTGGATTTGTTGGACATGTAACATAATAGTAGCATGGTATATTTAAAGTACCGTGTAAATACCATGGTGCACGGACATGGTAATCATTCAGTATATATCAAAGTACCATGGTCTCACCATCAAAGTCATTAATTTACCATTGTACTAGCCTACCAAATAACCTTGTTTGTAAGGGTATTCTAATGCTAATTTATCAAGATGTGCGCTAACATAAAAAATTTGAAAATATATATTTTTTTTAAATACATATGTACAAAAATTGTGATTTGAACCATCCTGTTTTAAATCTTTAGTTCCCCGTCTGTCGCTCACTTCAACATTGTGTAGAAGAAGCGACACTAGGGGTCTCTCTTGAGCGCAGAATATGCCTCTGGTCTATGAAAAAAGGCCAATGAGAAGTTGGTCGTGTATGCAGCCAGCTGCGAGCCACACACCAGTTCCTGCTCTGTTCCTCTGACACTCTGCTTACTGTAGGATCTACGGCACACTTCAGTGAATTTCTCCTTCTCTGCACGGCAGTGCAGCTTGCCCCTGGGCGCTTCGACAGCGCAAGAGAGTTAAAAGAGTATATAAAAGAGTGATTTTCTCTATAAAAGAGTATTTTCCTCTAAAAGATCTTTACACAGCGGCATTGAACGTCCTTTTCAGGACACGTCTTTTTAAAGATGCCATTCCTCCCCTGTGTAGTTCCTGGATGCATTAGAGTGCTCTCCGCTTCAGACGGCCACAGGCGTTGTCTCGTGTGTCTGGGCAGCGATCACACCGAGGCAGCGTTTGTGGATGGTTCATGCTCTCACTGCGAGAGCATGACCATGGCAATGTTGCGGTCCTGGCTTGCTTTCAATAGAAAGCACACCACTCTGGAGGCGATCTGGGGATGGCAGCGGGTGCAGCTCCCACAGACCATCCGCCCCCCAGCATGCTCGTTGACTCCCGTCTGTGCTCAAGGCAACAGCGGATCGCCTCACGGCCAGCTTGCCTATCCTCTAGAGCTCGATGTGGATGAGCTCGCCGCTGCGTCGGAGAAAGCGGCATCTGCTGCTGATGCCTCCCCAGGACTGCCACCTTCGGGCCAGCACGCCCAGGCTGAGGCTGACGCGCAGATGTCCAACATGCTTGCCCAGGCCGCCGCCAGCATGGGGTTGGACTGGAACCCTCTGTCCTACCCACAGCCATTGCGGTTGGATGACTGGTTCCTGGGGTCTGGAGATGGTAAGACCCATCCGTCCCCCGGTGGAGGGCCTGGAGGAGAATCTTTTGTTGGATTTATTTCATTTGCCGCAGCCCCGTACCCACATTCTCAGTAAAAGAGCTATTTCCTTTGTCTCTGGGTCACCTGGCCCACAAATACCATTCTCACGGCACTCTGCCCAAAGTCGGACCTTCCGCCTTCAGCCCCACGACTGTTCCCCGGCCGCCCAGTTCCGACGAGTCTAGAGGACGCCTATGTTGGACCTCCTGCTCAGTCGCTAACCCGACCCCCGGCCGAGTGTGTGGAGCAAGGTAAGTGCTTTGAGTCTTTTCTCAGTACCAGAGCATCGGGACGCGTCTTCGCCTCCCGATGCCGTTTTACCTGCTCCGCACCGCTCTCCAAGAGACCTCCCACTGCCCGCTCTGGTATGCCCGATCAGAGGCTCCCCTCGGGGCAGATGCATTGGCACATAGCTGGCCCTTGTGGCTGCGCAATTACGCATTTCTGCAAGAGAGGCTGGAAGGGAAGCTGTCCCCTTCCACCCTGAAGGTGTATGTCGCCTCTATTGCAGCCCACCACGATGCAGTAGACAGCAAGTCCTTGGGTAAGCATGACTTAATCATCAGGTTCCTAAGAGGCGCCCGGAGGTTGAACCCCTCACGCCAAAGCCTGTTCCCCTCCTGGGATCTCTCAGTGGTCCTCGCGGGCCTCCAGAGAGCCCCCTTCAAGCCGCTAGAATCAGTTGGACTCAGGGCCCTATCTCTAAAGACGGCCCTGCTGATCACGCTCACTTCCATCAAGAGGGTTGGGGACCTGCAATCGTTCTCTGTTAGCGACACCTGCCTGGAGTTCGGTCCAGCAGACACATATGTGATCCTAAGACCACAACCGGACTACGTGCCCAAGGTTCCTACCACGCCCTTCAGAGACCAGGTAGTGAACAAGCAAGCGCTACCCTGGGAGGAGGCAGACCCAGCCCCTTCATTGCTGTGTCTGGTATGGGCTTTGCACACCTATTTGGACCGCACACATGTGCTCTGAGGAGCTCGTTGTCTGCTTTGGGGGACAGCGGAAAGGGAACGCTGTCTCCAAACAGAGGCTCTCTCACTGGGTGGTGGATGCCATTTCATTGGCCAATCACACCCAGGCCGTGCCCCCCCCCCCCTTGCGGGTCCGAGCGCACTCAACAAGGAGTATTGCGTCCTCGTGGGCACTGGCCAGTGGCACCTCCCTAGCAGACATATGTAGAGCAGCGGGTTGGGCAACACCTAATACCTTTGCGAGTTTTTACAATCTCAGGGTTGAGTCAGTATCGTCCCGTGTTTTCTCAGGTCCGACCCGTTAGAACTCGGTAACGCGCTGATGATCTGGCCAGGTGAATCGCTTACACCTGGTGCACTTTCCCTCGGCCTAGGTAAAACTGTGCGCTTTCTCTCCCAGGTGATCCCACCCACCTGGGTCCCTGGTTGATTCCTCCCTAGACCTTTTGGGTTCACAGTTCAGCGGAGGAACTTGCCGACCCAGTCCACTACGGGTACTCAATCTACCCTGTACTAGAATAGGTGCTCCACAGATTGGGACTCCTACATGGACTCCCCCTGTGTGTATTTCCGCGGTACGGTCCCCTTACGAAGTGGACCTGTGTCTCCCTTAGGCAGTTCTAGCTGCCCACTGGTCACTATGCTGTAGCAACTACCCCTCCTTGAGGCTAGATCTACCACTGCGCCACGTTCCACATGTTGCCTAAAAAACCCATGTGATGTATTCGCCACCTTCATCTCCCCTTTTAGGGCATAAGTGGCCTCCGCAGGGTCTTTTTTCCTCTGAAAGAATAGGAAACTGGGTAAGACCGCCTTCCCTCGATGCGTGTAAGGGCCCCAGCTGTTCTTGCTCTATGCAGAGAATCATAGAGAGAAAAGCGGCACAGCCAGGCTTGGCCCGTTCCCAGGTTGGCAAGCGTCACCTTGAAAATTTTGGTTACAGAGGATTATAATTTTTCCATTCAAAGCCCAGACATGTGAAAAGGATCCATTGCTGACTTCACATGGTCCTAAACTAGTAGGTGTGATGTCAATCACCTAAGCATTGGAGATTTAACAAAATTGATCTTAATTGAACAAACCCTGATTGTCTCAATTGGTTGAGACTAAGTTGTAAATATGTACAGTAAATTGTTCTTCTGGTTCCTTTCCAGATTCTCCACTGCTGCAGCTGCATGACAATGAAGGTCGGATCCCTCTGGATCTGGTTTTCTCTACAGCCCTATGTCAGGAGATCCATCATTGCACAGAAGAAGGTGCCAAAACTTTGGATGCTCCATGCATGGAGGTACATTGTCTGCCCTTCATAGAGGCCTGCTCTTGGGTGCTCAGCTACTTGCTCCTCACCTACCTTCAAGAACATCACGTACCTTCTGACAAAACCTCCCTAACACCTCTGGATCTCAGTCCCCCTGAATGCCACATCCTGGTCCACCTCAATCTAGGCATGCTAGCCTCTGCCTGGGGAGATTGTCATGCAGTAACCCTTGCTGAGGACCTGAGAACTCTGTTGAGGATGGAGCAGTGCGTGTCACAGGTCAGCCCAGCACTGAGACATTGTCAAGGGGTTCAGACCAGTCTGTTTGATCAGCTGCTGGATGATCTCAGAATCAGAATGAGCTTTATTGTCAAGTATGCTTACACACACAAGGAATTTGTCATGGTGATAGAAGCTTCCAGTGCAAATGCAATCATATATACATACATACAAACATATACATTTAAACATATGCATATGTAGTGACAAAAAAAAAAAAAGATATCAGTTAAAAAAGAGAAATATACAATAGAGCAATAATGTTGTTTGAATATTTTATATACAGATATACAGTTATGTGCAAGTGATGTAATGTATTGGCATCTGCAGGTGTGACGGCACTGCTCACTGGAGAATCTGCATTTTGGCCTGAACTAGAAGATTCTATATAAAGAAACAATAATTGGAAATGTATCTTTGGTCCTGTGGTGAAGCTGTGGCTTTTGTTAAACCACTAGTGAAATTTCCAGCGTATTGCCTGGTATTGTGGAATGATCATTTGTAGGCCTATATGCAATTAAGTGTGAATAATGAGCAAATAAATACTTCTTTAAAACCTTTACTGACTTTTAGATCAGGGGTGTGATTGTGTTTTTGATGCTGTTGCACAGTGTTATTTCATTGTTTGGTTAAAATGTGAACTCATAAACTGTTATCATATACTGTATTTATGAATATTTTTAACAAACACTAGAAAAAAAACATTTATTTTTAAATATTTAGTCACACTTTTCTAAAGTTTAATAATATTTAACAGCATATTAAAGTTTTATTAAAGGAAAGTCTTCTTTTTTACCCTCCGTTTTCAAAGATATAAGCTATTGGATATACAGTATACACTACCGTTCAAAAGTTTAGGGTCACTTGCTCATTCTTTATTTTTTTTATATTTTTTTCACATTTTAGAATAATAGTAAAGTCATCACAACTATGGAATAATAGAAATGGAATTATGTTGTGCCTAAAAACAATCCAAAATAAATTAAATTGTTATATTTTAGCATCTTCAAAGTGGCCACACTTTGCCTAGATTTTGCAGAAATGTACTCTTGACTTTTTCTCAACCAACTTCTTGAGGTATCACCCTGGGATGCTTTTTAAACAGTATTGAAGGAGTTTCCATCTATGTTGGGCACTTATTGGCTGCTTTTCTTTATTATTCAGTCCAAGTCTTTTTTTTTAAATACAATTTTAGTTTTGTAAAGAAATAAATTAATATGTTGGCACAATTATATTTTTTGTCTACAAAACTAATTTCAAACATTTAAGCATACACCTTCAGATCAAAAGATTTTTAAGATCATGACAAACATTGCAGTAAAGTGACCCCGAACATTTGAATGGTAGTGTATGTTCAAAATGGAATAATAGTTCACTACTTACACTATATACTACCAACAATTTTTTTTTAAATAGTCAGTGAGCGAATTTCAAATGGATTTTTTGCGCTCTTAAGGGGACACGCTCGAAGGGTCCCTTCACAGAGAAAGTTTATAATTATGTGATCATGTGTGGTGTGTCATGATATTCCGAGGTAATTTATATGAGATTGGATTTATAGGTGCACTCAGTAATTTTAATCCATCACACCTTTTGTATTGCATACATATACCCAGTGAAACAATAGTACTATGCAGCATTATCACATGACCTTACTATGTTGGATGTGAGTGGCGTCCAGTTAACATCCTGGAAAATAAATATGGTTATTGGCATTTTTAATTCAATTTGGTTAAAATGTCTTACAATCGAAAGAGTTGTTAAAAAAAAGAAAGGAAAACCATCAGTGATCATTTTCAGTTTATTTATCACAGTAGAAATGGAAGGTCAAGTGTTGCCCACCCTATTAGTGTATTCTGCACATTGTTTTGTTGTACACTGAAGATTTTGAGAAATGTAGTATGTAATCAAAGTATTTGATGCTAATGAAACATTTTCTTGTTGTGAACGGTATACACTCACTGTCCACTTTATGAGGTACACCTGTACACCTACTTATTCATGTGATAATCTAATCAGCCAATTGGGTGACAGCAGTGCAGTGTATAAAATCATGCAGATATGGGTCAGGAGTTTCAGTTAATGTTAACATCAACCATCATCAGAATGGGGGAAAATGTGATCTTAGTGATTTCAACTGTGGCGTGATTTTTGGAGCCAGACGGGATGGTTTGAGTATTTCTGTTGATCTCCTGGGATTTTTAAGCACAGCAGTCTCTAGAATTTACTCTGAATGCTGCCAAAAACAAAACAAAAAACATCCAGTGTGCAGCTGTTCTGAAAATAGAAACACCTTCATAAAGAAATAGGTCAATGGAGAATGGTCAGACTGGCTCGAGATGACAGAAAGGCTACTGTAACTCAGATAAACCCTCTGTACAATTGCAGCGAGTGGAATATCATCTCAAAATTCACAACAAGTTAAACCTTGAGGTGGATGGTTTGCTATTCTAAGCAGAGCCATACATTCAGAAATTACATTTACATTTATTCATTTGGCAGATTTTTTTATCCAAAGCAATTTACAAAAGAGGAATAATACATAAATTACTGAGAATCACATCTCTGCTTGTAAGAAATAAAAAGATGTTTTTCTTCTTTTGACAAAACATAGATTGTGTCATAGTTCATGAGTTAGGTCTTCCTTTTGGCTCTAAGATGTAGCTCCAAGAAGACCACTCCTCACCCAGTTATATGATCCAGGATGGAGATGGAGAACGCTCACATGTTTGCCATGTGGGCTTAATAATCTATCCCCTCCATACATCTGATTCCAGAAAGAAATCTGCCCATTCCTCTATGAAGAATGAGCTGTTTCCTGATCTCGCTCCTTTCAATTTCAATGAGAACTTGTCTTTGGAGGTGACGAGGGATTGCAGCGGGATTGGGATTAGAACCCAAGACGATGAGGATGGTATGAGCTTGATAGCAAAGAGTGATGGAGGATGCCGAAGTTAATAAATAACAAGCTCAAGTGTTCCTGCTTTCAGCATAGCCATGATTATTAGCATCTGGCAGCGTGGTCGTTTGTTCTGGATCACGGCGTGAGATGCTATGGTGTCATATTGAATAACAGTAGGGATCCGACAGCGAAGGGACAGCCAGACTAACAAATGATGGGGGGCCACAGAGGCTGAGAGCACAGGGGAGCCCTTTGGCCCCTATGAAGGAACACTCAGTCCCTCCATCACTCTGAAAGGGCTTGCTTCATAGACAAGCATGCAAGTTCCCTGGTAAGCAGACTTGGCTCAGCTGGAGCGCTGTAAGTATAGCAAAAGCAATGAAATATAGCAGGACTGGAGGAGGTATATGAAGACAAAAATTAATGACTGTGTGTTTGAAAGAGGAAACAGATTGAACACACCTGTGTGTTTATAGAAGACCCACCATTAAGAACTTGAGGGAACTGATCTAAAGTACACAAGACCTTGTAGGTCCCTTCAGTGTCTAATGTGGAAACTTTAGAAATCATGTTTCAAATTAGTTTATATTCATTCAGATGCAAATCACACCTCAATCTCGTGTTTACATGCTTTGATAAGACTTTTTTAATGATGAAAACAAGCAAAGATAAAAAAAATTAGTCAACAAAAGTCCTAAAAACAAATTTGAGTGTATATTTCGCCAAAAATCTTTTGACTGTGTTTCAGCCAATCACAGAGAGCATTATGACATCACAGGCAACAGGTTAAAACATCTCCAAAATTACACACATACACATTTTACAATGTCAGAATCATTTCAGCACAAATATGGCCGAGATCTTGTATTGACGACGGGAGAGTCGGACCACTCCGTAAAGATTTCTCCTGCATATCCTACATATACACAAGACTTTCAATGGGGTTAAGATCAGGACTCTGTGGTGGCCAATTCATATGTGTGTGTGTATATATATATATATATATATATATATATATATATATATATATATATATATATATATATATATATTAGGGCTGTCGATTTAACTTGTTAATTCAGTGCGATTAATTTTATGAAAAGTAAAAAAAAAATAAGTACAATTAATCGCAATGCCCTCGGACCTTAATAAAGAAGATTCCTGAGAAATGCAAGCTTGTAATACCACCTGATACTTCATGATACTTCAGCTGTATGGGCAACATGCAGTTTATACACTTAACAAAACAACCCTTCAACAGACAGCACAACACAAACATGCATTACGTTCTTGCGTTCAAAACACTTGATGGAGCACAAATCTGAACTAAGGGATCTCAAGATATGTTTTAAGTATTAAACTATATTTAACTTGACACAGTGACCTAAAAATGTTTTGTTTGTGACGCAATGCACCCGAGACGATACACAAGCATCTGTCTGATGCAGGTGTAAATTGACCGGTCCTTAAACAAGCCCTCATAATAAATCTTGAACTGATTGACAAATTCACTTGCGAAATGGATTGCTGTGAACTGTATGCCAATGATTGGCTTATGTTCAATAACATGGTATTACAATGTATATATATATACATTGTATTCTAAAACCAATTTTTGTATTGTCTTGTCAATGATTAACTCTTCTGCCACAAGAATGTAATGCATTATATATATATATATATATATATATATATATATATATATATATATATATATATATATATATATAATGTAAGATAACTATGTATAATTGTTTCATCATTATATATTGAATTATTGTTATGAGGGGCTTTCTCAGCCAATATCCGTATGCGTTTAAATGGGATTACTTGCAATTAATTAATCGGGACACCATGTAATTAATTTGATAAAAAATTGTAATCGATTGACAGCCCTAAAATATAGATAGATAGATAGATAGATAGATAGATAGATAGATAGATAGATAGATAGATAGATAGATAGATAGATAGATCATACATGTACTTTTTTACAATAAGAATATTTACAAAAAAAAAGGTATGTCAAATAATTAAAAAATCATGTATGGATACAATTACATTCTATTTTGTTGTATACACTGCCTGGACAAAAAAGTAGCCGTTTGGATTTAAATAATGGTTATGATCTGGGGTTGCTTCAGTTGGTCAGGTCTAGGCGCATTAACGTTATGCGGCAATGTAGTGAATGACCAGGTTATCCCATCAATGGATTTTTTGTTCCCTGACGGTACAGGCATATTCCAGGACAACAATGCCAAGATTCATCGGCTCAAATTGTGAATATTTGGTTCATCCATTGATCGGATAACCTGGTCATTCAATATGCATAACATTGCTGAGCCTAGACCTGACCAATGAAGCAACCCCAGACGATAACCATTATTTAAATCCAAACACTTGTGTGTTTATATATATATATATACACTGGCGGTCAAATGTCTGGAATAATGTACAGATTTTGCTGTTTCAGAAGGAAATTGGTACTTTATTTCACCAAAGTGACATTCAACGATCATAAAGTACAGTCAGATCATTACTGATGTCAAAAACAGCACATTTTTTATCAAATCTAGGCACACCCCATTTCCAGCAGCCATCACTCCAATACCTTTTCCTTGAGTAATCATGATAAATCGCTAATTTAGTACTAGAAAATCACTTGCCATTATATCAAAAACAGTTGAAAGCTATTTGGTTTGTTAAATTAAGCTTAACATTGTCTTTGTGTTTTTTATCGAGTTGCCACAGTATGCAATAGACTGGCATGTCTTAAGGTCAATATTAGGTCAAAATTCATAAAAAAAAGAAAAAGAAAAAGCTTTCTCTAGAAACTCATCAGTCAATCATTGTTTTTGAGGAATGAAGGCTATACAATGCAAGATTTCATACAAAGGTGTACCCTACAGTCTTCAAATACAAAGGACAACTGACACTAAGACGGACTGAAAGAGATGCAGAAGGCCAGATGTACAACTAAACAAGAGGATAAGTACATCAGAGACTCTAGTTTGAGAAATAGATGCTTCACATGTCCTCAGCTGACAGTTTCATTGAATTCTACCTGCTCAACACCAGTTTCATGTACAACAGTAAAGAGAAGACTCAGGGGTGCAGGCATAGTTGGAATAATTGCAAAGAAAAAGCCACTATTGAAATAGAAATACAAAAAGAAAAGTTTAAAGTGGGCAAAGAAACATACATTGGAAAAGAGTATTATGGATCTTAACCCCATTGAGCTTTGGTGGGACCAGCTAGACTGTAATGTGCATGAGAAGTGCCTGACAAGACAAAACTATGGCAAGTGCTACAGGAATCGTCGGGTGAAATGTCACCTGAGTATCTGGACAAACTGACAGCTTGAACGCCAAGGATCTGCAAACCTGTCATTGCTGCATGTGGAGGATTTTTGGATGAGAACTCTTTGAAGTAGTTTAAGAAGTTCTGAATTATTATTATGTTATTAATGTCCTGACTATACATTGTGATCAGTTGTCTGCTACTTTGGTGAATAAAAGTACCAATTTCTTACCATAAGAGAGAAATCTGTACATTATTCAAAACTTTTGGCCACCAGTGTGTGTGTATATATACAGTGTATATATACAGTGTATATATATATATATATATTTATATATATATATATATATATATATATATATATATATATATTTATTAGGGCTGTCAATCGATTCAAATATTTCATCGAATTAATTACATGGTGTCCGGATTAATTAATCATGATTAATCACATTTAATCGCATATACAAATATTTGCTCAGAAAGCCCCTCATATAAATATAATTCAATAAATAATGATGAAATAATTATATAGTTATCTTTAAATATTTAAAAATTCTATATATATATATATATATATATATATATATATATATAAAATAAAAAAATATTTAGATAATTAAAATGCATTACATTCTTGTGGGAGAAGAGTTCATCGTTGATAAGACAATACAAAAAGCTGCTTTAGAATACAATGTATTGTTTACTAACATATTATTGAACATAAACCAATCATTGGCATTTCGCAAGTGAATTTGTCAATCAGTTGGAGATTCATTATGATGGCTTGTTTAAGGACCAGTCAATTTACACCTGCGCCAGACAGATGCTTGTGTATCGTCTCGGGTGCACTGCATCATAAACATAAAATGTTTAGGTTGCTGTGTCAAGTTAAATATAGTTTAATAATTTGAACAACACATCTTGAGATCCCTTAGTTCAGATTTGCACTCCCTCATGTGTTTTGAATGCAAGAACGTAATGCATGTCTGTGTTGTGCTGTCTGCTGAAGGGTTGTTTTGTTCAATGTATAAACACTGTATAAAGCTGAAGTTTCGCTTATGCCCACTGGAGTAAACAGGTGGTACTACAAGCTTGCATTTCTCAGGAATCTTCCATATTACGGTCCGGGGGTAATATGGAAGATTAATGGCGCACATTTTTTTAACGCGTTATTTTTAGTCAAATTAATCGCACAGAATTAACACGTTAAATCGACAGCCCTAATATTTATATATATATATATATATATATTATAATTAAAAAAACATCCACTTTGGTTTGCTTGCAAATATAGGATATGCACTTTTCCAAAACAAAAAGCTTTCTGGATGCAAAAAACAATCGCAATAAACCCATTGAACAACTAAAATCAACATGTACAGGACATACGAAAACATTCATGCTTGGAAAACTATCCATTCTGCAATTCAGTCTCTGTTTTTTTTTTTGTTTGTTTGTTTGTTTGTTTGTTTTTATAGTGAGAATCATAGGAGTACCATCCATGTCCTGCTCAGTGGGAATTGTGTTGTATTTATAATGGAATTCCCTCAGACAAATCAATGGTCTTTCCATATGATAGATGTGCTATGGCAAATGAAAAGTCAGGAGGGAGGATATTTTTTTCTTCATGGTAGAGGGACAGGGTCAGAGTCCTCTCTGATGTAGCCTTTGCTGTGATCTTTCTGCATTCACTGTATTGAGGTCCCTCAAGAGCCCTCCGTAGACCGATCCATGACCTCCTTCTCAAGTAGATGCATGAAGGAGAGGAAATGACAGGGAGAGTGGAATGACGGGAGGAGTTCCAAAAAAGAAGCCCACGTCCTCCTTCTTTGTGTCAGTAAACCTCTGCCCTCCAGTACCCCCTAAGGCCCTAAAGCAGCCTGTCACACACTATCGACTTTTTGTCAAGCAGCCAATCCACAGCAATGAAAACACACACTGACATTTGCCCTTCAAGTATGGGATTTTGAGATGGATGTGGTAAACACTATAGCCAGAATGTGAGTGTTATTCCTCTGTAAAACAAGCACACACACACACTCAGTAGTGCAGTCTTGAGAAAGAGAGATCAAAGTTTGAAAGGCGGGTGGGTACAGGAGGTGGGTCAGACAGGGTGGCTGATGCCCGCAGGCACAGTGGCAGAGTTACCGATCCCAATGGAGCAGTGCGTGCCGAGATGACACGGGAACTAGCTTTCAAATTAGAACGTGCCTCTCTCGCCTCTCAATCGCCATTCTGCTACACTGGACTGATGTCTTTATTAGTGGAGTGGCACCACGTGGCAATACGGGTGCACTACAGCAAGGCCATTCAAAAGGAGTCATGTATTCTGATGAAATACATTTTTCGGCAATCAACATTGCAAACATTTCCATTATATTATACTGCCGTGGAAAGTGTAACCACAGTAACTACACATTTTGCCAAGTTGTGATCAAAATCGGGTCTCTTGACCAATGATCTGTCCTGTGGCAGATAGGCTTGGGTCAATATGCTCAGATTCCGAGAATGTGAGAAAGTATGAAAATTGCAGTAACTACAACACAAAAAACCCATGGAACTTTGACGCCATTTTTCTAAGTGTCAGTGTTGCAGCAGATATAGTATTTTGTCCAGAGCAGAATGCTTTCAGACTACATGGGAAGCCAGGCTTCCCCTAAAATGTCAAAACAAATGTGCTAAAGACAAGTTCTCTATATGATTACTTGTCAAGCTTATTAAGATTATTGGGCGGGACTTGTCAACAAATGGCCAATAACTGAAACGGTTATGTACATGATTGACAGCACATGAAATGTAAAAGCTCTGCTATTCAATGCAGTGTTTGGCGACTCGGAGAAACACAAGCACTTATTTGTAATCTTATTTGACTTAACACATTTATTATCCTGTTTCCTGCATTTGTTAGTAAAATAGTCATTAGTGAAGGCCTTGGACTGTGTGTCTTCTTGTTGTGCCATCAGCTATTAAGCGTTGCCATGACATTGTTTTCCTGCAGCTCCCGAGTGATTAGTGACATGGCATTTACAGTTCAGGTGATTGCTCCAAAAAAATTGTATGACTTTTTTTTACTTTCGGGGCTCCATTATCTATTCGAGCAACTGCAATGGATATACATTTGGAATGTTAACATATAGCTTTCTTCAGGTATTAAGTATAGTCCTCCTTATGTTGGAGAAAAGGATGAAGTAGTGAATGATGTGAGGAGATGTAAATTACATGTAAACTGTCTCAGATGTACTCCAATCCCCACTACGACAACAGCACTGACATGGCTACTATTGGACAAAGAAAGTTTACAATTGACAATCTCAGCATGCATCATTCATACCATTAAAATTATATCAAAACAACGTAAAGATAGCGAAAAGCCTTGTGCACATGGCTATTGAGTTGTTTTCACAAGCACTTTAGTTACAGCCATAAATCAGACTGTAACAGGCTTAGCTATCAACTCCAATTACTGCTGCTCGACAGCTTTGGATAGCTTTAGATATGGCAGTTACTGTGCAGCGCAAATTATAGGGTGCAAACTGCGACTTAACAACCATCGTTTTCCCCTCTGTAGAGACGCAGGTGGTGTATTATCAGCTGATCCTGCTATTTGTGGCTAAAGCAGCTCACTTTGCTGCCGTAGAAGGACACCTTGGCTTTTCCAAGCTGTCTTGTGGCAAGAGCTGACAAATAAGCCAGACTGTTTGACTCTAAAAGGGGTCAAGAGCTTTCTACGCTCTAGCCACCGCAAAAATAAACCCCACAAAAAAGGACAGATAAACACGATGGTTATTAATAATGGTCCCCATTTCTCTCTGGCCACACTCTTTAACTCACAATGTTGTGGAGAGGCTGTGGCTAAAACAGAGAGGAAAAATAGTGAGGGAGAAATACAGAAAGAGAGACTGTTAGGCTGGACCACATCAGTCCTCTTCTTCTCCATGGCATTGGAAGAGGGAAGGCATTCCATGGGAGGAGAGGAGCTATTCTGGGTTATTTTTCTTTCTTTTATTTGGGCTGTGACTGGGATCCATTTTCAGTTCTCGGTACTGCACCTGTTAAAACACACAAGCGCACACATGGTCAGGTGGGCAGTGTTTAATTTTTTTTTTATAATATCTAAGAAGGGTTGTGAGGATGAGAATCTTCTGAGGGGGCTTAGTCAAACACACAGAGCAGAGGTTTTGCAATGATTTGGGCAATGGGGAAAGAGTTATGCCATCTAAACCTGCATGAGATTCTTTCTTTCAAGAAACACAAAAAGAGGATGTTGGCAGAATGACAGCCTCCGTCACATTACACATTCATTGAATATTTTTTTTTCAATACAATGAAAGTAAATGGTAACTGAGACTAACATTCTGCCAAACATGTTCTTTTGTGTTCCACAGAAGAAAGAGTCATACAGGTTTGGATCTAGGGGTGGGCGATATAAGCAAAATGTATATAGTGATATTGTTGAAATTTCTGATTGATAAGTGACACTTACACTACCGTTCAAAAGTCATTATTATTTTTTATTTGTTTCCCACATTTTAGAATAATAGTAAATTCATCAAAACTATGGAATAACACAAATGGAACTATGTGAATTATGTTGTGACTACACAAAATCTAAAATAAATCAAAACTTTGTTATATTTTTTGCATCTTCAAAGTAGTCACCCTTTGCCTAGAATTTGCAGACAAACTTGCACCTCAACTTGACATTTTCTCAACCAACTTCTTGAGGTATCACGCTTGGATGCTTTTTAAACAGTATTGAAGGAGTTCCCATCTATGTTGGGCTCTTATTGGCTGCTTTTCTTTATTATTTGGTCCAAGTCATCAATTTCAAAAACTTTTTAAATTATATTTTAGTTTTATAATTAAATAAATTAATATGGTGGCACAATTATATTTTTGTCTACAAAATTAATTTCAAACATTTAAACATACACCTTCAGATCAAAAGATTTTTAAGATCATGATAAACATTTCAGTTAAGTAGTGACCGGTAGTGTGTGTGTGTACACACACACACACACACACACACACACACACACACACACACACATAACCGGTTCAAAAATATACATATTTATTGAAAGTGATACAACCTGTCATGTCCATTACAATGAAACAACTTTATCAATAAATAATTATCAATATATATATATATATATATATATATATATATATATATATATATATATATTTAAAAAAATGGCAAAATATAAAGCTTTGAATGTTCTCCACAACAAATCATTGATCATAAAATTTTAAGAATTAAGCAAGAATTAAACAATGCACTTTTGTGCCACCATTTTCTCATGAACTTTTGCTGCAGTAAACAGTTTGGGGAAAGCTGGAAACAGGGAAATTCACTTATATACTCTTTTTGTATGCAATGGTAAAATCACGATAATGTTTAAAATCTTTGATATAAAATTCAAACGAACATATGTCTGGGTGTACAACATCTTCCAAAAAATGGGATGTTTTTTTTTTTCTTCTTTTTTTCTTCTTCTGTTGGCGATCTGCCATTCATGATGCAGCCCATCACTGGCCAGATAACAAGCTCATAAATGGAACCACGAGTGATAGAGCAAGGAGAGATCTTCAATATGCCATGTTGTGAGTCCCAAGGTAGAGTGAGAAAATCTGCTCCAAAAAAAACAATATATCATGCAGGGTTTGCTGTCAGAAACCACATTGCTGGTCAGTATCAGGCCAACTGTAGCTATTCTGAAGTTTACAAGACCCTAAAGGAAGCGAAGATCCCTATTTCTCTATCAGTTAATAAGAGAATAGGTCAACGCTTTGAAACAACGTGATGTTGCTAGAACAAAAGTATCTGGAATGCTCAAAGCCTCTTCATGCAGGGATGACCACCTGCTAAAATTTACAGTTCTCAAAGACAGGAAAAAAAGCCAATCAAATTCAAAATCTCAGAAAACAAGACTCATTTAAGAAGAACAATTTCAGAAAAGACAGAATATTTTTTTTGGAAGAATATGGAAAGTTTGATTCAGAGTGGTTCAGGAGAATAGTGTGGAGTGATGAATCACGATTTTAGTTGTGTGTCTTTGAAGATCTGATGAGAAATACAAGTGTGGTAGAGATGCATAGTGAATGCATCTCTACCACAGTGAAGCATGGAGGAAGTGGTGTCATGGTGTGGGGAGCCTTTTTAGCTGCTGGTACTGGTAAGCTGCATGCTTCACTGTGAAAAGGTTTTTCAATGCTTTGGAGTACAGGAGAATATGGCAGAAAGGCTTGCTTCACAGAACTGAAAAGTTGTTTTCGAAAGAGGAATGATCAGATGTTATTGTAAAGGGATTAATGGAAAGGAGGAGGCGAGAACCGGCTTGACAATATAAATGATATTTAAACCGAAAGACACAAACACACTCGGAGGCTTGGTTAGCCTGATAAGGTGCCAGGTGTGTAAAATCACAACCCGGCACCGCCCTCCGCCCTGTCACATTACTCCCTCAATCTCTCAGACCAGGGAGCCCCCGGGAAGACATACACACCCCCTCCCCCCTTTCCCTGGGGGAGGGCGTGCCCTACATCCTGTCTGCTGACAGGTCATCCCCGCCTTCCTGAATCTGGGAGGGGACAGGGGGAGGGAAACAATAATGAATATAATAGGGGGAATTCCTGTAACAGTGTAGTACTCCCAACAAAAATAAACACAGTAAAATTTAAAAGAGAGGGAAAAGTCCAACGTGGAGCAGCAATGGGAGAGAGAGAGGAGAGAGAAAGAAAAAAAAAAAAACACTTACTCGCTGGTTCTCCGATACACCGTACTCTGGTCCTCGGCCACTCCTCCACCCTCTAGTGGACGATAGCCACACCTCTCCGGGTGGATCGGAGGCGGTCCTCCGGTGCCTGGTGGACGGAACACCCTGCCACGTTTTTGGTGGAGGGTAGGGGTCTCCCCCGCCCCTGGCAGTGGTAACCGCTCCAGGCGGTTGGTTGGGAGCCCCTCCTCCCCTCGCGGTCAACGGTCGTTCCTCCACTTCCAGGCGGCCGGGCTCCTCCGTCCTCCGGCGGAAAGCCGTGGCTGCTCCTTTGGGGCGATGGATGGTAGCGGCAAGAATCCCCTACGGCGTATCCCTCCTCCTTCCTGGTTTTCGGCACCAGTGTAAAGGGATTAATGGAAAGGAGGAGGTGAGAACTGGCTTGACACTATAAATTATATTTTAATGAGAACTTAAAACAACACACAACTTAAACCAACAAACACACACACATATATGTCAGACAGCAGCTTTTAAACGCTCTCTCTCTCCCATACCACCATATGCAGTCGGCCTTTATTCTTTTTGGAGGCTTGATTAGCCTGATAAGGGGCCATGTGTGACATCACGACCCGGCCCGGCCCAGCCCGGCCCTCCGCCCTGTCACAGTTATTTTTCCAGTAGTGGGGACACCAGCATCCAATCCCATGCTGGGGGACCAGCAACCAAATCACAACTTAAGTTGATGATTGGCAATGCTGTTTTTGTTTTGTTTTTTTCAGCAGGGTATATACATTAATATATTGCGATTCCACTTGCAATGACCATATTTGGGTTTCCTTTTCCTCTGTTTTAGCTGAGCAGTCTTGGGGAGTTTGTGCACTTTGCTTCTTCCAAGTCTGTGTGTGCTTTCTCAGCATGTCGTGCACTGCTGACGCACAAGTTACTTGCTGCAAAAGTGTCTTTATTGCAATGTTAGTTTGGCCAGATTCAATAAATCCAATAGAACACAATGTAGATTGCACACCACTCAACCACTCAAAACACTTAAGCAATCACGCAACAATGCCCTGGCAACTCCTTACAAACACACTAGCATTCCTGTGCAGACTTTTGCATAGACAATCACAATAAAAATCAAGTTTAGTATTCCTAAACATGGTGCAATACTCAAGCTTTTTAGGGAGACTGAGAAATAAGAACTTGTGAAACAGCTTCATTCCAACAGCTTGACCTTTTATAAAGGTCAGTAAAAGGTCAGAAATATTCACTATTTAGCTTACTTCCAGCATGGTTGATATTGTGCTTTATACAGCAATTTACCTTCAAAGTTGGCTGCAGTGCTACAAGACACTCATCCATCCATTGTATAACATTTTCACTCTGATCCACCATAATTAATGGACACCAGAAAGGCTACTTAATTAGGCACAGATCCTCAATGTGCAAAGGAGGATAATAAAACTCTAACATGTAGAGAGTTGCAGGATCAAACCGGTTTAGCCATCCTGAGGGCTACGGCATGAATGACATCACCTGGCAGTAGCATGTACGAGCGGGAGGCTGGGGATGACTGATAAACTGTGGGTGACACACACAAGCACATCCTGTCCAGCACATATTTCACAGTGGTCCTCATCACCACAGGGAAGAGATGGAGAGAAGGAAAAAGACTGAGCAAAAAAGAGGAAAGTATGAAGGAGAATGAGAGAGTGGTCCATTAGCTGGATGATGGATTAAAAAAAAAACTTTTTGAATCGGAGCGATGTGCTAATGAATCATTTAAATTTATATGCGAAATCGTTTGCCCAATTAATTGAAAAGAACCGACTCGAGAAGAACAATTTGTTCATAAATCGGACATCATGGCTTCCAAGTAAGTTTTCCTCTAAACAAGAGAAATATCTAGCCAATATAAAAAAATTTAAAAAAAACAAGACTAGAAAAATGCATATTCATATAGGTATTTCCATGACTTTAAAGATTTTATTCATTTCCATGACTTTTCCAGGTTTAGAAAACAGCATTTTAAAATTCCAGGTTTTTAATGACCATGGGAGCCCTGTACACAACAGTCAAGCTGCTAAAATAATCCTCAAAGAAACAGACAGATGTTGATTGGTTTCCTTTTAGATCTGGCTCACAAAGTGACTGACGTCATTTGGAGTATCACAAAGAAATGTGGCCCATGTACTGTCGACACAACAGAAACATCAATCAACACCTACACTGAGTCTCTGTTTGACAGGGAATATGTGTCCATCTCACAGCCATCCATCTTGTAAGTAGTAGCAGTATCTGAGCTCATATCAAATGTCCCTTTTAAAAAGACTCCAGCATTTGTTACATATAGGAGTTTAGTGTGCTGGTGTTTGTACCAGGCTTCATTACTGTCTTTACCGGCATACTTCCCTTGGTCAACCAGCTTCATCAGAAAGACCATGCTGGTTGACTAGCATTTTGGATTTTTTTTTTTGCTGGAAAACTACATGAATATTCTGTCTAACCATCTAGTCTAGCAACAAACCAGCACTAATCAGTATAAACCAGCTTGGACCAGCATGTGATTTCATGCTGTACTAAGCTGGCCTCATCAGGGGTGATCCAAATAACATCTCTCTGGTTTATCTCTGGTGTTTTACAATGATACTAATAAATAATAATAATTATAATAATTACAATTACTTCAGCTATTGTCATGGTTTTATGTGTTTTTGTTCATGTCTTTAATTTTTGTTAAATTTTTCCATGCCATGTTTGTTCCTGTTTCATTGTCATGTGATCTTGTCATGTGTTTCCCATGTTCTTGTGTCTTGTCCCCATTGGTTCATTGTTTCATTAGCTTGTTAGCAGTCTTGTTATCTTGTTTAGAGTTATGTGTGTTCATTGGTTATCATTGTAAAGTGTTCTCCCAAGTCCAAGTATTTAGCTCTCCTGTTTGCCATTGTCCATTGTGGAGTATTGTGTGTTGTAACGTTGTTTGGAAGTCAAGTCAAGTCAAGTCAAGTCAAGTCAAGTCAAGTCAAGTCAAGTCAATGTTTACTGTTCATGGTTTCTGGATTTCACTGTTATGTAAATAAACTGCACTTGGGGTCATTGCACTTCATCATCTTCTCTTCATTTACCTTGTTGCCAGCCATATTATAGCTATGAAGGTTTAAGCAGTTTTCCTAGCTGTTTTGCACAGTAGTTAAATGTTTTTCACCAAGGCACAAAGACAAAATGTAAATATGGACAATTGATAGAAGCATCACAATGCTTGCTAAATGGCCACAGATATGTCCAATGAATAAAATTAAAATAGAGTTCAGGTGTGATTATATCATTGAAGTTTGCGAAGCTGTTTTACTCCTGGTAGTTAGTAGGTATTCATACTTCTTACTTAAGTCCACAGTTGGGGCCATAACTGCATTAGAGTTTTACAGGAGAATTTCAGAAAGACCTAGCTTTTGTCTTCCTCAAAGAGCTGTTTAAAATGCAGCCTAACGGGGTCATTATTTTCGTATTCACTTTAAACACATCATGGTCGTGTCTGACTTTAGAAGCCTCCCTTGAACTACATTTAAAAAGTTTGGGTGTCAAGGTGAGGCAATGAAACTCGACATTAGTGAATCTAATAGAAGAAAATGTGTGAAGGCAAACAACAATAAAAAGCCTCAATCAAAACAAAAGTAGTGCTATGACAGAAACTCTGCAAAAAAGAAGGCATGGCACATCAGAGGCTCTATTACACTTAACTGGTGACAGTTATGCAACCTTGTATGATTCATCGAGCACAGCAGCTTTAATGCCAGAGCTTTAATGACAGAGAGCTGTCCTGCCAAAGATAACATAGCACACTAGTTAGAGTCAAAAAAGCACACAGAGAAAGTAAAAAAAGGAAACAACACAAAGAACTTTAGTAGTTGAGATAAGGGGGGAGCTAAAGTGACTATGGTGCGATGGCAATTTGGAGCAAGTGCCGAGCACAAAGAGAACATCCGCTGAGACGATGGGTAGAGACCTTATGCTGCTCAAAGACTGCTCCACCCTCGCTCTGCTCCCTCGTGTTGACAGTTGCACTACAAAACACACTTTGAAGTGCGCTCTTGTGGAGGGGGCGCTGCATGAATGAGTGCTTCGTTTAGCAGTGTCAGACGTCGTCCCGGGACTTGCCGTAGCCGAGCAAGCAATGTCATCCCACTGCTAAGCTTGGAGCCACATGGGCGGTAGGCAAATATAAATAAGCAAATGGAAGCTGAACATTTTTAATGATACTATGCTATGCTGTTTATAGAGTAGGTGAAAAACCGTGCCTGTTTCATCTCCTGTGACACCTAACCTTGCATTAGGGGCATTAAATGATCTCTAGAAGAAAATAAAAGGACTTAAGACGCCCATAGACAAGAGATTCCCACATTCACATCCACTGTTGAGGAAAAAAGAAGCGTGTTAAGGTGAAAGCAGGTAAATAGCAGAGCATAAAGCACTGAGGAAACTTTTTCGGCAACTTTAGGGAACTGTAAGGTGTGCTAATTGCTTGTTTAAACTCTAAATAGAAACCTCTGGTGCAGCAAAGACAGGCCTTTGATATGCACAGTGGAGGAAAGTTTGAGCTCCTAAATCGAAACCACAGAACATGCACAATCACCTTTATCTCTCCTCAGAAAACAAAAAAATAACTTTTTTCCCTTCTCAAGTGTGCCCTTCGAAGATGATGAATTTGCTCAGAGCTGAACTGTTTGCACATCTGCATTTTAATCTCTGAAATTTGCATAGGCTTTAATGGAGCCCTTGGCGTGCTAATTGCTAGCGTCCCAGTTATGCACGCACTGCCTCCATTGGCTAATGGCACCATAAAGCATGCGATACGACACGTCTTAGACACCTGGTGGAGACTGTTAAGTCGGTAATGCAGGTTGGCCTCTTTTAAGAAACAATGTATTGAATTATATCAGAATGTGCTTTATTCAGACGTGATTCAAAGCGCTGAGGCAGGCGCACAGCAGGAAAAGTTATTCTCTGAGGTCACTATAGGCAGATACATGAAAAGAACATAGTGTGTAAACTGGGAAAGTAATTCAAACAGAATATGCACCTCACAGGTGGTTTGATAAATCACAGGTCTCCAGCAGTGCGGTTAAAAGGGCATGGGCTCAGTAGACCAGGCTGTTAAGTATTAAGGCTTACTAACACATCTAAGTATAAAAATACCCAGCGCATTTGTGTATAGTGTACAGTTAACCTGGCTGCTCTTCAAGACTCCTTTAACTCAGGAAATTAATAAAACCATAAAAATAATTTCTGTATACACTGAATTTAACATTACAGTACGTTCAAAATAATGCTAGCGTGGTTGGTAAGGATATAAACCAACAAAGCTCTGGGAGTTCTATAATGCCACCCAAAAACACCTTTGTGCCAAATTGTCTGCACTATCCTATGCCATTTTGTGCAAGTGCAAGTAGTGTGAGTATTGTGTTCCAACTGAAAAATGCAACAAGAAGAGGAGTACGAAGAGTACCCAGTACTTCTTCAACTTCAAAATTACTGAGTAAAGAAAGTTGGACACTTCATGCTCAGTGGTCGCGGCCTATTTGAGCTTATCTGGCATACAAATAAATAAATAAATAAATAAAATGGAAAATGTGGTGACAACCAAAACCTCTGGGAAGACCGCACCATGCAAATGTGAGTTGAATGCTTTACCATCACATACACAGTGTGAATATGTATATTTGAGGCCACCTCGTCCACAGCAATTACTTTTCGTTTGAAAACGCATCTTTTTCTTTACGTTTTTGTGTATTTGACAGCAAAATCTGAGCTTTTTTAAGATGTCTCACAAGTGGATACATTTGAAAAGGCCGTCTTGTTGTTGTGGCCATTGTAATGTGGACAAGGAAATGGATAAATATCTGAAAACGATGACATATTTTTTGTCATTTGGCACAGCCATGTGATCTATTCAACCAAAACAATCAACATGGTGGCAGATGCTGTAACACCACTGTTGTGGCTGCTATCCATCTGATAGTATTGTTAAAGATAAATGTTACTTTGTACATCCTTTACATTGCATTCCTTCAAAGGTGATGGGAAGTTTACATTTCAGACTGTACAAAGAACAATGATTTTTGGCATGCAAAGTAAAAGCATTTATTTCAGAGTGGACAAGAAACTTTTGGAAAAACCTGAAAACAGCAGTGTTGACAGACAGACATTTTTTGAATGTATCAGGAGTAATGTGGTAGCCTGAGATATACACTCACCAGCCAGTTTATTAGTAACACCTGTACATCTTCTTATTAATGCAATTATCTAATCAGCCAATCATGTGGCAGCAGTGTAATGTATAAAATATGCAGATATGTGTCAAGAGCTTCAGTTAATGTTCACATCAACCATCAGCATAGGGAAAACATGTGATCTCAGTGATTTAGACCATGGCATGATTGTTGGTGCCAGTAGGGCTGGTTTGAGTATTTCTGTAACTGCTGATATCCTGGGATTTTCACTCGCAACAGTCTCTAGAATGTATAGAGAATGGTACGAAAAACAAAAAATCACCAGTGAGCGGCAGTTCTGTGGACAAAAACATCTTGTTGATGAGAAAGGTCAACGGAGAATGACCAGACTGGTTAAAGCTGACAGAAAGGCTAGGGTAACTCAGATAACCACTCTGTACAATTGTAGTTAGCAGAACAGCATCTCAGAATGCATCTCAAAATGCACTAACAGAATGCAAGTCTACCCTGTCCAGTTTTGGTGAACCTGTGCCCATCGTAGCCTCAGTTTCCTGTTCTAAGCTGACAGTAGTGGTACCCGGAGGGGTCTTCAGCTGTTGTAGCCCATCCACCTTAATGTTCGATGTGTTGTGTGTTCAGAAATGCTTTTCTGCATAGCACTGTTGAAAAGTGTGCTTATCTGGGTTACTGTCACGTTCCTGTCAGCTTGAACCAGTCTGGCCATTCTCTAATGACTTCTGTAATTAACAAGCCGTTTTCGCCCACAGAACTGTCACTCACTGGATGGTTTAAGTTTTTTGCACCGTTCTCTTTATACTCTAGAAACTCTTGTGCGTAGAAATCACAGGAAATAACCAGTTACAGAAATACTCAAACCAGCCCGTCTGGCACCATCAACCATACCAAGTTCTAAATCAATAAGATCACATTTTCCCCCATTTTGATGGTTGATGTGAACATTAATTGAAGCTCCTTACCATATCTGCATGATTTTATATATTACACTGCTGCCACATGATTGGCTGATTAGATAATCGCATGAATAAGTAGATGTACAGGTGTACCTAATAAAGTGGCTGGTGAGTGTAAGTGTTAGATTGAGGTTGGGTAACATGCTGGGTAATGCTAAAAATGTTTAATAAAAAACCTCTTCCATTTGAGACGATACTACTCTTAGAATATTCATACACTAGATGAATAGTGTAAGTGCACAGTGTAAAGTGTGGCATTTAAGACAGCTTAATCACTATATGCTTAGAGTTGCATGAACAATCATTAAAACATATTTTGTGTTCCACAGAAGAAAGAAGGTCTTTCAAGCTTCTAATGACATGACAGTGAGCAAATGAATACAATTCATGTACCTATACCAGCAGTGCACTCCAAATATTACAAGAAGTTGAGTAATGGTGTACACACACAGAGCTGTGGGAATTCTATGCTCCAGCTCAAAGACACTACGTACAAACAGACTGCAGCAAAGATGTCCTTTATATAAAGCGTCACTAGAAGCTCATCAGTTCACGTTATTCTGAGGCACCTTCAAATGATCTGTAAAAGAGACAATGCTGGCCTCTTTCGGCCTTGCAGTGCTTTTATCACGGGACAGTATAGGAGGCATGGGTCACATCAGAACCTCAAAAATAGTACTCCATTTGTCATTTTTGCGAAATGCTTAGGCCCCTGGGCATGGACGCTTTGTTTGAGTCTCTGAGGTCCCTGAAAGGCACTGCCTCGACCTCGCCCATTGTCTCTAACCCAGAAAACAGAGGTTAACGGACCTCCACAGGCAGTTTTGTGTGCAGAGCGGAACATTCCACACCCGGGAGTTCGCATTGATGTTCAAGTACAGTCCGCGAGCTAATACCAAGGCTGCTTTTCTGGACTGTCCTAAATCAAAAGCCATAATAGGGCGTAGAAGGCCCAAGGTGGCTTGGTCTTCTAAGCGTGAAGCTTACCGTACATCATTAGCCAGGTCTCCTTCAGGCCTCCTACCTGCAGGGACCTTCTGGGCTCCAGGTGTTTGGAGTAAATATATCTTGGCGACCTAGCTGCACTGGGCTAATTTACAGCAGGCTACCTGCAGCTGCAGGGCTTGTGTAAAGCAACGCAGGGGCCAGGGATTATGACTCTGTAAAGATCAAAGCCAGTGTGCCGCCCCGGGCCCATCAAAGGCGAGCGTGTCTATGCTGATGTGGCAAGCGATTGGTCCTGGATCAGAGTCCCGTGTCACCCCTGCCGTCAGCGCCACAGGGTTTATTCCGACACAGAGGAAGCAAGATAACAAGCCGGGCTTGTGTTTACGAGCTTAGGTTTAATTGCAGTTAAACGGTAGCACCTTGCCGCTCAAACATAACGGCACTGATTATGAAAGGGACAGTGGGGCGGACTGCAAAACTCAGATCTCACGGTTAATGTAGAAGCAGACCAGGAGAGGATTACTGCTTTATACTCATTATACTCTATTACAAAGCGTGACTCGGTACAACACAGTGAGAAGTCCATAAATCTACTTAGAGACGCGTGCAGATTGAAAACATTGCAACCCATTTACATTCAACTTAACTAACCAAAATTTATGAATCACATTCCTCACTAAGACTAATCATCAGGGAATACAATAATAATACAATTATAAGGAGTTAAATTGATAAAATAATAAGTAGCATTACATCATTTGGCAGAAGAAAGTGCCACGAGGGGTGTAAAAGTTTAGGTGAAGTTTGTGAGTTTAAAAAGTCAACAACTTGCACTCTTTCTATGGAAATGAGTCACAGGGCTGTCTGTGATGACTAGAATAGAATTCCCTGATTCTGCGTTTATGCATATTATCATAAGCAGGAAGCATAAATTAGAAAACAGAAAATAGAACGTGGAGCTGGAAAACTCTCCATAAATATATTCTCATACACTGGAACCATCTGATTTCATGTTATAAGAGCTGTTTACTAAGGTGAGTATCCCTATTACTTTTGTTATACTTACCATAACATTATGCAGACACTATAGCAACTGCAAATCAATGCCCCGACAACCATCAATAACACCCTTGTGAATGTGACTTTTGCACATGGAATCACCATTTCTTCAACATTCCTTCAAAACATTTAAAAATCACTTTACACAGTTATGCCAGTGACTTTACATAATCTCAGTGCATTTGTTTGTCAATAGCATGACACATGCAGTTGTCAGAGTTACAATTGTGTTTGGATTTAGGCTTTAAAAAGGCTTAAAAAGTATCTTGTGCAAGTGTATGTTGGTGATGGAGAGGTTGTTTGGATCAGCCCACACTCAGATACTTCAGTAGATGTAGCCACAGAAAGGAGGATTGAATGAAGGAAAGAAGACCTACCACTTGAACGTCTGAGGGCACTCGGGACAGGAAGTCCAGCAGCTCATTGTTGTCGATGCTGTATGGGTCTCGTAGCTTTTTGGTGAACTTGTTCACTCCTGAAAGTTGAAACAACAGTGGCACTTTAAAGGGGGAAGAGTACAGTGCAGAATTGCTTCATTAGAGCAAGGTATGTTTCTGAACCAGTGTGTTTTCTACTTTAAAGCAGAGTGTCTTCAAACTTTTTCATTCCAAGGACTCATTGGTAGATAGAGATGGAGCAGGGGCCCCTTGTTAAACATTCTATAAAATTGAGTGTTGCATTTTAAGCCTTGCCTAGAATGTATATAATTCCATATTAATGTATTTATGTACAGTCATTTGTTATGATGCTTTTAAGCCATTAAAAAATATTCCATTTTAATTTAACTTAACAGGACAGTTCACCCAAAAAATTTTATTCTCTCATAATTTACTCACCCTCATGTCATCCCAGATGTGTATGACTATCTTTCTTCTGCAGAAGACAAACAAGGATTTTTAGAAAAATATTTCCATACAATGTAGGTTAATGGTGGCCAGAGCTCTGAAGGTCCAAAGAACAAATAAAGTAATCCACATGACTCAGTGGTTAAATCTATATATTCAGAAGTGATATAATAGGTGTGGGTGTGAAACAGATAAACATTGAAGTCCTTTTTACTATAAATATTCATTTTCACTTCCACATTCTTCTTTTGTTTTTGGTGTTTCACATTATATGTGCATATCACCACCTACTGGGTGGGGCAAGAATAAATTGTAAAGGAGGACTTAAAAATGTATCTGTTTCTCACCCACACCTATCATATCGCTTCTGAAGACATGGATTTAATTACTGTGTCGTATTAATTAATTTTATGCTGCTTTTATATGCTTTTTGGACCTTCAAAGTTCTGGCCACCATTAAATAGTATAGTAAGTATTATTTACTTTCTTCAGAGCTGAAATATTCTTCTAAAAATCTTTGTGTTTAGCAGAAGAAAGACATGCATAGAAAGGAAAGAAGAAAGGGCTGGCATGAGGGTGAGTAAATGACAATTTTATTTTTGGGGTGAATTATCCCTTTAAAACAATGTTGGTGGGACAATTCAACATTTATCTGAACTTTAGCTTCTTAAGTTTTGCTTTGTTGAAGTTATCTTAATATTTTTTATTTTTTTATAATAATTTAGTTATAATTTTTTTTATAATATAATATTTTTAATTCCCTTGATCTATTCTATTTAATAGTGATCTATTATGAAATTAGTCTATTTACAATTCTTTGTCATTCTGAAATATGTTTGCTTTATTTAGTATAACATGAACATATGCTGTCATATAACACATTATCTCTTCACATATGACAGTGTTTCAAATTAACAGTGGTAGCTCACCCCAGGCCAGCACGATGTATCTGAGAGGAATAAAATATACTACGAGAGTGGCTGCACACAGGGCAACTATGGTCAACCAGCTCAGGAAAGGCACGGTCCAGTTGAAAGTGCTGGAAACAGAGAAAAGGGTATAATATCACAATATAATAATTGCTCTTTGTTTATGTTACTTGTCTCTTACAAGCATTTCCGATGATAACCATAGTTTATGCCAGTTACTACAATAAACCTGTATTAGCCACCAAATAAAAAATATTGCAAAAATGACAAAGATTCTGAAACCTACTTGGGCATGATATAACAGTAATCCCATAGTATTCTTTGAAGCACCTTAGCGTACCAGGTAAATACTGTACCATGGTATATTAATATGGCTGTCATTCTGTGACATGGTATGTATCAAAGTACCTTGGTATTGCTATCTGATACCGTCACTGTCTATACCATGGGTTGGCAACCTATGGCATGGAGGGTTAAACACAGAGAAACGATCAACAGAGAGAGAAGATCATATTTTATTTCTATGAAGTCCCTTGCACATACATGTGGTATACAAATCTACCGCTTTGTAATCTTTTATCACAATGACGAAGCGTTTTTTTGTGTTTTTTTTTTTTTACTTATGAGCTCAATAGGAAGCTAAACACTATTAAAGTGTGACGAAACTGCCTTGGTCAACAACAGACGAGCTTGTGCAAACCATTCACACTTCAAAGGCACTTTCACTTTCATTGAGTCGTGCAAGTAAACGTGTCTACTTTGTGTCGGTCACATAAAGCGGATAACAGGCTATATTTTCTTGCTTTATTTGTTCCTTTTTCCTGTTTGCATCATATGATGAAAATAAGAAAACAGTGTAATCAATGTTTGAGATGTTCACCCAAGCATACCTGCTTCCAAAAATGAAAATGATCTCATCATTTACTCACCCTCATGCCATCCCAGATGTGTATGACTTTCTTTCTTCTGCTGAATACAAACAAAGATTTTTAGAAGAATATTTCAGCTCTGAAGATCCTCACAATGCAAGTTAATGGGTATCAAGATTTTGAAGCCACAAAAAGCATATAAAGGCAGCAAAAAAGTTATCCATATGACTCCAGTGGTTAAATGTAAGCAAAATTATTAGTGTGGGTGAGAAACATCAATATTTAAGTACATTTTTACTATAAATTCTCCTCCCTGCCAGTAGGTGGCGGTATGCATGAAGAATGAAAATCACCAAAAACATCAGAAGAACTCCTCTTAGGAGAGAAGAGTGCTTAGTAAAGTGAAAGTGGAGAATCTATAGTAAAAAAGAACTCTAATATTGATCTGTTTCTCATCCACACCTATCAAATTGCTTCTGAAGACATGGATTTAACCACTGGAGTCTTGTGGATAATCTTAATAATGCCTCTATGTGTTTTTTGGCGCTTCAAAGGTCTGATCCTCATTCACTTGTATTGTATCGACCTACAGAGCTGAAAAATTCTTCTAAAAGTCTTTGTTTGTCTTCTGCAGAAGAAAAAAAGTCAAATACATCTTGGATGGCATGAGGGTGATTAAATTATTTGAGATTTTTCATTTTTGAGTGAACTATCCCTTTAAAGATAAATTCATGATCATTGGTTCAATTAAATAAAAGCATTTTCACAACTGGACTTTTGAAACATATACGCTATGTTATACATACATATAGGCCACATATATGCATCCGGTGGTGAACAACAAGGAAAGATTGAAATGGCACTTCTTGTCAAAAAGATTGCCAGTCCCTGGTACTATGGTATCATCACAGTACATCTTTGTAAGGGCTGTTTAAAGGTATAAGTGAATTATGGTTTTACAGTATTAACAATAACAGAAACTATGATTATCATGCAAAACATTTTAGGGATCTTTCAAAATACAGTATTACATTTGCTCTAATTCCAGTATAAAAATCCTTGTGTGTATATTTAACAAGCTGAGTAAGATGTGACAAAGGCTGGCACTAAGATGCACACGTCTGCTCAGGCACAAGCAGAGAGAGCTGAGACTCACTTCTTTATCCTCTCACCATAGGAGGCCACTTCATCCAGAGCATTCTGCACACTGATACACACATCCTGAATGGCATACAGCTTGTTCATGAAACCCTTTCTCTCTGAGTCCTGCAAGAATGAGAGAGAGAGGCTGGGCAAATGCATTTTTACACAGCTGAAAGAGCATGAGGAGCATCAAAGCTCTCTCTCTCAGCTTATGAAGACTCCAAGTTCTCCATGCTGCAATAAACCTTTTTTTAAAATTCACCATGCATTTTGCAACAATAAAGAGGAGACTTATTCGTTATGCTTCTTTTTCTGAAAGGAATAGTCATGTTTGACCAGGCTTTACAGTGGTGGCATCATTGTGGCTGTCACCACCATCATCAGCATGAGCACGGAAAGCCTTTACTTTTCAGCTTTTGATGGCTGACAAATTACTGAACTGGCCACAATGAGCCCAAAATTAAACCTCAGTTAAATGTTTCCACAATCAGAATGCTCTGATTTTATTCATAGTACATGAACAGTCATGCAACAGTTGGGCTGACACAAACAGGCCTAAACAGAATGTAGTGTGGATACACAAACAGAGACTGTTGATGTGCTGAGACACACACATACACATAATCTTCTCCTTAAAGAAAAGAATGTATATTTTGCAATTGCATTTTTACGTTACACTATTCACAACAGACAGATTGAGGAATATTGAAGAGTTGGGGCTTTGTGGAAGGGTGGAATGAGGTCCCAGGTCACTACCGATCAGAGGTATACAAGGGATAAAACAGGTCACAAGTTCATACTGAGAGATAGTATAATTGCAATCACTATCCACTCCACAATGTGGGTTGTGCAGATTTGTGCACTTTGAGAGATGTTGATAGCTGACAGCTAAATAAAACTAAATAGACGAAGGGGTGGGGTTGCAGTGTGAAGCATCTACATGTTTCCATTGATTATGGTATAGACATTAGGAGGGTTGTACATGCTTTTTTTTATTTATTCTTTTTTTTGGGGGGGGGGGGGGGGGGGGGGGGGTTGGGGGTTGGGGTGTTGACCAATCAGTGGAAAGGGGCATTTCATGCCCACCCACATGTGCAAATCAAACATTCATGCTGTTAATCCTTTTCCAACCCAAAAACTGAAAATCAAACTATCAAAACATACAAAGACTGAAAACAACCCGGGGTCACATTACACACCAAAGTCTAAATAATAAAAATGATTAAATACATTAGCATAAATAATAGTTTTTGTATTTATGATACATATTTTATTATTAATAATTATTATTATTAAATAAACCAAAAAATATATTTTCATAAAGAACGTGAAGCCTATTTAAGAACCGTTAATATATTTTGCATTGCAATGTTATATTCAGGACAATTAAACACATTTCCCTCCCAAATTCTCATTATCTTAATATGTCCAGACATTTTACTTTTAAATTTTTTTTTTCCCATTTTTCTCTTTAGATTCTGATCTTAAGATTTAAACTATACATGCTGTACAAATATACTGTAATTTGTTTTATTTAAATACACAAAGTACAACAAACATTAAAAAAAATAATTTTATTAAAATGAAATCAAATTTAAAAATAGTTAAAAAATATTGCCAATATGTATAAATACTTTTTTAATTACAGTAATGATTATTTAATGTATTTATTTTGCATTACGGTAATTAAATTTATTTATTTTTTTATTTTTTTTGCAGGACAGTAATGAGAGTTAGTTTATTGAATCTTTAGACAGTAATGAGATTTTTCCTTTTGGTATTACGAAATGAGAATTGCAGGATTGCCTAATTGTCATGAAAGAAATGTCACAACACACAAAACAATTATTAATATAATACACTATAATAAAAATATATACGATCCTATAATTAGACTTTACTTCCTTTAAGCAAAATATAATTCTGTATTTCTTTCTTTTGATTATTTGGTGAAATATAACTGTGGCAGGGCGGAGGGCGGGGCTGGGTCATGATGATACACACCCGGTCCCGTATCAGGCTAATCAAGCCTCTGAGAGGGATAAAGGCCGATGGCAGATGGTGGTGCAAGGAGAGAGAGAGAGAGATCATTTACGGACATGTCCGTTGTGTGTGTTTTGTCTTTTAAGTTTATCATTAAAATATAATTTTCATTGTCAAGCTGGTTCTCGCCTCCTCCTTGCCAGTCTAAATACGTTACACATGACGGACATGTCCATAAATGATCTCTCTCTCTCTCGTCGCACCACCGGTTCTCTGGTTATTCCAACTCTGCATCCTATTATATAGTCCATTCTCTCAAGCACCAATGATTTAAACAAAGACAGCACATAAGTTGGTAGTGTAAATGTACTGGAGGCAATGAATTAGAAGGATTGAAAAATACTTGATTTGTGTATTAACTGCATCTTTGATGGATGTCAGGCATACTGTATTTCTATGAAAATGACACACGACACACTCCTTTTATTCGCATGGAAAATGTGATTCTCATCAGAATATGGATGTAGCTCCAATAAATTAAGTAATAATTCTTAATAATTTTCATCTATTGGAACACATTTTGGATAGTATTAACAGTGATTGTATTGATACGCACTTCACTTTGATTTTGAAATATGTAATTCATTAATTGAAACACAATTAATCCAAGAATATTTCTTAATTCAAATTACACTTCAAATTAAATGAATATATATATATATATATATATATATATAAACATACTAAATCCAGACATTTTACTCTTTCCAACTTCTTCCACCGGCCCCTTTTAAAGTGACTTCAAATTCACTGTACGACAACAGGTGGAAAATTACTAATCAAAATTAAATGAAATATACAAGTATAATAATACATATAAAAATTACAATAAAAATAATAATAATAATAATAATAATAATAATAATAATTGAAAAAATAAACCATGACCTTTAGAAAGTAACACGAATCTCATATATATTTTTCAACAAACAGCTTCAAAAGCAATTGAAGGATAATTTGATGTTCTGTACTTTAAGAATTTGGACATGGAATTTATTGCCACCTGCTGGTGGAATCTCCAAACTTCAAATGTAGGATCTTGATTTGGACTTCGAGCTGAGTTAAGAGGTGGTATTGAAACATCTTAAGAGCAATGATATATTTTTCAGGAAAATAGCAAATTGTGCTTTGCGCCACTTCATTTACATACAATACACCCTCAGTTTGTGCGCCTAAACCCACAGTAGCAAACACTCCCACCCATGCCCACTTGCGCTGGCACAAAAATTGCACTTAGAATTAGCGCTCTAACAAAAATTGGACATGATGTTTAGCACGGGCGTAGTGCATGAAAATAGAGCCCATAATGTTTAAAGGGGATATTATTGATTTATTAATAAGATTGCCCTGAATCATATAAATCATGCTTACAGGACAAGTAAACATGTAAACATTTTTGAACAGGTAAACATGTAAACATTTTTGAATAGGTAACTTCTTGTGTCCCATTATAAATTTTGAAGTACTGTTACAAAAGATGAACCTTTGTTAAATTACAAAGAAATATGCATTTATTCTTGGTTTATCATTTCCTTTTCCCCCACAATACCGGTTAGTAAAAATTAGTAAAAACACATGTTACTTTATTGTTTGCAATAGGGTCCTATTAAGCAACTAAGCAAAATTTGACCCTACTAGTAAAACATAAATTAATAAATAATCAAAAATAACTAACAAAAAAAAATAAAAAAATAATACAAATCAAAAGACAGTTTGTTCTATTGAGCTATCCACAGAGTAAAATACATTTGTTCACTTACCTTGGAAAAAAAATGGATTAAATGGGTTAAACATGGAAAACTGTTTTGAGAATAGGTATACAAGACTGAGTGTACAACGCACACCACCAAAAAAATTGTTAAATGAGGCTGGTACTGGAATCACTCAATCATCACTGCTGGGGAAAAAAAAACTGCTTAATCCAGTCTAAGATGGTTTGCTGATCTAAGCTAGTTTCAGCTGGTTTAGTTCATCAGCAATCTGGTCTCCCAGCCTGAATAGTTGACAATTACCTAAAACCAGCAAACAGACCAGCCTGGCCAGGCTAGGATACCAGCAAAGATGAGCAAACCAGCTTAAGAGACCAGCTAAGACCAGCAAAACAGTGTTTTTTTGTTTTTGTTTTTTTTCCAGCAACAATGTCCCAGAAATGAAGAAATATGCTTGTGTTTATAAAACTGAGAAGGGTCTCCAGAAAAAAATCACATCAAACTGTCCATAGTCCCACAATGCACATACATACACTCTACCATCCATCTCCCATGTTACATGCTGGATCCCACATTTGAAAAATGAACCCCTATATAGCATGCATAACCACACTGCCTTCCCAAAAAGCAATACAAGACAAATAGATATAATTAGACCGTGTCCAGGGTTATTTTTCTTAGGAAATATTTAACAAGACGCTCTTCTCTGGACTCCCATCTGGTTCATGTTATCAACTGAAACAAAAGTCCAACATACACTCCATTGTATCAGGCCCTATATGAGGACTTTGAGGGACAAGGTATCAGTGAGTGTGTGTGTGTGTGTGTGCATATGTGTGTACGAGGGTGGAGGTGCAGGTCATGAGTCTCTTCAGTCTAAACCATTGCCACATGGCCCTCAAACCATGAGCTAACACCGATTTCCTGCCTTCAAAAGTGGATTGAGGAAGGCAGGAGGTTGGAATAACACTAGCATGGGGAGAGGTTTGTTTTCACTGCTCCTCCGCACTTCTCACACACACTCCTACACACCAATCTGAGTGCAGTAGCAACCTGCCGCAGAAGAGCCCACCAGCCCAGGTCCCCTGCCTCAGGCATTTGAAGGAGCTCCGCTGTGGAACCTGACTGAGTTGTGGGCCGTTAGAGCTGCACATGGGCATTCCATTACCTCAGGTTTTCTTCCTCACGTAATGCGGACACACATCAAGACACAGCAGGAGGCACAGTGGATGTCAGCAGGCAAAGGGAAATTGATATTTAGTCAAAAATCAGTTCTGTTTAAATTGTCTTCCAATAGTGTCAAAGCTGAGCTCTGGTAAACACTGTAAATCTAGATCACACAAATTCAACATAAAGGGAGTTCTAATTTGTTATTTAGCTTATAAATGTATCCAGACCAACTTACAGTATACTTATTATATGGTTAGTTACCCTGGAGCTACTGGAGTGTAAGTGCCTTGTTCAATGGGCTTGATGGTGATATTTCATGGATTGAACTGTTGCACGATTTAAACCAATCTTGAATCTAATGCTAGCCTATTGGCACATTAAAAGAAAGCTCAGGCTCAGAGTCAAGAACGTTTTTGGAAGTTACAATTGTTTGAATATGCTGTCTAATGATGTTCGCTCATAATGAAATGTGAATGATAAAATGTGAACAAATAATCCTCCACGTAGGCATCCCAGTGAACGCTGAATGTTGCAATAAATTGTTAATCACGCATCGCTAAAGCAACATACGGTCAGCAAATCAATGTTGTGTTGGATTTCTTGTGTTTGTTGTTGTTCTACTTCTCTTTTATGGCAGTTGGTAAAACAAGCTTACCGCGCCCTACCACTTTCAACTGAATGGTCGTGATGTTGTGAGGATGAGCTTTGAGGTGTTCAACTCTTGCCTGTTGAAATTCTATGCTTATAGCACCCCTTAGTGGTTTAGAGCTTCTTTTTAATTTAATTTAATTGCCCAATTGTCACACATTATACATACATTTCTGCATATATACAGTGAAATTATTTATTTTTCACATATCCCAGCTATGCTGGGGTCAGAGTGCAGGGTCAGCCATGATTCGGCGCCCCTGGAGCAGATAGGATCAAGGGCCTTGCTCAAGGGCCACACAGTGGTGTCTTGGCGGTGCTGGGGCTTGAACCCTGTAAGACTTTATCAGGCATTACGTCCTCCAACCACTAGGGGTCACTCTCCAGCTATGACCAGCAGTATGGCTCCCAGTCACTAGGGGGCGCATGAGGTCTTTTGCCTGCAATCCCCCTCCCAGTTGCCAGGGGGAAACCATTGGCAAGAACTCTGTTGTAGTTAGCAATCATTGTTGATGATACTCACCTGTGTAGGGCCCTATTTAAGTTTGCCTTTTGTCATTGCCTTTTGTTCAGTCTTGAGCCTACCTACTGGTGTACCACGTGAGTTTGTTCTAAGCCATTGTGCTTGTTTTGTTTGCCTTTTTGTAACCATTGGAAGCTTTGCTTCTTGTTTTATTGTCTGTACTTTGTTTTTTGACTCATACTAAGAGTAAAAGTTACTTGGAGTTTATGCTGCTTGTCTCCTTGAAATTTTTGTTGTTACTCCTCTGCACGTGGGTCTTGGCATCCTCAACCGTGAGTTAGCTCACTCAGGAGGTACACCAACTCTGTGTCCAGGAGACCGGGGTTCAAATCCCACCAAAGACAACATTCCAGGTCTTAGTCCTTAGTCCCTGGTTCTAGATCCTGACAAACCCCCAACCTTCTGGTCAGTAATCCAGAGCCTTAACCGCTGAGCCACCACTGCCCCACCAATAATTCTAATTACTAACTCACACAATGATGGCGATTGCACTTAACCTATTCTGGTTGAAAGCATACTGTACAATCTAAAAGTTACCAGCTCAGATCTATAAAGAAATGTTCCAGGTTCAATATAATTTAGGCTCTATTGACATACTGTAGATTATCATAGAAATATTTTTTCCTTGTCTCTCAGTTTGCAAAAACAAGCAAAAATAGTGTTTACAGTACTCTACTTACAATGGAAGTCTATAGGGCAAGGCATTGCACTGGGATACATAGCGTATTGAGATACACTTTCAAAAGCATAGCCACAACACTTTATATAACATTAAAACATTATATAACATTACTGCATACTAAAATGAAGACCAGAGTAATAAAATAGCTTACTATCCTTAACGTGACAAAATTATATCCAATATTTCAACTTGGTTACTGTATGTCATGACCATGTAAAACTAATGAACGCCCAACACTGTGCCACAACTAATATGTGGATTTAAACAACTTCACAGCTCTTTTTTTATAGCACACATTTTTGTATAGAATAATTTATTTAAATGCTTTAACAAACATCTGAGCTTAACATTTCTGCCTTTAAAACCTCTGGAATGCCTTACCCCATAGACTTCCATTGAGCAAGTGCATTACTATAAACAAGATCTTTTCTTGATTTAACAAACTGAGGTATGGGTCAGGGTATTTTTTTCGTGGCAATCAACAGCATGGCACAGATGCTGTTAATGGAGCTTAAGTTGTTTTGAACCCAAAACTTTACTTTACTAGGCTAAGCCACCAATATTTTAAGAGCACAGTTCTCTGTTTTAAAGTGCAATGCATACTGTAAAATTGCTAAAATTATCAAATGACACCTCAATTACACTAAAAGCTAATAATTTCTAACATCAATGGCTGACAAATGAATGAACAGACTCTTCCACAATGAAAGCACATGGCAACACAGTTATGATTAAGCAGTGCGCAAGATGAGTGCAGCTGTTCGGTACACCCTGGCATATCCCCATTACCAAACACCCTAAGGCTGCTAGTGCTACCGGCAAGCAGAGGCACGTCCATCCCAGTCAGTTCCCAACATCAGGCTATTCGCACCTCGCTGTCCCTCCAGGAGGTTCCAACTCCTTCACAATGGCACCCAGCATAGTGGGAGCTTGATAAGGTTGGCACAGACAAGGACAGACACTTCGTAGAGGGCATATCTTGTTTGTTAACGACAGCAGGATGGGGACCAATGTCCCAGAGGCACCAAACTTCATTTACACCAAAGCCAGAGCCCCAACGCATGAGGACGGACCCCCAACCGGGCCTAATCCACACCCACGCCCTTCTCTTGGTGTGTTCGGAGGAAGAGAAAACAAGATTCTTTGATCTACCCAGCACTAAAGGTGAGGCTAACAAAGGAGGCAGATAAGATAGAGATCAGGATGAAAATGAAATCATTTCACCCGGGCTGGGCTGCTCCCTGGATACACATATTATTTGTTTGTCTTCTCTTATTTCAAGCCAAAGGCGCACTGACCCAGAAGTAGAGAGTGATATCACCAAGGAAAAGAGCTCCACACCTCGGATGGCAAATAAAGCCAAGACGAGTCCCTTCAGACAGCCGCAAGCCCACCTCTTATCAGCGAAAACATGAAAAGGAAAACAACACTTTAAATAGATGAGTGCATTAATTTTCCAAAAGTAGTTCATTAGCACTTTATTCATAATGAATGGGACGGGGGAAGAGATGTACAGGGAAAGGCTTGTCAATGAAATTGTTCCTCATCTTCGTGTCTTAGCACTTTGGGAGGTTAATTAAAATTGCAGTTTAATTAGATTTGAGGTGTGTGTCAGACTAAACGGAAACTCCCCTGACTGCTTGCTTGATCCCAATAACTGCTACCCCAAATACAGCATGCCAAAAAATACTTCACATCAAAAGGAAAACAGTTCACAAAGAGGCATATTCACACACACATTAATGGTTTTAAGTAGTAAATATGAACAAAAATCTTTTGACAGAACCTCAATTGCAATATAAAAAAATAAGTTTACTTTATTTACTCATAAGTAGCCATATGAGAATTTTATATATAGTGTACATGCAATTTGGGACTTCTCTGTTTGATCCTCCCATAAGATAATCTAGTTCAAATCAACACTTGTGGGATATTTTTTGTAAACATATATTTATGTTAAATATTTTTAAGACATTTTGCCTTTTTATACTAGAGCAAATGGAAAGAACAGGGATGGCATAGGATGGATTCAAACATCCATCCTTCTGAGAGCACCATGACTCAACATTTAGGAAACGTATGCTAACCACTACACCATGCCTCAGACAAAATCTTTTATACAGATTTTTTTCCTAAAAACTGTCATGTTCAGAATGTTGTGAAACATTTGAATTATTTTCCAAAAAGAAAGAAAAGGAAGTACCTACAGTGGGTTTCAAAGAACCATGAGTGTAAAGTTTAGAGGCATTGTCCTCACACTTCAAATCCCCAGTTTCTACTCTCCCTCAAATCCAAAGTGATGCTTTCCAGGAATATGTATCGGGTCAGATGCAGTAAGCCTCACAACAGTATGTAACCACAGGGGCAGCAATACACTCTGTCTCTGTGGAATTCACTCTTGAGACAGCATTCTGGGCCAAGGTTTAACAACAGTCATTTTGACTCTTCAGTGGCTACTGAACAGTATTTTATTCAGATTTGTCAAGTTAACATTGAATTAAAAGTGACATTAAATCAAGCTGTATTCAATTCCCTATTTAAATAACATTTAAGGGTGGTTTGACATATAGTAGGATTTAAATAAACCAAACCCAGTCCAGTTCAATTGAACTAGAAAAGAAAAAGAAAAAATAAAGAAATACGGCTGCAAATGACCTCAGTGCTTTTGGTGTTCACAATGTAAGTGGACTTAAAAGAGGACCCAGTTTCTTTTTTTGGCCCTCTTAGCGTTCATGTGTAGACCACTTGTAGTTCACATTACAACTCCTTAAGAACTTAGACCCCATTGCAGCTGGGACAGTCACAATTACGAAATATGGATAACAATAAATTGTCAATTTTATTATTTTATATTATGCAATAGTAATATATTTCTGTCCTAAATTCTTCACTTACACACATTATGTTAAGGCTCTCCAATTAAACCCTAGAGCCCTTATTTCGCATGAAGGAAAACATTTGAGATTCTATGTGTATTTGAAAATAAGTTTCTTTATACTATCATCTCCACAGAAACAAGTAAGCGGTAAGCGGGTGTCTCCTCTTGCATGTCATTAATACTGTGTATGAACCCGAAATTACCAAGAACACTTGCAATTACACAATTGTTCAATTAAAGAAAAACCGGAGTGCTTTACATTCACTATCATAATTCTTGCTTGTATTTTTGCGGGAGTTTCGTATGAACCTCCACAGATGCCGCACGCATCAAAGCACTAAGCTTCAAGTGCTCTTCAGAAGCTGCTCTTTGTGCGGCCAGTCCGTGGTTCATTTAGAGTGCTCAGATAATATGACAACATTGGAAGCTAAGACAACATGGTCGTGGTAATAATGTTATTTCACTTAAATTTCCCTTATTTGGACAGTAAAATGTGATTGGAATTTGAAGTACACAACAATCATGTTTAGATCAAATAATATCAATCAAGCTATTATGTCATAAAGAAATGCAAAGCAGACTGGTAACTATTTGCTTCTAAATTGCACTAATCAATCAAACCACAAAAGGAACCACTAACAAACCATACTCAGTGGAATGAGTATGGTTTGTTTGTGTGTCCTTAAGGCCCCAATTTCTTTCATATGAATTCGAAGAACAAATTTGTGTGACATCACTTAGAACAAAATCAGGCCAAAAAAATGGTGTTTCGCATTAGTTTTGGTGGTTCAAAACAGCTCACCTGGGCAAACCTTTAGGTGCTAAACACCTTCTTACTGCCATTGGTCCACGTCATCTGTAGATGTGACCTGGAGCTCCACCAACCTTGACAATAGCTAATTTTGTTTACATTATTTAGTCAGTCAAGTTCAGTCAACATGAACACACCGGCATTCAGTTATTAGTGACCTGGTGCAAATTTGCAGCAAAAGCCATTCACACATCTGCCCAAAGTAAAATATGCCTCTATCATCATTCTTTTGTCTGTATTCTGAACATTAACACTCTTTTATACACTCATCTTTGCAGTAGTATCCTTGTCATCATAAATTACAATAACAGAGTGTAACTGGCACATATTATGGCTATGCGTATGCTATAGCGTGTTAGCGCATTAACGTCATGCAAAAATTAATTAATTAACAAATAAAAGCTTTTCTACATGCATAGGCCTATATATTATTTTAAATCATCATTGAGTAGCTAAAACAACTCAATTTCCTGACCTCTTGTGAATTCTAATCATAGAATGAGGCATAATGTTATTGATTATACATTTTAATGTCACATTAGTTAAGGTTTTACATTTAGGTGTCTGGTCATGGTTGGTGTCTGAATGTTCGCAAACAGTATTACGTTGCATGGGTGTTTAGAACTTCTTTTTACCCCTGAACGTAGAAAGAACAACTACTTCTCCGGAAGTATATCGGGGCCTTGGGGGTCTGATATAATTTGGGTTGTTTACAGGTACAAGTTATATCACTCTAAGAATGTTTGGAGTGCTTAATTTAACTTTGTGTGAAAACGCCCTTGTTTGAGTGTCTCTGTGATCTGCTCCACCAACTGTCAAAAAGTGAAAAATATCCAGCTTATAATGTGTTTTGGTTGCTGGTCCCCAGCATGGCTTGCTGGTGTCTTCATCAATGAGCTAACTACCAAGACTTCCTTGGTCAACTAGCTTCACTAACTTTTTTGCTGGTGAACAACATGGCTATGTTAGTCCACCAGCTAGACCAGCATGGGAATTCATGTTGATATAACTTTTCAGCAGGGACTACACAGTATAATGTTGCTTTTGATTACTAGCAAATGCAGCTAACCCTTCAATGTGTAGATCATACAAATTGTGTCCATCATAGTAGCAAATAGCCCTGCTGGGGGGATAAAACTGATACCAACCAAAACTTGTTTGGTGGTCTTTAATGATTAATTTTGGTCTCTCAGACTGGCCAAGTTAGTACTCTGCTGGTTTAGCTCAGATGCCAGCTGATCTCCCTGTCTTATCAGCTCAAAACCCCTAAAACAATCCAACATGGCTAGGCTGGGAGAAAAGCTAAGACTTGCCATCAAGCTTAGGCTGGTTTTAGCTGTTTTTCTTTTTTTATTATTTATTTTTTTAGCATGGAGGCAAAATTAAGAGATACACCTCTTCACTTTTCATGTTGCATATGCATCTCGCTCCTTCTATCTCCCCCCCCTTCCTACATCATCTTCCTCAAATCACATATCAAAGGCAGGTTTTGATCATGAGGGCCCTCATTTTAAGGAAGAGCCCACAGAAAACTACCATAGAGGCAATTGTAACTGCCTCCTGGCATGTCTTGTGCTGTGACATGCAGATAAATAACACTGTAAACATTTCATATGAGAGCTGGGGAGAACACTAGTCAGGCTATTTTGGGTCCGACCTCTGCTTCCCACTGCTCCCTGACAAAAACAACAGCATTACGCCCTAATGGAGCTGCTGGAGAGCCAGGTTCACCTTCGCCATTACTCCCCAGGCCTCCGCACCCAGCGGGCAAGGCACTCCATCAGCCTCAAGGACAACCTGATAGTTGCCCAGTTCTGCAGTCTCTCCGATGATGCCCCTCACCCCTGGAGCGACCCCCCTCCTCACCTCAGAATGCTTCTGCTCCCCCTGCTCTCCTTGCCCTGTCCTCTCTGGGTCCCTGGATGCCACTTGATGATGAATGGAGCACAATTAGCTCAATCCGCCAATGCAGTGGACTCATGTTGCCCTCTACATCTCCCAAAATGAGGCCGTCAAACTGGGGAAACGATCATCAAGCAGGACAACAACAGACAAACCAATCTACACCAAATACTATAGCATTTAACCTTCTGTCTCTTAAATTCTGCATCCTATCACGATAGAATACAATTCAAAATGACACATAGTTCTCTATTACTCATGAGTGTGCTGAGATGACATCAATAGTGAGTGTATGTAGAGGTTTTCAATTTCAAAGTTTCCTTGAGGGATGCGCTTCTCAAATAGATATAAATGGCAACGGCATTCCTTCACCTTGAAGACAAACATCAAAAATACACTCTCATAATTCATTCATAACCCCTCATGAAAGCTTCTTGGTAGCTTGTTTTCTTGTCTTTATAGCACAGGTATTGAGCCGAGCAGCAAATTTGTTTGTTGTGAGCAGAGCTGCAAATTAGTTTCTCTGAGGTGATGTTGTAGAGTGTCGGTCAGCCATGTTCATCACAACTGGCTGTCAATGTGCCTGTTTTTTAAAAGAAGGATTAGCGAGAGTACGAACATTCATGCCCCAATACACCCTGAAATTAAAGCATACTATTAACCCACTAAGCAAAAAAAAAAACATGTGGAGAGGACCACCTTTGCATAACTCTGCATAACTGCCAGACTAGTTCTTCTACAATAAAAGAAGGAAGAGTGACGACTGAGAACAAAGTGAGAGGTGAAAGGGAGCGACACACAACCCAGCTTGGCGTGACAGACGATGAGCCATAAAAGTGAGACACAGGGACATACGGACCAAACTTACCACTATCACGCGAATCCACTCAAAGTGCCAGGAAGCCAAAATATCCGCAAGGATATGACTTTCTGGCAGCCGGCCATCCTGGGAGGGGACAGAGCCTGGCACCTTGAGGACCAGAATAAATTGAGATATTTTTAAAGGGCTACAAAAGGAAAAGAGTTAGACAAAAACATTGAGTACATTTACATGCACCTTAAAAGTTTCGATTTCAGTCGGACTAAAACAATAATTCATCTTTGTAATCACTTTATTCTGACTGAAACCGTACCAGTCAGACTTTTGCAGTCAGACTTACAGACCTAGATAATGTGACTGTAGCTCGGCTTCATCCAGCATGTATACATGTTTTTCAGACCGCAATTGGCCTTGGCTTTGGTTACATGCTCCAAAGACAGAGGTTACGTGAATCATGTCTTACTGGCACTTTATCAGCTGACTTTCTTCCTTCAAATATCTGATTAGCTTGACTGTGCAAAAATCCGCTGTAGCTTGATTATAACGCTACTAAAGATTAGATGGCTACTAAATGGTCTTTAGGGCACCTGAGAGAAAGAAAAAAACACCTGATATAAAGGGGGGGGGGGGGGGGGGTGGAATCTAACAATGAGGTGCATTTTGCACAACAAGACAAAGCCCTGGGTGTGTGTGTGAAGGATTTCCTAATCTCTTTTTATTAGCCAAACATGATTAAAATGCAGTTCCTAGGAGCATCACTACTAAATACAAAAAAGTGAGAAGGGGGAAAAGCCAAGGAAAAAATTCAAAAGCATCTTTTATAGCATGAAGCTTTTCATCTTTTAGAGGTGCTGAGAAGAAAAGAGCTCAGAGAAGCACAAACATCCTCCCTCTCTCTGTATCCTCCTTAGCACTGAAAAAAGACACATAACCTCAGGATAAGCACAGCATATCACAAGCTCAATAGCCCCAGAACAAGTTTTCAGTCACAGTTTTTCAAAGTATTAAAATAAATCCCTAGCACACTCTTTAGTCCAATTACATAGTAGCATGCAGCTATCGCCCAGATCAACCCCCTGCCTCTGCTCTGCTAGGTTTAGCCCTCCATGTGTTATCTACTGATAAGACTTGCTTGTAATGCTAGGTTTTAGCTGACATAATTGTGCATGAATCGGGATCTGATTTTCAACATTTTACGGTGCAGAAAGGTTAGCTTCTGTTTCTCCCTGCTAATGTGGCCTTGTTATGTGTGTTGGAGAAAATGAGTGAGCAAAGTAATGTAGGTCCAGAGAGAGAAAGAGAGAAAGAGAGAGAGAGAGAGAGAGAGAGAGAGAGAGAGAGAGAGAGAGAGAGAGAGAGGGGGGGGGGGGGGGGGGGGGGGATTTAGTTGTAAAATAATTATTAGGACTGTTGTCAGGGTCATGGAAATAGGAGTCTGTTGCAATGTCTCCCCAGGGCAGAAGCTGTGATTTTCCAGCATGCATCTGTCAGGGCATTGATAAACATACTGCTTCTATAAGATGCCACCAGCATCTTACAATAGCCCATGCTTGATTGCTAACTTTATAATTGCCACTGAAAGCTGAACTGTAAAGATTTCAACTTTAGATTAAACTATACAAATGTCACGTGTTGTGTGGATGAGGTGAGAGAGAGAGAGAGATCAAGGTGTGGCAATCCTTTAATTGACAATGGCAAGAAGGTGAGGATACACAGAAGATGATGACTTAAGCTACAAAACAAGACAGTAATTTGTGTTAACATAAACAGTGTAACAACTAACAAGCCAATGAAGGCAGAGCCTTAAGAGGCTCGAGGGGCGAAGCCATGAAAGGCAGTTCCATGAAACGCTCAAAGAGCGAAGCCATAGAAGGTGGAGCCATGGGAGGCTAGAGGGGCAAGGCCGAGGAAGGCTCGGAACTAAGAGCCATGGAGGGCTAGGGACAAAGAGCCCTGGATGACTGGGAAATGACTCCCGTGATCGAGAGCACAGGAAGAGACTGGGTAATGACCTCTGTGGTTGTGAACATGGGCAGAGACTGGGGAACAACCTCTGTGGCCGTGAGTAAAGGCAGAGACTGGAGAATGACCTCCATGGTCGTGAAAATGGGCAGAGACTGGGGAACGACATCCGTGGTCGTGAGCACTGGCAGAGACTGGGGAAAACCTCCGTGGTCTTGAACATGGGCAAAGACTGGGGAACAACCTCCATGGTCGTGAGTACAGGCAGAGAATGGGAAACGACCTCCGTGGTCTTGAACATGAGCAGAGAATGGGGAACGACCTCCATGGTTGTGAATACGGGCAGAGACTGGGGAACGAACTCCGTGGTCGTGAACATGGGCAGAGACTGGGGAACGACCTCCGTGGTAGTGAAGATGGGCAGGGACTGGGAAGAAGGTGTCCATTTCCTTCTCCTCCTTTTCCAGGCAGCTGGGAGCGTTGTTACGGGAACGGTCAAGGCTATAGGCATCGGCTCTGGGACGGTCGAGGCTACAGCATCAGCGCTGACTTGTTAACCGTGGCAGGCATGGGCAGTGGTTTGTTAACTGTGGCATGCATGGGCATTGGCTTGTTAACCATGGCATGCATGGGTACTGGTTGTGGCCCAGGGTTCCCGCCATAAATACCAGCGTACGGGGGAAATGTCACCTCTATGGTCGCTACCGCTGACTGCGGCAGGGAATCAACCACCGGAGCTTGGAGATGGTGAGCCCCCCCAACCCCAAAGAAAATTGATTTAGGGGGAATGAATGGAGAGGTTTTACCTTGAAAATGGAAGATAGCGAGGGGTGATGGATGAAAAGCATAGCTCAGATGTATTCCAAGAGGGGAAGTTTCTCCACTTCCGGAAGAGCAGTGGAATGGTGAAAATTCAAGCCCATAGCATAGATGAAAAAGATGTAGGTGTCCGAGATAGTGGTGGATGATACGAGTTGACAGAACTTGACGGTGTATTGCAGGAGAGGAAGTTCTTGTTTGAATAATTCCAAGAAAGGACCGATCAGCTCCATGACTTAGGTGACTGTGCAAGGTGACTGTGAAGGAATAAAGGAGAAACCAGCTAAGTCCGTTTGTTGGTCAGTTCTTCTGTCACGTGCTGTATGGATTAGGCGAGAGAGCGAGATTAAGGTGCAGCGATCATTTAATTGACCATGACAAGAAGGTGAGGATACACAGAAGATAATAACTTAAGTAACAGTGCATTCTGGGAAACATAGTCTGGGGGAAACAGAAGACAGATGATGAAAACAACTTCAAAATAAGATTCCTAGGAAACATGGTGACTGTGACAACAAGAAGCGGCATTCACAACATATTATAATTCTGTAATTTGTCATATTCCCAAATGAAACAGGACATTTAACAAGAAAAATTATTAGTGAAGGACTTGCTTAAATTCAGAGGGAATTGATAGTATCCATGAAAACTGGGTGTTACATACCAAAATGGAGCTGGTGGTGTTTGGAGGGGCTACAAAGATGATTTTGTTATTCAGCTATTCATAAAGTATGTTATTTAGGTATGCAGTTGAGTAGTATGAACACATTCCCAGACATAATTCATCCAGGAATATGAGCATTATCCTGTGTCCCGAACGTATGATGTAGTAATAACAACCGCAAACATGATTAACTTGAGTTTTCTTAAATTAGTACAGTTTAACCACAAGCATTTACAGTTGAAAAGAGGTGCCCAACTTGTGGTTCTCTGCCATTTTTATTATTTTTTTATTCAGTGTTCTGAATCTGACATCTCAGCTCCCATGGCTTTATAGGACAGTAAAGTGTCCAGTGGATGCACACTTCAGAATCTTGACGGATGCAGAATGTCAACAAAGTATTTTTTTGTCTTCTGTTTTATGTGTACTGAGGATTCAGACACCCTACATATCTGGCATAATGCTTTTGGCATGCAATGCAAAAGCACTTCTATATTGATTATAGATCTAGTAGCACAAGTTCAATTTCATCTGAAATGCTTTATAACACAATTCATAACACAAGTATATTTTCCTTCTAAGTGTTGCCCTAAGGGGCACTGCAGTGTATACTTAGGGCATTAGTATGCCTTAGCACAGGGGTGGGCAACTATTTTGGTAAAACGGCCACATCGGGCTTTAAGTAGTGCATAGGAGGCCACCATGGTACTCCTTTTGAGATACAATGTTCCACATTGAATTGGTTCTTCTACCTTTCAAGCCCAGAAATAGTGTACTCAATTTTCTGAAATGTATATGTGACTAATGGGACTATTCTGAAATTGCCTAAAGTATTGTATTGCACTAGAAATGTAGATACTTTTCTATCAGGCATAAAAAATAAAAAGAACTGAATAACGGATGAACATAATTATACATTATATATTATACCACATCTCTACTTCCCTGTTAATGTATTATTCAATTTAACACTCTCTACATCAGGGGTCTGTTTTAATAAAAAAAAAAAATGAAAATTGAAAATTGAAAATGATAGAACTATTAATATTTGTCACAAAGACAGTTTTATTCTCAAAACATTACCCGTTTACGTGCTAAAAGGTTCATGACGCGTGTCTCGTCAATGGTGTGTCTGCCAATGGTTTGGCTTTCCATTTAGTACACAACTGAATAAAACAGTCTACATGACTATGATAAATGATTACTGCAAGAGTTAGATTAACATACAGGTGCAAAGGACTTCAACATTTAGAAATTGCACAAATATAAAATACATATTTGTCTCTCTCTTGCTTTTGCTCTCGTGTCAGTGATTACCCCTTCACATGTTAATGATGCTGAGATCTATGTTTATATTATATTAAAGTTTATCACTGAGTAGGTTTGCTTGCAAACTTAGTAGCACCAAACATTACAAGCAGCCTCAAGAATGGACACAGAGTGCCCGTATCACACTTTCCTTAAGCAAATTATCCTACTAGAGATCACTAAGTTTGATCAAAGGGGAAAGCGAGAACTAGAAAGAGCACATTCACATGCATTATTTCTCTTGCCGTTTAGCTACTGTAAAGTGGTGGAACAGTTTAATTCAACTGTTAACCAGTTTTCAGCTAGCTACCTGAAAGTTGTCCCTACCAGAGCTGTCAAAATGAATGTGTTAATGCATGTGATTAATTAAAAAAGTTTAACACGTTTTCTTAATTGTGATTAATGCATTTTCTGTTAATGCAGCATAAGCCAGCATAAACACTGGATGGAAGGGTGGAACCTCTGTGTGTGTCCTCCCAGAGTCATTACACTGACACACACAGCAGTGATTCAATGTCAGTGATAAAGTGATGGGGAAATGAGCTCAAAACTTTTTGTTGTACAAAACAAGCCTAGATGGAACTTGTGACAGAAATCAATAATTTTTCATCCAAAGTAAGGAGCATTTTAATTACCACAGAAGCACGGCAAGTCTTAAATATCACCAAAATGCAGAATGAGACGTTTTTGTCTGAAAGTGTTCATGCAGATTTATATGGTGTTAAGGAAAAGAGTTTATGAGATTTAATGCCCATTGCAAAGAATATGCAACCTATGTGGGGACTAGTTCTTTCAATTCAAACTCCCACTTAGACTTTGGGAAACATTTACTGTAATCTTTAAACTGAGGAAGGCTATGTTTGAGAACTGTTACTAAAGCATTATAAGAGATATTAGGGAGGCCAGCAGGGGGTTCTCACCCTGCAGTTTGTATGGGTCCTAATTCCCCAGTATAGCGACGGGGACACTATACTGTAAAGAAAACCTGGCTTTCGAATGAGACGTTAAATCAAGGTCCTGACTTTCTGTGGTCATTAAAAATCCCAGGGCACTTCTCATAAAGAGTAGGGGTATAACCCTGGTGTCCTGGCCAAATTCCCCCATTGGCACTTAACTATCATGGTCCCCTAATAATCTCCATCCCTGAATTGGCTACATCACTCTACTCTCCACTAATAGCTAGTGTGTGGTGGGCGTTCTGGCACACTATGGCTGCTGTTGCATCATCATGTCTGCATACTGGTGGTGGTTGAGGAAAAGCACTATATAGCCTAAATGTAAGGAATTATTATTATTATTATTATTAATAATAATATATTGTTACATATCATTTTGTTTTCTTTCCTAAGTGGGAAATAAATGTATTTTAATAGGAAATTAAGTATATTTAGAGTCAAATTTGAGCACTTTTAAAATCTGTGATCAAAACTTTTTTAACTACAAAAAGAAATATGTGATTAATCATGATAAGAAATTTTAATTGACTGACAGCAACAAATAGTTGCTTTTGCTGTTGGAAAAAAATGGGTAAGCAAAAATAATATTTGCTGTGGTCCATTCACCACTGTAGAAGTTTACTCTGCAATAGTTTACTTCCATGTTCCAAATCTGGGAAATGTAAAAAAAAAAAATAATATAATGAGATCCAATTTAATGGCACAGACATTTGAAGGTAACCTTTTAACCCTCTTGAACAGTGAGGTTACCACTAATGGCCTAAATTATATATTTTGCCTTATTAAACCAAAAAAGACATTGAAATCCACAAGCCTTTGACAACAAAAATATTAAAATTGTTTCTCTCCATCTTTCTTTCTCTGTCCCTGTTTTTCTTCACATGCATATTAAATGCTTGTTTATTTATAAGACGTACAACACACAGTTACATGCCATCTTCTATATCCAGTCGAGCAGGCAGTGCAAAAAGGCACACTTTCTAACAGCTGTTGGGCATGTAAGGAGGCGTGCGTAAGTTGTGGTAAGCCTGTGAGCATGACATGATTGCAGTGTGTATCTTATCTGCGGCGGCTCCTCCTCTGGCTCTGTGTGTATATGTGTGCATGTGTAGGACCATTACTCCAGTGCCCAGCCATGCGTACACTCTTAATCTCAGTACTCATTCACCCTCTTGCTTTCTCTCCCTGGAGACACAGGAGCTATCATCCAGTCTGGTTCTCAGACAGAGCCCTAGAGCTGACTCTCTAGACACATGTCCACACAACACCAGGCCTGATGTTGACGATATCATTAAAGGCCCCATCACAGTACAATGTAAAATGTATTAGAATAATGTATAGAGAATGTATAGGATACACAATAAAGAATAAGTAAACCCCAAAAATGAAAATCATTTACTCACTGTCATATCGTTTCAGACCTGTATGATCTATATTCTTCCATGGAACACAGTTATTTACAGCAGAAATGTCTAAGTTGCTCGTTTCCATACAATGAAAGTGAATGGTGATGACGGTAAGATTTTCAGGGATAATTACTTACATTTCCTCATACAAAGCTATAGTATGTCTTTAGAAGACTTGAAATATTGTGCACAAGCCATTTGGACTACTTTTATGCTTTCAGTGTTTTTTTTTTTTTTTGTCCTTTTTGGACCTTGGCAGGTCTTAGTCCCCATTCACATTCATTGTACAAAAGAGAGCAGTTCGGACATTTGATAAACTTCAAAGAAATTAATACGGGTTGGAAACAACATAAGGGTGAATAAATTATGACTCTACACAAGTTAAAAACTATACCATTTTGAATTTCAAAATATTATCAGAGCATGAGAGACAACCTGCTTAATGACAGTTGTGGATTAGACCTAAAAAAAAAATAGTGAACAGTAATGAATATAAAAAAAACCCTCAATCAAAATTTCTTTGGGAAATGGATGATCACACTGTGTTAGGTATGTTACGGTAGGTTACACAATACAATTCCAAGCTAGCGTATTTCAGAGAGGTTTAACAATGTGAGGCACATTCATTATCACCTGGATAATTACCTGCCATTCTGTCTGAATGTTTACATGTGTTTGGCGGAGCAGGTGTTAAAATATTTTGGCTGCTATTGCCAGAGTGGCTGATGAATTTGGTGGAGACAGTGAGCTCTCTAGAGACTGTAAAGCACTGTAAACACATACTCACATAAGCAGACAATGGCAACAGAAAAGGCGAAGTGTGTGGTAAGTAAACAACTTACACTTTTGATGCTTGTGTTCAAAGCATTGCTTGTTTTGAAAAGGATGTATTTCCATCCAAAGCTCCTATAACCTTAAATTCATTGTCACAATCAGTGTTGGGGAAACTACTTTGAAAGTGCATCTTGCCAGGCCAAATGAGCATAATTTAAAGCCTTTAAACTACAGACAAGCTACTCTTATAAACAAAGTGATTAGCTACACTATAAGTTACAACTAACTACACTGAATATATTAAGGGCAAAATATGTTAAATTATGTTAATTATCAAATGATAACAAATGATCAGCCATAACATTAAAATGATGAACAGGTTAGTGTATAACATTGATTACATCGTTGCAATGGCACCTATCAAGGGGTGGTATATATTAGGCTGCAAGTGAACAGTCAGTTCTTGAATTCCATGTGTTGAAGCAGAAAAAATGGGCAAGCCTTAGGATCTGAACGACTTTGACAAGGGCCAAATTGTGATGGCTAAATGACTGGGTCAGAACATCTCCAAAACAGCAGGTCTTGTGAACCGGTAAACCGGCGACAGGTTCATGGTCGCCAAGGATTAATGATGCACGTGGGGAGCAAAGGCTTGCCTGTCTGGTCCGATCCCATAGAAGAGTAAAAACGGAATGCTGGCAATTATAAAAAGGTGTCAGGACACGCAGTGCATCGCAGTTTGCTGTATATGGGGAGACTGGTCCGAGTGCCCATGCTGACCCCTGTCCATCGCCGAAAGCGCTTACAATGGGCATGTGAGCATCAGAGCTGGAAGAAGGTGGCCTGGTCTGATGAAACACTCTTTCTTCTAGATCAAGTGGAAGGCCAGGTGCATGTGCGTCGTTTATCTGGGGAAGAGATGGCAGCAGGATGCACTATGGGAAGAAGGAAGGCCGGCAGAAGCAGTGTGATGCTCTGGGCAATGTTCTGCTGGGAAATCTTTGGTCCTGGCATTCATGGATGTTACTTTGACACGTACCACCTACCTAAAGATTGTTGCAGATAACGTACACTCCTTCATGGCAATGGTATTCCCTGATGGCATTGGCCTCTTTCAGCAGGATAATGTGCCCTGCCACACAGCAAAATTTGTCCAGGAATGGTTAGAGGAACACGATGAAGAGTTCAAGGTGTTGACTTGGCCTTCAAATTCTCCAGATCTCAATCTGATTGAGCAACTATGGGATGTGCTGGACCAAAAAGGTCTGATCCATGAAGGCCCCTCCTCACAGAATTTACAAGATTTAAAGGATCTGCTGCTAATGTCTTGGTGCCAAATACCACAGGACACCTTCCGAGATCTTGTGGAGTTCATGGCTCAACAGGTCAGAGCTGTTTTGGCAGCACGAGGGGGACCTACACGATATTAGGCAGGTGATTTAATGTTGTGGCTGATCGGTGCATATATATATATATATATATATATATATATATATATATATATATATATATATATATATATATATACACACACACACACACACACACACACACACACACACACACAAAAAGCAGGACTATTTCTCTGACACAAAAACAATGAGCATTTTTACATGCATGACCATACATGATTATGCTATGATTATTATATAAATGGTTTTACCTTTATCGGGGTAAGGTTTAAAACAGTTTAAGCAACATGTAAATGTTTTGCCCATTACCCAGACTTCACGTTGCATGTAAAAATCTTTACTGGCTTTCTTACCGGAGAATAGCCTGATGACTTCAAATTTTATGTAAACATTTAATGTTTTCTTGCATTGCTTTTTTTTTTTTTTTTTTATAAACAGGTTTAAGGTAGTTATCGGCATGTAAACACACTCACTAAAACATAAATTTGAACTTAATAACAACAACAACATCAAATAAAGCACGTAAACAGCAGTATATAACTAAATATCTTTTGGTAGTTTGCAACTGATGTATTTGTGAATCTATTATTTATTTTTTTTTTTTTATGAACCGTATAAATAAACTAAAAACAAACAAACAAAAAAAAAAAACTATTCACTCAAATGAATTAGATTTACCAATGGTACTTGACATTCTAGAATAGTGTGTTTAATCAAATTAAAAGTATGCTACATTGTTTTGTCCCACTACATGTAAGAAATATTTGTTTGAACACTATTTTGATGCTAGTTCATCACAATACTATAAAATGTAGTTAAGTTACTAAATACTTTTATTTGGTTATTCAACAACACAAAATTAGATCCAAAGAAATTAACCAGTCAAACAAAAATCAGCTATTTGACCACAGAATTTACAGAAATCTACATTAAATTCTCTCATCATTTACTCATGCCATCCCAGATCTGTATGACTTTCTTTCTTCTGCAGAACACAAAAGAATATCTAAGCTCTGTAGGTCCATATAATGTAAGTGAATGGTGACCAGGCCTTTGACGCTCCAAAAAGCACATAAAGTCAGCATAAACATAAACCATCCAGGGGTTTAATCCATGTCTTCTGAAGAGATCCAGTTGGTTTTGGGTGAGAACAGACCAAAATGTAACTTATTTTTCTCAGGACATCTTGACAGCAGTCTCCTTAGCGATCATGACTTCCTTTAGCACCACCTAGCGCTCTGCATATGCGTCAAGCACTAGGAAGTGTAATCGAGATTGAAATCATGATAGTGCCTAGTAGTTGCAATGGCAAGATGTACAATGAAAAAGGAGTTATATTTTGGTCTGTTCACTGGATCACTTTGGAAGACATTGATTAAACCACTGGAGTCTACTGGATTACATTTATGCTGACTCCAACTCCTTTTTGGAGCTTTAATGACCTGATCACAGACATAGCAGAGATATTTTTCTAAAAATATTTATGTTTAAAGGTCACAACACCCCCCTGTTTCAGCACAGCTGAGCTCTCACCATATTTTTAAAATATGCACTCAAAGTGGGCATGATCGGCAGCGGAGTGAGGGGAGAAGGGGGAGTGAATTCAACAACTGTCTGATCCAGTCACTCTGTTTTATTTTAATAATGCAGTTAACAGCATTAAAGATTCTCATAATTGCTCGTGACAGAATGCACAAATAAATTATATATTGTTTTGTAAGCTCACAATACATTACTCACACTGGTAATTTATATCTGTAAATAAATATGCAAATACATGTAAATGCCAAGCCAAGTTTTTTTTACACTTTAATAACTTTTGAGACATTCCAAGACAATGATTTACAAATATAAGTGCATAAATCAGTTAACACACTTACAATAGTAAGTGGATGGATGGATGGATGGATGGATGGATGGATGGATGGATGGATGGATGGATGGATGGATGGATGGATGGATGGATGGATGGATGGATGGATGGATGGATGGATGGATGGATGGATGGATGGATGGATGGATGGATGGATGGATGGATGGATGGATGGATGGATGGATAGCATTTGTATCTGGCACAATCGATGTAAACCACGTCTCTAACGAGCCCCAGTCAGAGACACCGCACATCACTGCATATCTGAAAACACTCACGTTAATAAATGTGTGCTGTGCAAACGTTTAAAAGGTGTTGCCTTTGAATGGAAGCCTGTCCTGTCCCTCTGCCAGCAGCGCAGGGGAGACTTGTGTCACAGTACTATCAACTCTCTCAACTGACTGATGGCACTTGAGAGTTTGAAGAACTGGTCATGTGCATGGCAACACCTCGCTTGTCAAAGGGTAAAGGCCATGCCTTCTCATGAATAATATCGAGAACACCCGTGACGTAGATTTGCTGAAATTCAACGAAAAGCCTTAACCCATTATGTCAAGGCCTTTGATGTTGACTTTGTTTATTTCAAACCCGGAAGACAAAAATAGCCCAAAAATCCCTAAATTAACCCTTTTCCTCTTGAAATTAAAAATAACAAATGTTGACATTCTCTGCCCTTGTGTGCAAGACATATATACATGTTAACATCTAAAAAAAAAAAAAATGTGTAGTGTTTCTTTTCAGCAGAAGAAATGCATACATATCTAGATGCCATGAGGGTGAGTATATGATGAGAGAATTTTCATTTTTGGGTGAACAATCCCTTTAAAGTGGTAAGAGTGAGAGATTCCTGTAACGGATTCCATTTCACCTTTTCAACTGCACATCAAAAAACTGTATTGGACTAATTTAACACTGACTTCAACTAATCATGGTTTCACTTGTTGATCTTTCTCTCTCTTTCCCTTTCCCCTTCCCCTTTTTCTTGTTTTGGAACCAATTGCCTAATTGTGCAAAACAACTGAGCCGTTTCCATCAATTAGCCCTGACTTAAGTCTATCATTATGAGTAATTGACTTATATCTGCATAGACTGCATAAACAAAGATACTTTGACTATCACACAACAGTTTGATAAGTAAGAACACATGTCTTGGCTCAAACTATGCCTGGGTCCTCAACCCAATGCAAAACAGTTGCTTGCCATGTAATACTCTATTTAGCCCCTAAAGCAAAGATTATCCAGCTAATAGCTGCCTAGTGGATACTAAGGAAGAGCTGAAGACTAGACCTAGGGTAAACATCTGGAACATATTGCACTTACTTGTAACATATAATTCATGTTCACTTAAAACGAGGCCTTGGCACATTTATCTATTTCTCCTTCTCTTTTTTTTCTTTCCCTCATCCAGTAAAAGTGGGCCTACCCTAATGTGACCTCTGTATTTTGCTGTATGAACAAACAGAGCAGGAAATGAGAGTGTGAGGTCACAATCATTCTGACTTGGAGAGGTAAAAAGGAGAGAGAGCTGGGGAGGGACCGATAAAAATTCAAACTATAATTTTTTCACCACGTCCCCATTTAAACTGAACCAGTTAAAATATGAAGAAAATGGAAAGAAAGGACAAGTGAGGAATTTAAGAGAATAAAAATACGAAAAAAACAAGCACAAATAGCCTTTTTTAACTCTCCAACAACTCGAAACATTGGCTGTGAAGAGGTTCAAACATCACTGAGAGCTGCATTCACAATCCTCCATGACAACATCAATGCTGAAACTTTGTTCATTCTAGCTATGACCTTCCAAATGCATGCACTGTGAGTGGGAAAACATATCTTTATGTTTAACAAAGTACACTATAGAGAAATACACTCATTTAAAAATCTTAATAACTTTACATTGCATTGTTGACATTTTGTTGACCTATTTTCCAGACAAATAAGATAAAAACTGGCATTTCAGAGGGCAGAATGAATCTGCTGTTCACAAATATTAACATGCTGCAGGGGCATTTGGCCTGCGGTCATTTGAATGCTATTAATTGCACTTTAAAGGCCTTGAGAAAAATCAGAAGTTCAACACATAGACCCTGAAGCGGAGTTTATTTATGCCTGCATGGTTCTCCTTTATTCTGGGTAAAAAACAAAAGTTAAAAAGCTACTCTGTGGGTGCTGGTGGCATTGACACACAAGCTGAGGACCTTGACTCCATGAAATCTGTCCCAAAGCATTAAAAATGCAAGAAAAAATAACCTTTTGGCATTTGGGAGAGGTCAAATCTAAGTATTACTACACATGCATTACATTTCACTTTAGTGAAGTGCATTTGTGAGCAGTAAATACAGATCTGTGTAGGAATTAGGGGTGTAAAAAAATATTGTATCGCATTGTATCATATTGTATCGTACATTACGATGCTCACTATACAATACCACAGGTATCGTATGGTACATAAACAAACACATTATAGTGTAATTAAAATCAATCAGCGCAACACTGAGAGCTGCGAAACAATCTTCTCCACGGTGAGGGGGAGCTGAGCATTCACAAGAAAACAGAGCAACATATCTACAGTACATAGGCGAGAAGATCGATGGAAAACGGCAAGTAGATTGCAGCGTTCAGCTTGGCAAACAATGGTGTCATGTCATTCTACATGTTTTGTCAAACTACAAAACATGTAGTTTTATTTACGCCGACATCACCGCGCAAATCAGTGGATTTGCTATGCAGAAACAGCAGCAGCAAATTTGCATTTAACAGACAACGTAAGAAACACGCGATTACATGACACTTATTATTTGGAAGTCATAATGTAAACTGGTATTAGCACAACACTTGCGTACATGTTAAAGCTGGTAATAACTGCGGTAAAGTTTACATGCAAAGTGAAACGTGGGAAGAGGCCAAAAAAATTATGTGTGCTGAACGGTTTTTACTCAAGATGCTAAATAATATTGGATTATTACACTATATCGTAAAACCAGAGGTCAGGTTCCTCTATTTTTTTTTTTTTTTCAACACTAAATAACATTGAAATAAATGTTTTTCTTGCTATAGCCACTTTAGCTTGATCACTGGGGGCTAGAAGACATTAAGTAATGATTTTCTATACAGCTGCTTTGAAAATATGTTTATTGTGAAAAGTGATATACAAATATAAATTCCTTGAGTGTAGATAAACATATTTTCTCAAGAAAAACATTTAAATTGTGAGTTCATATTAGTTTTGCTCATTAAAATCAAACAGAATAAATGCAGTTTTGTGTTTAATTTACTTTATTATAGAGCTCTACTACTTGTTGCCAATGACCCTGTTGTGTCATTTATGATTTAAAAGACATTAATGTTGAATCCTTGAATAAGTTTGTCTTAAAAATGTTTTGCTGTTTATTTATTTAATGTTTGTATCTTATTTTATTGTATTGTATCTTGAGGCTTTATATCGTATCGTATTGTGAAATTTGTGTGTCGTTACATTCCTAGTAGGAATGTTTGTCTTTGAGTGCTACTGATAATTACCTTGTCATCTCTGTCAAACTCTTCCTCTTCATCCTCCAGCAAATCCTCCACAGCTTGCTGATGTGCATTGTGAAGAGCAGAAAAGGAGGAAATACAAAACAAAGGAAAATCAATTTCACATGTACACTTAGTAACATCTCCACATCATCATGTGAAAACAAATGATAGTACATGGTCATTCGATAGAAAGTAAACCCTCAGAGTCTCTAAAGTCATCAGTTATGTCCTCTTGTCCACGAGGTTAAAACCTCAATACAGCCTCTGGCAAAGGGAGGCTGATGACATAGAACGTTAACTATGTGCTTCAGTGGACCAAATCCAGGCCAACAATGGTTCCTTCAAAACCCTTCAAGTTTTAATACTTGACTCGAGCACACAAAGCTGTATTCACCTCGAGAAATGCTGCTGGCCCCTCAATTCTCCCACAAGAACATGAACATAGATCAACAAATATGATGAAAAGAGTGATGAAGTGAATACTGAGGGGAAGATAAAGGGGAAAATAATCGTTTTTACAGTGTAAAAGGAATTGTTGAACTATAGGTGCATTCCTATGAACTAAAAGCTAATGAATAATAATACAAGTCATGCTTCACGTTGTGAATCTTACTGTTTGTTTGTAATTCACCAGAGGCTAGTAATAGAACGTCCTGAACTAATGTTGTTTAGGCATAACTAAATATGTATCTCCTTATCTTTAAAGCAATTAAAATGAATCTATGAGGTCACTTACACACTACAGTTTATCCTGCACCAGAAAATGCTGTGGATCCATTGATTTCAATGTGGATGGTTCGTCACAAGGATATACAGGAAAAATGTACATTTACATTTAGTAATTTATGCTTTAATCCAAAGCGACTTAAAAATGAGGAACATAGCAAGCAATTTGTCATACAAAAGTCAACAATGTCTGCAGTATTGCACTGCCAAGTTCTCAAAATGAAAGGGTTTATCAAAGTGAGGCTTTGTCATGCGACCTGAAGTTGAGAAATGTTAAGACTTTACTGCAAGGAACCCTGACATCTGTTGACCAATGAGAATTTCAGATAGGTGGGTCAATGTTGTGCAGAAATCCTATAGAGCACAACAGTGCCCACCCACTTATTCAGCCGCCTGGGTTCCTAAATTGTTTTTCTCATTCATTTTCCCCATAGATTTTTCATAAAATCCTTCATAAAAGAACTGTAAGGCATGAACCAAACCAACCAGCCAAATATATATATATATTTATTTTTATTATTTTTTTTTTATTAAATGACATTAATGCTTCATGGGATTCTAGTACACAGTCTTTTACCTTAGTGTTTTTTTTTTTTTTTTTTTGCCTCAAAACAAAGTTTGTAATGTTGTGATTCACCTTGGAGCTGGTTGGTTTGGTTCATGCCTTACAGTTCTTTTATGAAGGATTTTATGAATATATATATATATATATATATATATATATAACTATTGATTTTAGGTTGTAGTGGCCGCTCCGAAGCATGTTTTGCAGGCTTGGTTAGCTGCGGTTTTCTAATTGGTGAAGTTTTCTCTGTTGGACCATGGGTAATGTAATTGTTTGCCATGAATTCCTCTATAAAACACGATTTATAAACAACAGTCTATGGAAAACATAAATTGGATTTTTACTTAAATTGTAATGTTATGGTATAAGGAAGGATACAAAAAACATGTCACTGGCTTCATCATATTATCAGTCATTAATTCTTTGGAAATACATCCAGTGCAGTCACTGTGAAAAAGTGTTGTTTTTGGAATGTAAATTATGCCATGCGTTGTTTACTTTCAACAAACAGAAAACCTGTATTGTGGGAGCTGGTAATTTGGCAGCAGTAATTATTCAGATCAAAATGGCTCATTAATCAGAACTGTAGACACCAAAAAACATCAGGCGATATGTTGGCACACAAATAAAGAGTTTATCTCGGTCAACCGAAAACATAAAATTTGGCCTCTGTGGCTTACAGGAGTCCAGGCGGAGTGTGTATCACATGTCTGTTTTTGTTGCCAGAGGTTTGAGAAGACATAGATCATTATTTCTCTTCTTGTGGTTCCTCTTGTCAATCCCGCATCAAAGCTTCAAGGTCATGTGCGTGCTATTTACATACGACAACTCTGGCATGTGAAAACGCCAAAAAGCTATCAGGGGAGGAATACATCTTCTTTTTGATGATTTTTTTGGCTCTTTGCATTTCATCTTTTTTTTTTTTTTTTGTGACATCCAAAAATTGTTACTTAGCAAACAATGGCTTTTGTTCCTTTGTCTTGTCTAAAAGAGAGTGTATGGCTGCTATAAGCCTCTTATGTAAATGGAGCCTCAGGCAGAAACAAAAGCAGTATTCAGGACAGATAACACAGTGTTGTGAGAAGACTAGAGATGGTTTTGTGGTAGCCTAATAGCACATGAATCTCCAAGAGGCGCAATGTTGCATCAACTTTAGGTTAGCCAGAGGTCACATGCTAAGATTAACTTTTTTTCCAATTTAACTTTGTGCAAACCTATGGTAGCATGAACTCAGAGGAGTCAATATGTCTCACTTACAGACAGAAATCTAGACTAAAATATCATCAGTGAGATCTTGAGACTGTTGTTTGGCCTTTCAGTTAGCTTTGACATCATCTCCAAATCAACATTGTGACATCCATTCTGGTGAGTTAATGCACTTTTTCTTGCCTTCTGCTATCAGTGGAGGAAGAACCTTGCAATCTGTGCTTTTAATTCTAACCTTCCCTGTGACAGGTGCGCTGGGAATAGATGCCCAAGCTAGACAACCCATCCAACATGAAGATATGCACTTTCATTTTTTCCCTCCCTCTCAGCTCTCTCGCTCTCCCTTCCTCCAGCTCTTCTTTGAAATTTGAGACATCTCTAGCGTCTCCAGCTGCTCCGGGGCTGGCCCTGCTTTGTATGCCGCATGTGGACGAAAGGCCCGGGAGAGCCCAGGCCTGGAAGGCTGATAAGGTCTCTCACCGGAGCACACCAAGCCCAAACAGCCTCTTCACAGGCTGTCAGAGCCCTGCTGGTCAGAGGGAGGGCTTGAGCCTTTGCCAGCATTGGCTGACTGTGGTCTGACCTCTGCATGGGCTCAAGTCAAAGAGTATGGCTACTAGTGAAATGATGGGGTAAACTCAGTTCTGTTTTGGTGCAATAATAAATTAAATTAAAACGTTACGACTCGAATGTGTGGACAAGAGTCAAAATAACAATAAAACGTAAAGTGGAAACTTTATGTGCTTTTTCAGACTCACAGTCTAACCAGACGTTATGCAAAATAATTCTAGTGACAATCAGTTTGTATGTCTACACTGAACGTGATAATTCTAAATGACGTGGCACAATCACAGCCAACCAGAACATATACAAAGTTTAGTGTACAGTTATGAAGAGCAGGATTATGGACAAATAAAATTTTACAATTATCAGATTTCTGACATGATGCCGCAAAAACAGAAAAGAAGCAATGTGTTGACACTCAGCACAGCTGCTAAGTTTTGTGACAATTGGCCACCAAGTTTTGTGACAAAAAGCCATTGTTAACCTTGTGTAATTGAGTTACTGATTGGCTGATGTCGGGCATTTTTTTTTCAAATATGCAATTGTCTTCTTACAGTATACCAACTCAACACTGTTTTCATTTCTGTTTTGCAATACTATTAAGTTCTATTATGACAGGTCACGACTAAAATAAGAGGACAATAGTCCATATAATAACAATGCTAAAGCTTGGTTATTTGGGAGAGGGTCAATGGAGAGGCATGGGTGTCTTTGTGCATCTGTATGGAGCAGACAGAACGTCTCTTTTGGGCACAGGACAGGGCAAACTGCCTGATGAGAGGACTGTGGGTTTTGATGTCACAGTTTGGGGACACGCCAGGGTCATGTGTATTCAGAAGGAAGAAGTGTCAGCGGTGTCAGCGGTCCCACCGCTCCAGCTCTACTGTAATCTGCACCAGCCCTGAACCCTCAGGACCCAGAAAAACATGCTCGTGTTCTGTTCTGTAAATAAAACCTGTGCTTCCAGAGACAAGTGTGCATCAACAATGGCAGTGACAGGCGTGACAAATATCACACAGTGCTGCAGTGTTGTGTGCAAAATCATGGGTACAAAAGTTCACAAAGATAAAGTTCAGGAGCTGCTAAAGCTGCTCCCCGCCTTGCCTCCAACGTTGCCTGCGAGCCAAGATGGCACTGGGGAAATCAGTAGGGCAACAAATGCTGCCAGTTCAAAGTGACATGATCTTTTGATTTTGTCACCTGTCAGGGGCTGGCATGGAGGAGCGGAGACGTGTCTGCCAAGTGCAGGTGAAGCGCTGTCTCTGTAAAAGGGGCATCGCGCTGGAAGAGGTGGTAACACTGCGGTGGATTAAAGGCATAGAGCACCTCTCTCCCGGCCCTGCCATCGCACTTCTCTCTTTTTTGTTGTCCCTGTTGAGCCAGCAGCTGAAACAGGAGCCTGAGAGTGAGACAAGCTCTACCATGAAGCGCCTCTAGGAGCATGTCTAGCAGGCAGACTCTCGTTCCATTTCTCTTTATGTTGTCATTTCATGATTGACACTGGAGGTGGGGTTGATAGGCATTCATTCCTGATTATGGGATTATTATGCCCATTATATTGTCTGCCATGCATAAAATGTAAGTCTAATTGCTTAGAAAAGTAATAGTACATTTCTTCTAAACAATTCACATGATTTTAGGCATCATTCATGTCTGTGGCACACACAGTTTACATGCTGAAGTTTAAATACCAAACCATTATTAAGAACAATAGAAGGGTCTAATAGTGATCCACCACTAATAACTGTATGCCCAAAAAAGTGCAGTGATTTTGAAAAAGCTATGAAAAAAATATTAATCTTTAAAAATGTGTGAAAGGAAAATGAAGAAACAGTGAGCGTACTAGAGGATATGGTGAGAGTAACCCTGACAATTAAGAATCTCTCTCCCACCACTGAAAAGGTTGCTGAGAAATAACCTCAATTTCATAATTGTGTTTGAGCTGGTGAAAGAGACGATACAATATTCCTCCAGCTCTGACAGTATATGCTATTATTAACACTGTCAAAAAATCTGGTAAACTGTTATCCAGGCTAGTGAATCTGGCAGCCCAGGTCTTCTAAGGCCAGCCATGGGCTTCAATTTCCTCCATTCACACTGAGCTGTCCAACACTTCATTGAGCCTGAGTGGTCATACCAAAACCCACCAAATGCTTCCAGGTCTCCAAATAAACAGAGGTGAGGGCTGGGTGTTGGGGTGGTGAGCACTGCCGCCCTGAAGGAGGTGGGCTAGCCACTGACAGCTGCTGTCAGATCGACTTGGCTATCTGCATTGGTGCTCCCTTTCTTAAGGTTAGGATGGGTACACTTACACTGTCAACCAGCAGGGGGCTCTTCTTCTGCAAACCGTAAAATCAGTGATGACGCTTTTGTTTAGAGAAGAAATTGTGTGCCGCTTTAAAATTCGTAGATTTCCATCACCTGCTGGTGATCGACAGGCGAAGTTCAGAAGTCACATCCCTTTGACTTGCGTGTCACTTCATCTCCATCTAAATTCCTACTTGTGCTTCTATTGTCTGTTCTCACCAACACAAAAAACTATTCCGTGACACCAGATCACCATGCAGCAACCCAACTTGCTAAGCTTCTATTCTGTTGAATTAAAACAACAGTTTGGGAATGTAGTCTAGTGTTTAGTGCACAGCTATTCCAGATGGTAAAAAGGGTCTTTAACAATAACAGGCCATGACAGCGAGGTCAGGTATCTGGTAGAAGGGTGGCGGGCGGAGAACAACACAAGAATACGAGAGTCAGGGGTCAGCTGACTACAGGTTAAGAGTTGAGCTGGCATGTCACATCTTGAGGTAACAAGTCCCTTCAAGAATAGTGACAGCTGAAAGTGGGTTTCTGTTTTCCCAGAACATAGGCTGTGAATATGGACTGCCATAAAAAGCACATAAAAAAGACTATGTAAAGCATAATATACAGTCAGTCTGCATGGGGATTGTTTTTGTAAGAATGGCCAGCTTCTATTTAGTGATAATGGCAGCTACTTAATAAGTTCTTAAATAAATGGATATGAAAAAATTGAGTTGAATTTATTTTATTATGTGAAAAGAAAGAGACCACAGAGTCCTATGAGAGACGTGAAAGTAGCATGGCTATGTAGGAAGTCAATTATACAGTTTAGCGGTCATAATATAAAAATGTTTGACCACAGATTGCAACGATTGAACAATTAGAATCAAATATTCCAGGGAGCCATGCAATACAAAAGGATAATAACTTGTAAACAGTAGACCATCCATCCTTCACCACCTGAAGACAACGGCTTGACTAAATGACTGCTTGTTTCCTCAACATTGGGTTCATGATTTTTCAGCATTAGTTTAATTTGAGCCACTTTGTAAACCATAGCTTTCAGGACACTGACCTTTGGCAAACTTTGAAAATATTTCACATGTATTGAATGTAATAAGATACAGTTTTAAGTTATTTTCGTCTCTTTAGAGGTGATTATGACTGGGGTGAAAAGACAGATATAGTGCACAACCTACAACGTTTAAAAAAATTTTTTTTTACTATTTTATGTGCGGTCTTTTTAGTAAATACTGTATACAATATCTGTGTATACATGATATTTGTGCACACACATTTATGTTTTGTCCACTGTTGTTGCATTGCATGCTAAAAACTCACAGATGCTATTGTATATAATAGTCAGATGTCATTAGGGAAGACAATACAACTCATTTTCTTTTAAATCCAATAACAAGTACTATTCAAAACCAATTCAATCTACTGTATATCAATCATGAGATCTCTTTTAAATGGAAAGTTATTACATTTTGTTGCAAATGTAATAAAATGGGCAATTCTAGTAATTTAACATCAAAAAGCCATTATTAACATAAAATAAGCTTAAACTGTAAATAATCACTATTATTTTTTTGTTTTCTGTTTCTTAAAGGAGCATTCCAGGCTCAATACAAGTTAAGCTCAATCGACAGTATTTGTGGCATAATATTGATTATCACAAAAATGTATTTTGACTTGCCTGTTTTTTCTTAAAAAAAAAAAAAAAAAAAAAGCACAAATCTGGGTTCTAGTGAAGCACTTAAATGGATGTGAATGGGGCCAATCCAGTGTGATAATATCACTTACCTTTTCTGTGTAAAGTTATTGCCAATTTTACAACTTGACATAATGTCAACAAACCTTAAAACCCTAAAATGACAGTAAAAATTATGATTTAAACAATATTACAGCTCAAATAATACATACGTTTTAACAGACGTATTAATCTAAGTGCTTTTATAAAATTATAAACTTCACATTTCTGCCTTTAAATCCTCCAAAAATTGGCCCCATTCACTTCCATTGTAACTGCCTCACTGTAACTTCGATTTTTTCTTTTTTTTAAGAAAAGGATGAACGAGTCGAAATTATTTGTTGGTTTAACCTAATTTGTCAGGTAAATTTTGTCAAATTAATTAACCTCTTTGAATGGAATAAAATCAGTTAATTTAGATTGTACCACATGAAGCATGTTTTTAGGTGCTCGCACAAAACATTTGTTACAGTGTAAAAAAAAATTGGTAGTATTGATATTTTAATATTGAACCACCCTTCCCTAGATGTCAAACAAACACTTGAAAAAGTTTCATAGAAAGTGCTGCCATGTAAGTTGGGCAATTCTGTTTCCTATTTCTGTCTGTCTCTGAAAAACAGAAGCCTTTGGACTGCTGGAGTGCCGCAGCCTGCATTTATGTGTCAGCAGGTTTAGCGGAGAGATACAGTTAGAGTTATCTGAAATGACATCCTGCCAGGCAGAAGGAAGCTGGTATCTCTACTGTAGTGAGGAAAACGTGAATGATAGATTTTCACTGGGGGAATATTTGTCCTTTCAGAACAACATCAGCTCTCCAAATGTGAATTTTTAAAAATAAAGAAGAAATTGTGAACTAAGAATTCATGGGTTTATTTCAACTACTGCATTGTTGTCAGAACAAGTCAATAGCAGTTAAACGAGGCAACAAGGAGGTTTGGATAACTCTTTGCAAGCATAGTGTAATAATGGCATAGGCCACATTTTTTAAAGGTCTAATGAACGGTCTAGGATTAGTTTGCAAATGTAGACTTTCTGATGTAATCTCAAATATTTCACGAATAATTTGACTGACACCAATGATTATTGAGGCAAAGTTGCTCAAAATGAGGACAGCTAGCATAATATATGAATTACTTGTGTTTTTATGAAACACTGTGCTATACAAAACCATTAATGTGCACGTAAAATGTAACAGCATCAACCAGTGGCCAATTTATTGTCAAATTTTGAAAAAACCTCTCGGGCAAAGAGTCAAATATGTCCACTACATTTCATTCCGATAGGCCTTTGTCAATCATATCTAAACAGCTGAATTGGCCATATTGGCGGACAATGACAGCCATGTTCTTCAAGCACCAATACTTGGGTCAAGCCCATTGTCGGCAGCTTGAGCAAACAAAGACGCATGATGACAAGTTTTAAGTCAAGATCACATGAATGCTGTAGGAGGAGTTATAAAATACATTTCAATGAAATTCAAAATGGTGGACAGGCAATAGGGCAGACCATGGAAATTATGGCATCATTGTCAAAACCATAACAGAAGAAACAGGATGAGACCATCTCATGAACATAGGCCAAATTATTCGATTATAGGCCAAATTATTTGTGATTTTAGGCCACACTATTAAGTAGTTAGCTATTTAGTATAGTATGAAAGCTATTTTTAATATTTCTTGACAAATAGGTGGCACTGTTCCGAAACTGTTCAGGTACCATCAGGGTATGATAGCTATCATATGCACCAAGTTTCATAACAGGCCAAAGCATAACCAAGATACAGCCAAGTTTGGCAAGAACAGCATCAAATTCATTGATGATTGGCCAATGGAAACTCCCACAAAGACATTGCATGCAAATTTTGAAGTCAATCGGACCAACGGTTCCATAGATACAGCCACTTTCACGTTGTGTCCTGTTATAGCGGCACCAAGTGTCAAAGCCCCCAAACTTTTCTATGTGTCCTCAGATTGAGCTCTTATATAAGTGTCAAATTTGGTGAAAATATCTCAATCTGTTTAAGAGTAATATCCATTTACAAAAAAGCAGAGACAACTTTTAACATAATCTGCCTGTTTTTGGCCCTTAGAATTTTTGGCATGTTCCTCCCTATATCAAAGAAGTTGCTTACAGCTATTCTCCTGGTTGTATTCCAGACAAACGGCCTAGAAGCAATACGCTAAATTTGTGGTACTAATTTTAAAAAGGTAACAGGTCATAAGGAAAAACATTGCAAATGTGGTATTGTTGCGCTCGGCAAGTCCTGAGGGACATAATGATACCAGTCTCATGAAAATAGACCAGAGCCATTAAAAGTTATAAGCTCACAAAATTGTATTATTAAATTTTTTGGACACTAGGTGGCACTAGACCCAAACATCTTGGACACCTTCAGGGCATGGTGCTGATGACACATGCAAAGTTTCTCAATGATATGCCAATGTGTTTGTAAAATACAGCATTTTCAAAATTCAAAATGGTCATCGTCAAAAGTCCGATATGGGAAAATTGTGTATCGTTCAACTCAGTATGTGGCACTGAATTAAAGAGACAATTTCATGATTTTTTGCAAAGCAAAAATAGCAGTTTTGTTTTTATCTCCTGACCCATAGGGGGCACTGCATAGAAATGATGCAAGTCACCTCAGGTTTTGAAGGCTATGACACATACCAATTTTTGTTACAATCTGTCAAAGCATTTTGGGTACAGCCTCAAACCCAATTTGGCACTTTGTTGAATTTGATGAACACCATTCAAAAACAGTTTGTTCTATCAAAATGATTTTTGTCTTGAGTGTCCCCAGATGACGCACGGCAATTTTCGTGCCAATGAGACAAACGGCCTAGGAAGAGTTATAAAAAGTAGCTTTTTCTGAAAATGTAAAATGGTGGAGAATCTTGTCGGGCAAAAATTTAAACCATTGTATGCTTTCAGCATGAATTAGGGGAAGAAATTATTTTGTCTGTAGAACTTAATTCAAAAGTTATTAGCATAAACATGAGTGAAACTTTGGATTGTTGGTGGCACTACAGGGTTTGAGATAAAGTCTCTAAATTTGCTATGGTGTCACTTTAGACTGTCCTTGACATGTGTGCAAAATTCCATAATTTTCCCAAAAATAGTTAATAATCATAATAATATATATCGCTGCAAGCAGCAATTAACAGGGCTCAAGCCTTTAAAGAACTTTAATTATTAATCAGTAAATCAATTACATATGTGCTTGTTGTCATTAATTAATCGCGATTAATCGCATATACAAATATTTTTCTGAGAGAGCCCCTCATGTAACAGTAACTCAATATAAAATGATTATACATATTTATATCAATATATAATTATACATAGTTATCTTTAAATATTAACTATATATATATATATATATATATATATATATAAAATATTCAGATAATTAAAATGCTTTACATTCCTGTAGAGAAGAGTTAATCATTGATAAGGCCATACAAAAAGCGGCTTTAGAATACAATGTATTGTTTACTACCATATTATTGATCATAAGTCAATTTTTGTATTTTTTTAAATTGACAGCCCTAATATATATATATATATATATATATATATATATATATATATATATATATATATATATATATATACATTTATATATAAAATAATTACTAATAAATGGACTCCAGAGAATCTTTCTGCACTGGCTTGGTCCTGATCAGGTGAATGGCCTAGGACTAGTTCAAATAGCAGCTATTTTGTTGATGGCAGACAAAGACACTACATGCAAAGTTTCAAGCTGATCGGCCCAACGGTTCCATAGTTAGAGACATTTTGATATTTTTTACTATTATAGTGGCAACAAGAGGTAGATATACAAAACATTTTTATTGTCCTTAGAATGACCCCCTTCCGTTCAAGAGTTCAAGTAACCATTTAGTAATGTCTATTTGTCTATTGATATCTTTGCATTTTGGGGCACCAGAGAATCTTTCTGCACTGGTTTGGTTCCAATCGGTCAAAAGGCCTAGGACTAGTTATAAAAAGTTGTTTTTTACATACAAGTATAAAATACTACTTGGTACTTGAGGCAAAGTTGTTAAGAATGAGGAGATCTACAGTATGGTATGAATAATGTGTTTCTTTGGGAAACACAGCATTATACACAACGATTTACACACATATAAAACACGATAGTGCCTCCCGATGGTCAATTTGTTTTTCACATTTTGCACAGACCTCTTGGACCAAGAGCCAAATAGGCCCACCAAGTTTTGTTCCAATCAGCCTTATTTATCCCTATATAAAAGCTACTGAAATCTGATTGGTTGATAGCGGCCATGTTTTTCAAGATATGCGACTGTCCTCATAGACCTTAATTAAAATTAGACAAAGAAACTGCATGCAAAATTTCAAGTTGATCGGACCAATGGTTCCATAGTTAGAGCCATTATAGATTTTTAAATATTACAGCGCCACAAAGAGGCAGAGGTGTGCAATTTGGCCTCATACATATGTGTACCAAATTTGGTGATAATATCTCATTCCGTTCAAGAGTTATAATCATTTTAGTAAAGTGACCCACTACATATGTTTTGGTGTACAGTTGATGATTAATCAAAATTTAAAAATTCCTTTGATACATTTTCTAATCGGGACTCTGAATCTTTCTGTACTGGTTTGGTACAATTGAGTAAAAGGCCTAGAACGAGTTAATTTTGAATTGAACAATCCCAAATAGCTGGAAAATGAAGGGGTAGAGCAAAGATTTGACAGAGGTAAAACTAGCCCTTAAGGCCCAAGAGTTATGGCCCAAAATATGATTTTTTTTATTGTTTTGTTCACTATAGTGCCACCTATGGGCCGATTGGTGTGATTCAAATTCAAATTAAATGTTTTCAAAGCCAGCCAGAGTACTACAATCCCTGAAAGTTTCAAGTCTCTAGGCCTTACGGTTTGGTCTGCATAATCAGTTTTAGGGCAGAATAATAATCATAATAAATATATATAAATGCATTATAAATGTAATTATAATAATTATAATCTGTAATAAATTAAAAATATTTTTTTGCAATAAAATAGTGTCTTCATATGTGGTTTGAGTGGTGTTTCTGAAATTCATTTTAAAAACAAATTCTGAAATTACTTTTATTCACTCTTGCACCAATTGAGTTCTGATTTCTTTTGGTACTGCATCTAGTAAATGTTTGATAAATATGGTATTTTATAATTTATTTAATTGAAATTTGGTTTAATGTATGGCTTTAATTATATATAATTTTTTTGGGTGCCACATATATTTTCTTAATATATTTTTTTTAATAAATTTAATAATAGTTTAAAGCAATGCATTTTCATTTAAATAAATTAAAACTTCTATAAATGTTCTTTAATTAACATAAATAAATGTTTTCACTTGCACAATAATCTCCCACGTGTCTTCTTTAAAAGGAGTCCAAAATTAGGTCTGTAGACCCAGACATTTCAGAATGACAGGCATTTAAATTGGAGTATGTCACTCTTGGAACAATGGAACTTTGATGTCATCTTGTGGCCATATCTGGTACTGCATCTACAATAATTCTAAGAAACTTATTTACTTGATATTTGTGTGACAACTTGGTTTGATATATGTATTTAATTTTCTATAATTTTTTGGTCACCACATTTTATATATTTTTTTAGTAAATGAAAAAAAATTGTAGTGCATTGCATTTTCATTTCAATAAACTCAATTTTTAAATGAACTTAAATGATTTCACTTGCACAATAATCTCCCAACTGTTATTTTAAAAAAAAGAGACCAAAATTAGGTTTCTAGTCCCAAGCATTCAAGAGTAACAACCATATAAAGTTGAAAATGTAATTTTCAGGTAAATGCAAAAAAAAGGGAGTGTCAGTTAAGGGGATAGTATACCGAATATTTGTTATTTTGAAGTCAGAGATGACTGAGACTAAAGAAATGCAGTGCAGTGAGTCAGATAAGGAGTATGTTTCTGAATTTTAATACATTTAGTGGAATGAGTAAAAATGCCAAGAAAGAAGTGTTTTTTGGTATTTTTTGGAAATCAGTTCAATCACAATAGGGTTCCAGCAGCTTTGATGCTTGGCCCCCTAAAAAGAAACAATAGGTGCATACGCCCCTTCGGCCCTTTCCCCTAAAAAGAACACCAACAAACACAATAGGTGCCAGTGCACCTTTGGTGCTTGGCCTCCTAATTATTATCAGAAAGCTTCACACTTTACCTGTATTCACCCTATATTTTCTCTGTATAAGCACTGGAAAGCACTGGAGTGTCGAAGCTAAAGCTCATCAGTTAGTTTCCAGCTAATGGAAAGCAGACTCCCTGTATGTATGTGTGTTTAGTGTTTCAGGCTCTCTCACTCTTGCAAGCCCCAGCAGTGGCTCATCTGTTGTGGTTACAGTCGTCAAAATGCAGAACAATGAACTGTAAGAGAGAAGAGGAGTTCTGGAGGGAGGAATAAGGGGTTAAAGGCAGTACCCCAAACTCCAGCCCTCTCATGTGTTTAAAATCCACAGATCCGCACAGTGTCACCTCTGACCCATTACCTAGTTCTGAATCCCTGACTTCTGACCTAGCCGGCTCAAAACAAATAGGAGAAATAAACCATGCAATTAATGACTGCATGAAATATATTTAGGATTAAGCTGTTACCGCAGCAGGAAACTGTATGTGTACTTCCAAAATGTCATTTTTCATATTAAACAACATTTTGCTACTTCTTTTACAATTATTATGCTTGCAGCTTTACATAGCTCATATTAATTGTGAGACAACATTTGTCACACTGCAGGAATTAAAATGAAATTGGTTAAGATCTTAAAAGAAATTGTGACCTGTTACAGAATTTAAAACAAACACTTTGCCTTATACAGTCATATACATTTTAACCAACAATTTTGATGTTGATATAAAAAAGTGCAAGTACATTATGCATCCGTTTATTGCTTATTTAAATGAATTGCAGCTAAATTTATTGATGTGCATGTTAAGTGGGAAGGAAAACTGTATTCTGTAAACTGTACTCATTATATCAAGATAAACACACTCGTAGAGCCACAATGTATAAATGTATAATGCATAAGCATAGTTTAAAGTTTTTGCAAACAATGTCGCCATCTACAGGACAAAACAAAGACCAGGCGGCGTGGAGAGTCACTTTCATCAGGTCCTTCGGTTATCCTTACTTTATTTTTTGGTCTCCCATCTAAGTAAAACTAGAGTAGCGCATAAGATTAGAGATTTTAAAAGAATAACAAAGACCCTAAAACAGTCAAACTTTTGCTTGTATCCAGGACACTTAAAAAATGTAGTTCATATGGCTGTCCCATTTACTCAAAGCATATCCTAGATACTCTAGATATATATAATGCGACTATTCCTGGTAAAAAAAAACGTATGTACACCCTGAAATAATGATCTACAAATACTTTTCTATCGTCCTTGGATCATTTTATTGAACTCTAATGCTTTTGTTCAGTCACTATTTCAAGTTCACAAACTCCAACTCAAAGATTTACAAAAATGCATATGCATACACAAATTATTCTTTTTAACTTCAAAAATAGTTCTCTTTATACTTTTATGACATTAATGCTTCTTTAAGCACACACATTCAGTCCAACAACAGCTTTAAAAAAAGGAAACAAAATCATAGTAGTACTGTAATGGAAATGTTGCAGGGCATTTGGACACTTTGTAAACACACATGAGCATGATTAAAAATTGAACCTTTTTAGAATGTTACAGTTGTGACACCATTTAATTAAATAAATAAACAGACTGTAGTAAAATGCATCAATACTCTAAGTGAGAACCCACTTGCTTCACAATGGAAAACCAATCATTTCCAAAAGTTTTTATCCATGCATTTAAAAAAGAAGTGCCTAATGAAAATATCTGGGATTTTATTAGATTTTGGATTAAATTCCGAAAGTGTAGAGATCACATATTAATTTACTGAATATTAATACGGGTGTATGGAGACAGGTGCGGGTCAGTGTGTGAGGCAACTCACCATGTCTCCCTGTCTAGTGTCCTTTCCTGAAGTGACGAGAATGTAGTTCCAGGCCAGCAGCATCAGCAGAGCCAGCGGGACCATATAGAGCTCAAAATTCCAAACGACTACAACAAAAAACTATAGAAAGAGAAAGAGGAGAGAGGGAGCGAAATTAATGATCAAATACAAGAACTCCAGTTTCCTTCGACAGATTCCTGCATTTATAAAACAAAAACATTCCTCATTCTACTGTACATTTAAATACATCAACAAAGAAGACTATATGACTATGTGAAATTTTACAAAAGTTTTAATGTAACTGAAAGTTTTGCAAGAATGCTGAATATGAGTACTTAAAAGAACAAAAGGCCAACATTGGTGATTTATTATACTTTTTTTTTTTTTTTTTTTTTTCCCCAACAGAAAAAAATACATTTCCTTCATATCTAAATTTGGCTTTTATTGGCCGCCTTCAGAACACCTGACAACCAATACTACCAAACATAATTTTTCATGTGAGAGAACAGATGATGCTTTTAAGTCTGAACACAGTGAATGAGTCCATAGCTTGAGAGTATCATTCTCCTAATAAATCCTACTTAAAACATGCAACCTTACACAAATTTCAGTTCTTAATCTAAAGTAATATGTGGCCCTGTGGACCATCTCCCCACATCTTTAACTGATCGAATGTTTACATGTGGCAACTCCACAGAGGGAGCCGGAACCTGACCACCATAGGGCAAGACAGAGAGTGACATTTTTGTAGCTGGCTTGTAAACTAAAAAAAAAAAAAAACTTATAATATACTGTTTATGCATTGAGATGACTTTCTGATTAAGATGTGACTCAACTCTCATAATCCACTTAATATTATATTTTTATAGCACTGCATAATAATTGTGTTTAATGTGCCAGCTATAACTAATGAGAAAACTATGAACTATAGAATTTAAGGAAAAATTACTTTCAATAATGACTAATGCACATCATATTAAAGGAATATTCTGGGTTCAATACAAGTTAAGCTCAAGCGACAGAATTTATGGCATAATGTTGATTAGCACAAAAAAATTATTTCATTAAAAATTGCAGCGAGGAATTTACAAAAGAAGTGAATGGGGCCAATTTTTGGAGGCATTAAACACAGAAATGTGAAGCTTATAATTTTATAAAATAACCTACATTAATTATTCTGTTAAAAGTTGTAAAATTGGCTATAACTTTACAAAGAAAATGTTAGTAAGTGATTTTATCACATTAAAGTCATGTTAAAACATATTATTTTCATCTTGTGGCTATATTTTTTAAATAGTGAGTATTTAAATTTTTTACAGATTGGCCCCATTGACTTTCATTGTAAGCGCCTCACTGGAACCCAGATTTGTGCTTTTTTTAAAAGTCAAAATTGTATTTTTGTGGTAATCAATATTACTGCAAAATGCTGTTGCTTGATCTTAACTTGTATTGAACTCGGAATATTCCTTTTATAAATGTTTTCATTCTTAAAAAAAAAAAATGAAAATGTGAAGAAGAGCCAGTGTAAATGCATCTGTTTTCTAGTAAAGCCACTAATCGAAACAACACGCAAAAAAAGAAAATCTCACAACTCATAACAAATGCATTCAAATCTAAATGTAAAATCTCCACACTTTGCTTCTGGGAGACATATTTACAGCAAAAGCAAAATTCCCAGCAGGCTGTGACAATATAATTCACAGATAATAATAATAATAATGAATATCTCAGTTTGAGAAAGCAGTGGAGTTTACTATAATGAATATTAATGTAAACTCAACTGAATACAAAAAGACAAAACATAATATTGATGTATTTAGTTTTTTGTTAACTCAGCTGAATACAAAAAAACAACATGATACTGTTGTAATTAGTTTTCACGAGTTTAAAGTATTCAATTAATTAAAAATACATTTTACTCACATACTGGGTGAAATAATGCAATGGTTACTTGTGAAAGAGTAAAACCTTAAAGTCTCTTTTTAATTTATGAAATGCACTTTAAATATACTAATATACATATGGACATGCATACACACACCACAAAGACCAACATTACATACAAAGGCTGTACACAGCATACAATTACAAGTGCACCAGACATGCTCCCACAAACACACACACAGAGAGAGAGAGAGAGAGAGAGAGAGAGAGAGAGAGAGAGAGAGAGAGAGAGAGAGAGAGCAGTGGCATTTCTCTGGCTCTTCCAGGAATAGGTCAAATGAGTTTTCATGCCTTATGCACTATCCACTACAGCACTGCTACCTCAGCATGCACACACTGCACATTTAAATGAAAATTGACACAAAACACAAATTAAGCACATCTTTGGTGCATAATAATTTTACAGTAAGTCTCTACTATCAGCACTGGCTAAAACTTTATCTATAGTTCTTTAAATGGTCTCTTTCTATAGTGCATGTCTTCACTAAAATCACAAATAGCTGGAGAAAAAAAAACAAGTTCAAATAATGTAGATAATTATTAATTTATAAAATCACAAATATAACTCATTATACTTATTATGAGTGTATAATTATTATGAGTGCATTTGGAGTAAAATAATGAATATGCCTTAGCGGCTTACATCTATCACTCAAATTCTATAATATTAGGCATTTTAATACCAGTTCCAATAGAGCAAGCTTGAATTTATTGCAGACAAAATCAAAAACATATGTAGTGTCCCAGTGGTTAGAGCCAAATATTTATTTATTTTTCCAGAAAAAAAGTAACTAGTTTTTCCTCATATTGAATTAATATGTTCCATGTGTTTATTCATAAAATCACAATAATTTATTATAGAAAAATTATTCTTTTTGCTTTGATTTATTTATTTGTTTTGCCCCTTACTCCATTCAAGAGGTTCAATCCATGCAAAGGGATCATTCGTTAATCTAACACATAACGGAAACTCATATCTTTGTCTCTGTACTCCACAGTGTCCATCTTGTTTTCATATGCCTGGGGGTCACTTAACCTGTCGCTGAACACAATCTCTTAAGTTTGGTTATTCTAGCTGAGGGCCCGAGTTTGATTGACAGTTGATGTAAGCTGACACTTCGCCTGCTTAAAGTGACCCTTCTCTCTTTCACACAGTCCACTGGCCAAGAGAGAGATGCCCAGAGCTCTAGGGACATTCTTTTAGCTCCAGACACTCATATAACCCCCAGTACCCCACAGAGAGCCCTCCTCAGGGAGGGAAGGGCCACGGACCCCCAGAAACCAGACTGAAGGGGAAGAAAAAGGTCCGGGTGAAAGAGAGGAAAGGGAGAAACTGAATCTGCAAACAGGCGACAAGGGGCTTTGTCAGAGCGCATCCAGGTATTCACAATCCCAGCCACCAACAGTTCAGCGGCTTTGGCGGCCATTCCGGAGCCACGACATTCAGTTTCTCATTTCTCTGTGTGAGTTCCTGTACTTCAGTACTGCAGTGTTCAGGTCAGGGCTCATACTGTATCCTCTCCACCTGCACAGATACAATGATTCACCAAGCCTCGGGGCCGACAGTAATCTAATACAAACTAAGACATCTATTCATGAAATTGTCTCTAAAATGTTATTTCCTGTCAACACATTAATCTAAAAGAAAGAAAGAAAGAAAGAAAGAAAGAAAGAAAGAAAGAAACATAAAAATATTTTTTGGAAAAATTGCTATTGCCATCAATAACTATGTAACTGTGTAACTTCAAAAGCACAACATCCACCTTTCAAAGTTAAAGAAGACAGAGGATCACAGATGATATGGGATGCACAGATTTCTTTCATTGTTCTTCTCTTTTTTTTAAGATTTTCTTTCTTACAAAATCTACAACATCTATGCAGGAATTGGAGCATGTTAGATTGGAAAAGTTTTTAATAATTTTTTTTTTAATTCAAATTTGAAATCAGAAATGTATAAAATGAACAGAAAACCAGAAATGAATCTGAAACATGACAAAATTATGCCAGTATTTTCTTCACAATTCTCAAATGAATTTCAATAATTGGAATATTAAAGAACTAAATGATTTTAGCATTTTAATGCATCCACATCCGTCTCTGACGTCAAGTGCCATGTAAATTTAATTTTAAATATCTATTTGATTTTATCCAAGCAAAAGCACTTGAGATTAAGTCCCTCAACAAAAGCCGTTGCTGATCTAAATCGGCCAAGTGTTTCAGCATCTCTCTAGTTTTTTGGAATGGACAATGTGCTCGTTTTGGCAGCCAATTTCAATATCATTTTGGCACTTTGTGTTGTGGAGTGCAGGCTTGAGCACTTCAGAGCAGGCATTTGAGAATTAGCACATTAAAAGTGTGTTACCAACACAGCCTACAACAGCCCCGATACTTGGACTTCAGAAATTAAGTCATCACATTGTGTTGATTATTTTAAATAGTGCCAATTGTGGGTAGAAATATGCCAAATATGAGGCTGATTATGAACGTCAATAACTCATCTGCTTTATGGCTGGATTTGGGAGGTGGAGATGTTTGGAGTGAGTGATGCCGCACTGCCATCTTTTGGCTCATCAAAGAACATTTTAGTTATTTCTTCTTGAAACCCAATCTGATTATATTTATACAGTTTATAATGAAAAGAACATTCCTAAAGTTATTATATGCACTAATAACCGAGTTAGGTGAGATCTCATAAATTGCCACTACTGACTGGTGATTCATACATGATTGAAGTACAACCTTCATAAACAAAGTTTCATGGTTAAATACAAGTTCCATCAACATCTGTGCAGAATTTGGTAAGTTACAAAAAAAAGTAATCCACTACAAATTACTAACTACTTCTCTAAAATGATAATAAGATTACTTTACTGATTATTTCAGTGGGAAAGTAATCACATTACTAATTACTTTACTTTTAAGTTACTTTCTAAAAAACATTTATTTATTTTTTCCGCTCAACAAATTCAAAACAATGTCTATTTTCTCCTTAATCATTGTTGCACACCCTGCAAACAGACGTAGATATGAAGATATGAATTTACATTTTATATTATATTAATACATTGATTGTATTACACAAAAATAATATATGTTTTTAAATATTAGTAACCTTAGTAATGTTCTTAAAAGTAATTACTTCAATTTATAGTCACTAAATATAATCTGATTACTAGAATTTAAAATGTAATGTTACACTACTTTTTGTGCCTAAAAGTAATTAGATTACAGTAACTAATTTACTAGATTTACTAATTTATTTATAGAGTACTTAGTAATCTAATTACACCCAACACTGCATCTGTGGCATGCTGTCGATTAGCACAGAAAATTATTTCTATGTCCCTCAAGTTTGTAAAAGTGTAGTTGACAAATAACATGTACATGCTGTTTACTTTTTTTATTTTTCATCAACAATAACATTTCAGTTACAGTATATAAATGTATATGTCGTGTTTAGTGACAGTTTAAGGTGTAGTGACTGGTCAACATTTCAACATTTTATTTGCCTTAACTAGTTCATTTTAAATGGTCCTGCATTATGACAAATATATTATACCAAATATTCTGTGTAGTCTCTCAATGAATGTGAGTTCATAAAACCTGCACGCATAATAGTCATGAAACTATAAGTAAAATAGATTTAGATGGAGTACAGCATGTCACAATTTCTCAAAAGTATTTCAACTACCCAAAAAACACAAAATAAAACTTTATGATAGAAATCTACTTGCAATGGAAGTGTATGGGACAATATGGGGTACGTTGACTTCCACTGTAAGTGCTTTTATTCTGTGATAATAGAGATTAAGTTGTATTTAATCCATGCCATTTTCCCTATAACAAAGAAAATTATTCTTGTTGCTGTTGGCTGACAGGTGACTCGGACTAGAAAGGTGCCACCTTGTAGTACACAGTGGCTAAAGACACATGGAGCATTTGTTTCTCTCTTCCTGTCTCCAGTATTTTATATAAATGCAAAGCAGGTGAAGGCTGCTCCAGTTTCCTGTAGTAGCAGCTCTCTTGTCTGGGCGCTCCCACTGATAAGAGTCCTACTTTACCCCACATAAAAGAGCCAGGTATCATTTCCTTACTTCTCCCCTTCCAAAATATCTCCCTCTCTTTACCCTCTACACACACACACCACTCTTATTCCCCAAGACACACAATACCTGCTCTATTTGCTCCCAAATTCAAGGCCAAATTGCAGGTAGAGTTACAGCAAATTTGTTTGGAGGAAGAGTTGGTGCGGGAGCAATAATGAGCTGGGGAGGGCTAGGGTGGCGCGGGGTTGGCTGGCACAGAGCAGCCTTTATGAACAGTTCTCTGCCAGCCAGAACAATGGCCCACTTTCACTCAGCACAAACGCTCAGCTTACAGGTGTTCGCAGACGCACAAACACTCTCGCGGACACCCACACACACTTGAAAGTGCATGCACGTATGCATGGATGAGCGCATACACGCACGCGTATACTCTCGAAGCTTTGTCCATTGTGCAGATGCTGTGAGCTGTGTAGTATTGAATTGCCGGCACGCTATCAAATGCGTGTCTCTATGTGCGCGAGATCACAAATATCCACATACGCATCAAGGACTTACACACAAAAGTTTACACACATTGAAGGAATGGCAATTTGGAGTATTTAGAGCATAAGAAATGAGACAGTAACACACAAAAAAATATTCATAGTTTCTGCTTCTGTACCTAAAATCTCATTAGTATATAAAATAACATTAGTAAATATAAAACTCAAAAGCTAACCTAAAATAACTAACAAAAAACATACCATATCAAACACTGAAATGCTAAAATTAATTAAAGCTGAAGTGTGTAATTCCTGGAATTGGAATTGCAAAAATTTCAAACTGGTTTACCAAAGCAATGTTTCTCAATGTTGGGCTTGTCGGGATGTTCAAACAAATAATGTTTTGATAGCTCCATAGAGCCACAGTGTTTACACTTTTTGGGGATTCAATCTATGAACGGCTCACTAATAGTTGAATGACAATCTGCGATAAGAGAAAGTGTTTTAACAAAAAATAAATAAAAAATACACACGTCACCTTTAAGGAAAGGCAGGAGTTTTTGGAACACAGGTGTTCAAGGGACAAAGTTCCACTTGCACACTTACAGATACCAAACAAAAAGCCTTTGGAAGAGTTTCTGCAAACAAATTCACAACAACATGAACAAAAACACCACTAAAAACCTCAAAACCTAACCTAAAAACAAAAACACTCCAATGTCAAAAAGGCACAGACCTAAAAATACCAGAATAGCAAATCACAACACTTGCTGTGCATCGTAGCTTTACTTTTTACTCGTTGCGAGCAGACCCCTTGCTTTGGCTAACCTATGTACAACAAGCGCTTGATGTTCCTTAAGTCTTGAATGCAAAATCCCCTCCACCGGTGTCTGACTATTGTATTCTTTTGGCTTACAACTGTCAGTGGCTGATAGAACTGCACAGATGTGCATATCAACGCGGCGGTGAAGACTCACCTGAACCAGATGGTTGATGATAAAGAAGGAAATCAGCATGATGATTAAGAGAGCTCTTAAGGAGTGAGATTTAGATTACAAAACATAACATTAATAGCTAATGGGGAAACTACAAATGTAACAAAAGAATCACACTTGTTTATTTATTTATTTATTTTAAAGATTTTTGGTAACGCTCTACTACTCTAGATATTTCATGCATTCATAATGCTGTAAAATACTCCTTATAATCAGCTGTATGTTCTCATGAATAATTGTAAGCACAGTTACAGTGTAATCTTTTTTTCATCATTATGTTGTAACAACATCTTTGTTTCTATTTAAAATGTGACATTAATTTCTGTCAATTCTACTCTATTGTATGCGTTTTCAGAATTTAAACTAAATTTTCCTCATCAGTAATACAATTAAATTATGTATGTAACTATTCATAAAGAGTATAGTGTATTAAAACATTATAATAGATAACAGTGTAAGAATAGATCATTATTATAAATGAGTATCTTAATGTTTTGATATTTATAATTATATTGATTTATAACTGTGGTTACAATAATTTATTAAAAGATATACTGTAATACATTATATTGTGTATAAGGCAGTATGAATAACATTTTAATGCATGAAAATCAAGTTTAACAAAAGTGTTACAGTTTTTTATAACTTTGGTAGTTCAGGTCAGACATACTGAATGTGGCTAAATACAAATTCTTCGTCTGAACATTAAGAACTAGTTAACATAATTTTTTTTAACACAATTATCTTGACATTTCTTTATGTGACAGTTTCATTGTTTTTCTTTTTTTTTTTTTTTTTTGCCTTAACGACCACGAAGGAAAGTGTTCAACTGAAATGTTAATTGATCGATTCAGCTGTCCCTCCACTCACACCCTGTGCCCTCAGCTTTTGTTTTCTGAAGTGTACCGAAATAAAAATGTGTCAACCAGCAAATGTTAATGGCCTGCCCAGCAACACTTAAAGACACGTGAGTCCTGTAACAGACAGGCCCTACAGCGAATTATGCAGCATCACATGCAAAGATTAGCCAACTCATCCTGTGCTAGCATTTAGTCATACAGCCCACTAAGAGCAGGTGTCCTTTTCATGAAGGTTCAACTGTCCAATTACAATCTGAACGTACAAGGTATGACAGAGAGGGCCCTATATTCAGAGGACTATTCCCAACGAGCAAATCTATTGCAGACGCCCCAAATCATACATATGGAGACTGAAGCCACACTTAAAAATGTGTGAATGTCATTGCATTACAAATTGTTTTTGCAAGCTGCTGCAGATGTCATACAAAAGACAACAGACCTGGAATTTTACTTCACATTTGATTTTTAAGAACTATAGACATAATAGTGTAAATCCTCAGTGAATTTAGGATACAATGGCCCTAAAAAGTATGAAGTAAAAAGTATAATAAAAATTATTTTTAAAATTGGATATCCTGTTTAAAATGTGATCAAAAAGTACTGTATTTGGACAATGTCTGGTTGTCAAACTTTTAGTGAAACATTTCCATTATTTATGTGATGAACTAAAGATTAGTGAATTGCTGAAATTTGTTCTCAGTAAAGCTCTAGTATCATTTGTTTGCAGATGACACTTGGTTTGCTGTTTTTTTATCTAAAGCAATGAAACTCATAATACATTTATGGCTTAAGTGTCTAAATAACATTTGAGCCACTGAAAGTGATTGCGTGTGAATATACATTTTGCTCCTTACCAGAAAGGCACAGATGCTCCTCTGAGGAGACTCCCACTCAAAGCAGCTGTTGATATAGCAGCCAAAGTTGATGAGGAACATGATACAGCGCCTCACTCTGTTGAAGTTCTGCAGCAGCAGCTGAGTGACAGGAGCAAATACAGCATTTCACTTCCAGTGACATTTATTCTCAGTGAGAAACACAGAGTCAAACAATCAATCAGCTAATGGGTGAAGTTACATTAAAGTCTTAAAAGAATATTCTAGGATTAATATAACTTAAACTCAAACAACAGCATCTTTGACATGCTGTCAGTTACCACAGAAATCATTTTGACTCGTCCCACAGTTTGTGAAAACAAAATAAAAATGCATGTAAAGAAATGCACTTACAATGGAGGTCAATGGGGCAAGAGTACTGAAGAGCTAAAGGGATAGTTCACCCAAAAATTAAAATTCTCTCATAATTTACTCACTTTCCTACCATCCCAGATGTGTATGTCTTTCTTCTGCAGAACAAAAACAGATCAAAATTTCCATCCTTTTTTTTTTTACTATAAATCTCCACTGTAAGTCATATGTTTCTCACCCAAAGTGATTGCATCCCTTCAGAAGACATATTTTAAGCCACTGGAGTCATATGGATTACTTTAATGTACCTTTATGTGATTTTTCGAGCTTGAATGGTCTGGTCATTTGCTTTGTATGGACCAACTTCTAAAAATCGTCATTTTGGCCTCAGGGTCAAAAACACAACTATAATTGAAGATTAACGTTGAGTTTTGGGTGAACCTTTCGTAAACGTATCACTAAAAGTGATTAATATTCAATGTGGTAAACACTGATTCCTAAACATTTTCGTACGACATTGTTGTTCATGAATAACACCAAAAATATGATGTTAATGCAACATAATCCATTCAATCAGAAAATAAGGGATAATCCAAACCTGTAGAAATGTAAAAGCAATTAAAGAATATTTTGTCATGTCCCCTTTAATAAAATGGTCTTGATTCATGATTCTGAGTGTGGGTGAACTACAAATGTGTTCACAGGAAGATCAAACATTCCCGTCTCATAATGGCTTTAAAATGGCACAGCTTTGATCATAGCAAATATCCATATTTACTGTGGTGAAGTGTAGGATTCTGGCCATCTCTTTAAAGTATGCCATTTTGTTTGTCATTCGGGACTAATCAGGTGAGAGTAAATGAGAGGTGAAAATCCGACATCACACTACTGAAGGATACACAATGCTCCATAATAAAAGAGATGTTTTACAAAAAAAGACTATTCCGTAATTTAAGAATTAAAAATATATCTTGTGCAGATACACTTGCCCTTGTCTTCCATTTTTGCATCTTTCTTGGCATCTCCCTCACAAACACAGAGATAGTTTGGGTCAGGGACAAATTCTGACTTTCTATCATAAATAGGTATCAAAATAAGTATAAAAATCATTATGTCTATGGAGAGTCCTCATAAGGATATCTGCACCAACATGTGAGTGTGTGTGTGTGTGTGTGTGTGTGTGTGTGTGTGTGTGTGTGTGTGTGTGTGTGTGTGTGTGTGTGTGTGTGTGAGAGAGAGAGAGAGAGAGTATGTGTGTTTGGCCCACTGTCTCAGTGACAGGTTTGATTTGGAACAACCCCAACAATTCAGCTCTTTGTCAGGGATGTGGGGGGGACATTGAACGGGGTGACAAAAAGAAGCACAGCAGAAGAACCACTGAGGTCCAAGCTAAAAGATGGCCAATCTACTTATGCACCCCCAGGGTTGACAGCTTGACATTTCTATTCACCACCTCCAGAACAGAAGGAAGACACAGGAGTAAGAGAGATGCTGCTGTCTTGAGATCTCGCTACGACTTGTGTTCGGGGGATTATTTTAAACGTCTTCGACAAAGGTGCAATTAAAGTAGCCTTGTTACCTGTTTGGACACCCGTGGCTCCTCTTCGATGTATTTCTGTTCGATTGGTATCAAAGTTCTCAGGCCGGCTTTCACCTACAACATACACATTTCAGTCATTATTCAGCACAAAATCCATTGTGTAGTTTAAGACTAATTGACGCCCACGTGACTGGGATTGTCAGATGTACTGAAATCATGATGCGTCATTAACAATCTAATCATATATGAAGACATCCCTCCATTTCACACACACACCACATGACCATGTGACACTCTCTCACACTCCCGCCTAAAATGGCGGACGGGACACACACAGCGATACACAGATGCACAAATAAAAGACTGAGGAAAGGGGAGTTTTCAGTAATTAAAAGAGAGAATGAGGAAGGGGGACAGACAACCCCGGGTAGGGATGACAGAATTCGCTGAAGAGAACAAGCAGATAAAGAAAGGGAGAGAAAGATGAAAAACGAACGAAAAAGAAGTGGGACTTACGACATTATAAATCACGTCAATTTCGAGAAAGATGACCCCTTTGGTTGGCCCTGTCAGTTCCTTGCTTTTCAAGGCATAAGCTTTGCGTTCTCCATTTTGGATCTGTTGGAAAAAAGAACATGACAGCCGTCTGTCTGGCAATACCCAGCTGAATACACTCTCCATGTGACCTTTGAACCCCAGCTGCTGCATCTGACAGAGAGCCCAAAACAACTGTGGCGGCTCTGACAAGTACCTGTTCATTACGTCCCGACCACTGTCAGCCACAAATTAACTATCCTGGGGAATCACCCACCTCCCCCCACCCCCCATCCCGTCCGTGTTTTTCTTTTTTCTTTTCTACTCTGTTTTTCTTAGCAGATTTTCCATTTTCTCACAGTCGCATCACAATCTATGATTACTAAAATCTCTACAAAGTTAGACAATGGCCAAGATTCTCCTTTTTAACTTTGTGAAAAATTTCCCCAATCTCAAACAGGATCATTGTTTTATGAAAAGTCCGTAGGTTTAGATATTTTCACGTATTGGTTAATGATTTCTAAAATGATTACAGATAGATACATACCAACATATCGGGAGGTTTTTATCATTGTGAAAACTTTCCTTTCTTTACATTTCCCGATTCACAAACTGGCTTATTATCTTACGAAAAGTACATTTCATGATGATTCGTGATGTTTTATAAAATCACTTATGCCAAATGTTTTTTTTTATAACTTTGTGAAAAAATGTTTTACATAAAGTTTTTTTTTATAAAGTTCCATGATCTCAAACTGGCACATTGTGGTAAGTCAAGTCAGTAGGCTTGTGAATTTTACACACTGATTTATAATTACTGAAATTGATCAAAAGTTACACAAATGTTATGTTGGCTATTATTTTCCAAGATTTATTTTATTTTTTTACTTCTCCCATTGTTATATGAAAAGTCAGTAGGCTTGTAACTTTCACATTCTGCTCTACCAATTTAGACATTCCACACTGGTAAATTTTTCCTCCAACATTTATTAATTTCCCCAATTCTAAAATTGGCCCACTGTTGTTCAAAAACTCAGTAGGCTTGGGACTTACGCTTAACAGTGGTATAGAGACTTTGCCCAAGAAGTCGGCACTTCGGTCTCTGTCTTCGTCGTAGACAGTCACCTCTAAGACTGAGTGGATGTCTTTCACATTGCTAGTTGAGAAAAAAAGGGTAGACGAGGAAGTCATTAACTAATATTAAACACTGAAAAGATCTTTCAAGTCATGACAAAAAAATGTGATTCATCTAAATCCTTGGTGACAATCTCCATTGTGCTGGGGTTAAAAAAAGATGCTGCAATTCTCCATTTGAAATGCTATCTTTGAAAAGTAGGCTAAAGAGGAGAAGTCTAATGAAAGAAAATGAGGTTATTCTTTAAAAGATGAGTGCTCCAAGGAGAGGCTAGATTACCCAGCTTTCCATGGGAATTCGCAAATGAATATCCAGCCATTAAGATTGAAAGTTTATGAAAAAAAAACATCAATGGAATAAAATCTAGATATCAACCTAATATAAGAATTTATAGATGGCACATTAGCAAATGGCACAATGGCTAAACTTGCAGTGGGAGTGTAATCTCCAACAAAAGGTAATTTTGTTATTAAAGAAAAGGTTTACTTATGTGTCATGTTTTCAACAACAAATACAGAGCTTAATAATATAGTCCTGACTACATCTGAATTTAATTCTTCAATTCTCAACTCTCATACTGTATTTACCCAATAAAACAAGTAGCTCATGAATATGATTTTAATAAGAATTTGTATCTATATACTGACAAAAGTATGCACAAATATTATTCAGAATCTTTAAAGAGATATATTTTAAGCTTAGCAAAACATTTTTTTTTCTTATTTCTAGTTTGACAATTACAAATTAGCTGTTATTTGGAAAATAGAGAAATTAATTTTGAAATATATTGATTATTTTGTCAGTTTTTACATGTTTTAAGCATTCTTAAAAATATTTAATTTCAAAGTATTGTAGTATATAAAAAAAATGTGCTATAAATTTGACAGTCAATAAATATACAAATGTTATACTGTATATATGTGTGTGTGTGTGTGTGTGTGTGTGTGTGTGTGTGTGTGTGTGTGTGTGTGTGTGTGTGTGTGTGTGTGTGTGTGTGTGTGTGTGTGTTGTGTGTGCGTGCTCTTGACATTTTGACACTTACAATATGAAGACTTTGTTCCACTCTGGGTTGAGGTTTTTGTACACGGTGTGCGTCTGTAACCGATCGTTGCTGAGCTCTACCACACAGAAGGGGTCACTTTTCCCTGTAAAAACACACATTAACTTTATCAGTTTTATTATATTTTATGTGGTGTAATCCTCAGGGTGGTGTGCTGAGGGGAATGAATACCTAATAAAGGTGAGATGACAGCAAGCTAGAAGGGCCAGATCATACCACACTGCTGTCTTTACCAAGACTAGAGATTTAGCAGTAACTTTGCATTGCAAAGTTGATTTGATATATACATTTTGCCCCAGTGTGGTGTCATTTCCCATTGTTACAACGATACAGTTGTTTTCACACAGGTAGATAAGTGTGTCAGCCTCTCTGCTGCCCTTTAGCACAGTGAGGACATCTCTATCTCTCCAATGTGAGCACACACATGCACACGCAAACAGCTGGTCCCAGATATGAATGAACACAGAAGTCCAAATGTGAGAAATGTAGAAAACATTGTCCCAAGCAAAATAAGTGGAGATTGGTGGCCATGCTTTCATTTTATATTGTCAATTATGGTAGATATGTTTTGATACAGCGAGATATTACAACTCTTGTAATAATTTAAATTACAAGGTACTGTCTATTTCTATTCAAAGGGGAATAAGCTTTTTTATTTTCTAATTCTTTTTATAAAATATTTTAAGATCAAGAGAATATCTCTTGATATTAGTATATTCATGTACTAAAGAAATTAATATAAGCATTCCACTCTAGAGACATATTAGTTAAATCCACTTTTCTTTATGCTTTGATTTCAACTATTAATATACATATGAATATAAATGTTCATCATTTAACAGACTATTGTTCTCCGTCTCAAACAAAACCTAAAAAACTATTTATGTTTGCTTTATATAACAAAATAATTGGGAGTGCTTTTGTGCATAGCATCTTTTTTTTTTAAATAACAAAAAAAGCATCTGCATTTTCAAAATGCTACTTTTGTATTTTGCTAAATTGTTTTGCAAGATAACATGTACATCAAAGTTAAAGAAAATTATAAAATCAGTTTAAGAGAATAACAAATATGTGTAATGGCAGAAGAAAAGACATTTAGTTGACAAGTAAACTAAATGTCAGATTGATCAATGGGAAGTCCTTTCTGCCACATGCCATATCAATTTCACAGGCTTATACATCATCAAGATAAGCTCAAATTGATTTTTAATTCACTGGGTAAGGTATTTAAATTGAAAACTGTTATGTGACTGAGACAATACACATATCGGACTAAATATACTGTTGCTTTCTGTACTGTAAATTTGAGATCTAAGTCCACAGAAAAAAGTGTGCATAATATATATTGTAAAGCATACGTCATTTTTTATCACTAAAAATCAATAAAATAAGACCATTTGGAAACATATTTTAGTTAAAATTCTATAGATTTGCAATAATATGCTGTTAGAATTTGAGTCAAACATTTGAGAAAAAGTATTTGTATAAAATCCTGTTACTATTTTTAATAAATTTTTTAGCAGTCAGCAACTCACTTTACCATTTATTCATACGCACACATAATTTGGCATGACATCTAGTAATTGTAAGTATATCTTCACCTTTAAAAAAATTATTTGCATTTACATTTAAATTAATGTATATTGACAGGCAGAGGAATGTATCACCCTATTCCATATCCAAATGGTGACACTTGGTCATCCTCAGCACAAACTACGACTGTGTTTGTGCGGCAGCTGTCTAAGCAAATTACACGCTTCTCACTGAATGAAACTTTGACTCCCCAGGTGTGGCCAACCAGACTCTATCCTCACAGACCAGTGAGATGTGTTCAACCTCATTTCGGCTGCAATTTGATGAGCATACAGTGCTCTGACGTACAAAACGTTAATTAAATTTTTTAGGTCTCGAAGGCGTTTTAAATGAAATACAGGTCTGTGTTAAGCAAACGTACCTGCATATGAATGCTCTGCTCAAACCTGCACAGGAATGGGGCTTATCATTTACAAACACACTGACTGGAGTAAGGACAGTACAGTTGTTGCTGCTGTTAGAAAACCGATTGCTAATGAAATTGGTACTGCTCGGATAACAAACACAGCTGTAAGAGTAATGTCTGAGGTGGACGTAAATTAATTCAAAGTGATCTATAAGCAGCACTGAGTGGGCCTATTCAGAAAGAAAGCAGTGTCCTGTCCCTAAATACTGTTGGTTTTACACACTGTCACCATTTATCCTGCTGGCCTGGAGTGGAGGCACTCTAGATAAAAGCCTCAATTAATTAAAATGAAAAACGGACAGAAAGGAGGGGTAGAACAAAAAACAAAAACACACACACACTAAGTGAGAAAAAAACAAGAAAAAAAGATGCTTCCCTCTTTCCTGTCCACATTAAATTATATGTCTACTTTCCATCCCTTTCTCTTTTCCTAGACTCTCCTTTTCTCCAGTGAGCTCTCTATTAGTGGAGGCACTGTTCCTTGGCCCGTAACCTTGTTGGCTGACACCTCAGCGGCAGGGCCGATTGAGACGGTGAATCCGTGAGCGAGCCAGGGCTCCAAGAAAAGCTTTGTGCAGTGGCGCTTTGTGGTGGAAGAGGAGTGTGAAATCAGAGCTCATGAGGAGGCTGTGGTTCCCCAGGGAACGCCAGACCATGCTACGAGGTCAACGTAGTGGGCCGGACCCCCAGAGAGGAGAGAGTAAAGGGGTGATTGCAGAAATGTGCCGTAAATGGGAAAGGGGAGGCTGAAGGGTTTGGGGGGTGTTCTGCCATTGAGCATGTCTTAATTAAAGGCGTCGATTAGGCGATTAGAGAGTATGTGCAGACAACGAATGCACAGTGGTTAGAAGAGAGGAACCTCACGAGATTCTCTACCTCAAGAGTGACGGTGCTAATGACCTCTACATCTCTCGCTCTAAGTCTCTCTCTCTCTCTCTCTCATTCTGTCTTTTTACTCTTTGTGGCTCTTGTTTATTTCCAATGCCTCACACCTTGTCTGCAACCGATTGTGTTGACTGGATTAATATTCTTGTGCTAAAATTCTCAGCTTCATTTCCCACACAAGTAGTAGAAACAAAAATCCAGGGTTTCCACAATTTTTGACCATTGAATTTCACTGATTTGCCTTTCCAGTTATTTGTGTGTGATTTGATAGTGAACTTTCAGGGGTGCGTTTCCAGTACAACACACTGCTTAATCACCACACTACGATGCATCGTTTTTAACTAACAAAATTAATCGAAATTAACTAACTCGTCAGGACTGTTTCCCGAAACTATAGTAACTATGTTGCACATCCATCATTCGAATCTCGTTGGTTCAATAATATAGAGCTGTCGTTTATGATGTTATGCAGGGGGTGAAGTTGTAACTTCAGTTAATATTAAATTATAAAAGCTAATTTACACATACACCAGAAAGCCATTTAATGCAAGAAAGCTGCATGCACTGAGTAGATATATACGCTGCAATAGATGGGTTTCCCTCTACATCAAACTTCGGGGTTCCTCCGACGCACTTGAGCACATACACACATGTACACTCTTAAAAACATATATAATGCCACTTATGCATTAACATAAACACATTAAAACATGTTCTCCGACAGAAACCATGTGTGATAAAGTCTTAACTCTTAACTCTTAGCTCTTAACAGCCTTTAAACCCTTAAATGGCTGCATTCGTGTTTATGTGACATTTCAGAATTCTGCTTTCTGCAAAATCTCAGAATAAGCCATTTTCTTAAATGCATGTAAATGTTGTCAAAGTGTTGACAGAATGCAATAAATATATGGAATAACAGATAAAGAAGCCTCAGCAAAGTGAAATAATGTCCACACAGCAAACTAACAAGGAACTATACTTCTAACCACAGGTAAGGGAAACACACCCCAGATTGATTTTTTTAAATGGTTTGACCGATTCATTGAAAAGAATCAACTTAAAAGATCGATGAGCTCACAAATGAAATATCAATTGGCTTGGGGGGAAGTTTTACCCTACACAAGAAAAATAACTAAAAATGTATTAACTGTCAATTTTCCATGACTTTTCTTTCCCACACAGGTGTTCAATCCAAATGTAATGGTTTCCACACTTTTTGACCAATACATTTTCATGACTTTTCTATTTCCATTTCAATTTATTTTCAATTCAGACCAATTTTGATTTGGTAACGAACCAGATTTGTAAACTGGTAGCAATTTGCTCACAAATCAAATACCATTTGGCTTGAGGGCAAGCCCAGATCAATATTTAGCTGATGGACTTTTTTTAGATTGGAGCATAAGAATAGTTTACAAGTATATTCACTATTTAAATTTCCATTATTTTTGCATGATTCTTTTAATATTTCCATGACTTTTAAAAAAACAAAAAACAAACCAAAAAAAACTGGGTTAGTTATGATCGTGGGAACCCTAAAACTCTTCAAAGCCAGAACTGAAGTTGACTGCACAACCTCTTAAGCAAAGGGACAGTCAAAAGTTACATGTAAATATGTTCATTTAAATATAACACACTCCAACTGAGGAGCAGTTAATGACTCAATTGCAATGAGGTCACAATGAGGTTTTGGGGAGAAGTCTAAAGTAAAATAAGCCCCAAAAGTGCAACAAGAACAAAAAACACAATGCATTCATGTTGCATATTTTACTGGTGTAGTATTAATACAAAAAAAATAAATAATAATGATCCAAGGTAAATGTGTTTGTTAACGTCTCACTCCAACTGTGAATAAGAATCAACTCTCTGCACCATCTTCTGTATTTTTTCATCTTGATTATTCATAGTGCCAGAAACTAGGTTTGTCCGCTGCAGACCTAATTAAAAGTAAGTATTAATGGAAACCAGAGCAGAAGCATTACAAAAAAAAGATTAAAAAAAAAGTTTAAGAAACAGTGACTCCATTAGTACAGAGCAGAATGCTCTATACTATCAGACTCCTGCTGACCATTCCACAGAAAATGATACTCTTTACCTGTGACTGCGGAAAACAGAGTGGGAAATCATATGTCAAGATCACTGTGTGTGGGGGGGGGGGGGAGATTTCCTTACCTGTAACATCAGCTGCCATCAGTCCCACCGCCCGGATCACCTTCACTTGCACCACTCCCACGTCTTTAATATTGTGAAAGGATTTGAGTAGACTCTGTTGGGGTCGGAAAGAACAAAGTATGTGAAGGCACAAGAGCCCCAAGATGCATAACGATAGAATCCATATATATATACAGCTGAAGAATATAAAGAAGCCAACAAAAAGTCTATATACACATTGATACATTCAAGTCACAATTACAAATGTATGAATTTCAGTCATTTCCAGAAGTCAATTCCCCTCAATTTCGAGTTAACCTAAACTACTGTATGTCTACAGCACAAGAGAGTTGTATATTATATATGTTGTGTTATAATTTGAAACCTAACAAGCTTTTATTTTTCAAAGGTTTTTCTTTAAAGTGTGCTTGTGCTATCTTTCTTTTAAATAAACTATGCTTGATTTGGCATAAAGCTATATAATGCAAAGACCTGAATGCATTTTTAAGCATGGTTTAAGTTTTTTGGCACTGTATTTTATGTATGCATTAGAAATGCAATTGTAATAAAACTTACATATACTGTAATTAACCAGCATACTTCTGTTTTTAGGTGCAAGATATGATTGTATTGTTCTACATTTGTCACAGTCTGAACATTGTATACACATTTGAGCAGCCAAGATAAACCACCACAAATCATCTACAGCAAATAAAACACATATGTAAGTCAGAAAAGCTGCTTCAGAGGAGTAAGAAAAAGGAAATTAATGGCAATTAAATATTAATAAACAGCGCTGATGCCAAACCGAAGTTAGGTCAACTTACTGTACTGTACTCAATGTATGTATGTGTCCATACTCATTTCCAAGCTTTTCTCTTAAAAAAAGAAAAAGGTATTTTTTTCCTTGTTTGAATAACTCTACTGTATGTAAGCAAGAAAACAGAAAATAGTAACAAGATGCCACCAATTTCTAAAACAGTCATTCTTGAGGAGGTGGATAGACTGCTCAAAGACAAGTGCATCAGCAAAGACACTTAAGCATGATTTATGAGCGAGTCAATTACGCTCATACCGATAAAAGCCTCTCATTCAGACACCATAATACTCCATTACAGTTCCTTTGTGTGTCTTTTGTAGCATTAAAGGGGCTGACATTTAGCCATGAAACAAACTAGGCATCACACACTAACTGTGTGGTCACAGCATGAATCTCTCTTTCTCTTTTTTACATTTTACAGTATATTGTGTTCAGTCTTTCCAACTAAATACAACACCTGGAAAACACACATGAGAAAGAAAAGTCACAAATGAGATCTATTTAATATCTCAGTCTCAAACAGTGCTCAGATTTGTAAATACTACAATGTCAGATATTTCAATACGTTATCCATTAATTTCATAACTCTATATATTGTTGTTGCATGTCAACAATTGTCTCTTTTGTTTCTATTTTAATTTTTCCAAAGGAATTTTAAGAGAAAACATTAATTAGACAAAATTGATGCTTAAATGAAAAGCTCCATTGAAGGAATATTACAGGTTCAAAACAAGTTAAGCTCAATTCACAGCATTTGTGGCATAATGTTGATTACAACAAAATAAACATCTAGACTTTCCTTTTTCTTTAAAAAAAAAAAAAAAGCAAAAATCTGGGTTCCAGTGAGGCACTTTCAATGGAAGTAAATGGGGCCAATCCATAAATGTTATAATACTCACTATTTTAAAAGAATAGCCACAAGATTTAAACATTATATACACTACCGGTCAAACGTTTTGAAACATTTGACTGAAATGTTTCTCATTATCTTAAATATCTTTTGACCTGAAGGCATATACTTAAATGTTTAAAATTAGTTTTGTAGACAAATAAAATATAATTGTACCAAAATATTAATTTATTTCATTATAAAACTAAACTGTAATAAAAAAAAAAACTTTTTGAAATTGATGACTTGGACCAAATAATAAAAAAGCAGCCAATAAGTGTCCAACATAGATGGGAACTCCTTTAATAATGTTTAAAAAGCATCCAAGTGTGATACCTCAAGAAGTTGTTTGAGAAAATGTCAAGAGTACATGTCTGCAAATTCTAGGCAAAGTGTGGCCACTTTGAAGATGCTAAAATATAACACAGTTTTGAATTATTTTGTATTTATTGTCACAACATAATTCCCATAGTTCCAGTTCTATTATTCCATAGTTTTGATGACTACTATTATTCTAAAATGTGAAGGAAAATAATGATAATAAAGAATGAGTGTGTTTCAAAACTTTTGACCGGTGATTTTCAAAATCACTTATTAACCTTTTTGTGTAAAGTTCGTTGCCATTACAATGTAACGTCAACAAAGCCTAAAACGACTGTAAAAATTACCATTTAAACAAGTTTATTTGTAATTCAACTCAAATAATACATGAGTTTTAACAGAAGAATAAATGTAAGTGCTTTTATAAAATTATAAGCTTCAGATTTCTGCCTTTAAACACCCCAAAATTGTCCCCATTCACTTCCATTATAAGTGCCTCACTCTAACATCAGTTTTATGTATTTTTTAAGAAAAGGATAAACGAGTTGAAATAAAATATTTTTTTTATTTTGTGGTTATCAACATTATGCAACAAATGCTGTCGGTTAAGAATAACTTTTAATGAACAGAAAATAACTTGAAGTCTTCTGAGCAATGAAATTTTACTCTTGACTGGTGTGTCTAATACATGCGCAATATTCCATATTCCTGATATAACAGGTAAATTGAAGAGAAAGTTGTCCAACAACAAAATATGCCCATTCTGTATATCCCTGCCTTTCATATGAAGCGGCGTAAAAGTTGAAGAAACACTTCATAGGACACCTTCATAGGCAGACAGTGAATAGAGCAAGAATGACAGAGATGACACAATCTCACCGGTGTGCCTTCAAAAGCAGTGGAGGCTTCACTTTAATTCTCTTTTTGGCAAAAATCCCTACACATACCCCGAGGAATAATTATCATTTGAATTTCTCAAGCCAGGGCCAGGCAGCAGACTTAATCCATTTTAAACTCGGACTGCCTTCGCCTGTTATGAGCGATATTATTGTCGAAAAACCCTCTGATAGCGAACGAGTGGAGAGGAAAAAATGGACAGGAAAAAATCAAGTGGTGGGGACAAATAATCTTTTTCACATGCATTCAATACATGATTACTCTGTAGATATCTAGGGCTTGTTATTTATGATTATTGGAGGCTTAAAGAAAAGTGACAGAAATTTTTATGGAAGCCGGTAATTGCCATAGCAGAGGAATTTCTGGTTTGCAAAGGGTGCTGGCTTTTCAGACCCCTCAAAGACAGGCAGTGAGATTGAAAAGCTCAGGAGATGAGGCCTCTTTATTTTTTTAATGAAAGGCTGAAGAATATATTTTCTCACCCCCCTCAGCTTTGGGGCCGGCAAGGCGTGGCTAACTCATATCGTATGCTGTGAAGGAGAGAGGTTTAGTCCCATTACAGGAAAGGGGTAGCAAATAAACACACACACACACACACATACACACAGAGAACTCCTTCTGACCCCCAACCAGACAGTAGGGACTGAGAAAGGAGGGAAGGGGAGGGGTGATATGGCGGGACTGTGTTTTGAGTGACAGCTTGTCACCGTGACGTCTTATTCCATCTCTGTTGTGGAGAAAATGAATGTCACCAGCGGAGCCTTATGACTCGCTGTCATCTCGCAGGCGCTCACCTTTTATCAATGCTCTAAATAACATTTCAAGCCCACCGTCTCCAACCGGACAATCCGGTCAGGGGACATTAAATTGGATGACTGTGAAATGTCATAATAAAAATGGAATGCTAACAGCTTCCACCACCACCACCTCCCGCCTCCCTCTTTCTTTGCTCTCTCACACTCTTCCTCCGACTTCCCTTCTCTACACACACACACACATTGCTGTACTTGTTCACATTTTGATTTGCAGGCGAGTGACAAGGCCAGAGAGGAACTGTGCGCCTCCACTTCAGCAGAGGTCACCCTGGCCCTGATGCCCATTAACGTCCATTACACACGAGCTGCCCTGCGCTCGCCCGGCAACTATTAAAATGCATAATTTCTGTCCGCTTACAACAACAGCTCTGAAGCACAGATAGAGTCCTTCTCTCTGGGAAATAACTGCTTAAAGACTGGGTTCCATAAGTTTTCCTCTGATGCAAATGGTCAATCCTGATAGAATCATTTTTAAAACCCAGAAATGCTAATAGTATGTGACTTAAAGAAAATTTATAAATGGAAAAAGAGATATTTATAATGTTTATAACATCTCACAAGCAATTTTTTTGTTTACATACTGAAAAATCGAACCGATTCAACTTAGAAAAAAAATATTTCTGGGTACTTGAAAAACATGTACACTGACTTTTTTGATTAACGTGTTAAAATGTATATGTTTATAGGAAAATACATACATTAGGTCCTATTAGTGGTCATCATTTCTTAAAAGATTTTGACATTTTTTAACACCTTTTTGACCTTCACTATTTTATTTTAAATGAGCCTGTAGTGTGACAAATGAATTTTTAGGAGTACAAACATCCCATGTAGTCTTTAAATAAAATGAAAATATGGTTACAGTGAGGCACTTACAATGGAAGTGAATGGGGTCAGCCCATAAATGGATAAAATACACATTGTTTCAAAAGTATAACCATAAAATATATTAACATTATTTTAGTGTGATAAAATCTCTTACTAAACTTGTCTGTTCAGTTGTATTCAATTGTACAACTTTTTTGTCTTGACAGCGAAACCCTGTAATCTAGGTTCTGGATATAACTATACACAGATAAGTTTAGTAAGCGATCACAATAAAGTCATGTTCACTCTTAAAATGAATACCTCATGTTTTTAATGAACCGGGACCTCATTCCACCTAAAAGAAAAGGTGGAATGCTAATAGTATGTGACTTAAAGAAAATTTATAAATGGAAAAAGAGATATTTATAATGTTTATAACATCTCACAAGGAATTTAGTTAATGAAGTTTACGTCACAAGATATTTATTTATTTGTTTATTACAAGAGAAATAATTACCATATTCATACAAATGACTGCTACTGTATATCGTATAGATTTTCTGTGCAATGGTGGTAAATTATCAGTAACCCATATGTGTGTATACATACATATTATACATGCTATTTGGTACTCAAGGCGGCGCTGTTGTGTCAGTGAATTGATTTACATTTGACATTGATTTTTGACAAAGAAGCACAATTGAAGTAAACTATAGCAAGTACAACACATGAACAGTATTATGTGGCTAATGTCATTTGGGTGTACCATTGAAATGATGTAAGTTGTGTATCTGTTTAGACTCAATAAGTGCCTGAGAAAATAGATATGTGTAACTTATATGCAGAGGTGGACAGTAAAGAAATACATTTATTTGACTACTGTACTTAAGTACACTTTTTAGTATCTGTACCTTACTTGAGTATTATTTTTTTCTGGAAACTTGTGACTTTAACTTCACACATTTGAAAGACAAATATTGTACTTTTCACTCCACTTCATTTCTATCAATGTCCTCGAGTAGAAAGTCGTACTTAGAAAATATGTTCCAGTTTTCTGAAAATGTTAAAGATTAGTTTCGTTTTAAATGTTTGCTTTGTTTGACTAAAACAAACCATATCACAGCTTTCAAAAACTTGCTGACCAACCTGCAGAAGCATATTGAAGTATGTAAATGTAGCAAGGTAAGCAGAAGAAGGGGAGGGGGATTGTGAAGAAACTACCAATCCCATTACAGATTGCTGATAGGGTAGCCCAATTTAAAGGACAGGCAATATGGAAAGGCAGCCAGGGTCCTTGTAGCACCAGTTAGCCGTTTGGTTAGTAGCCGTGTGGGACTGGGTGTCCTGTGGTGTACTCTTTCTCAATTGAAGAACTGTTTGCCTGATGGAGTGAATTCAGGACCACCATGTATTTGTCTGGTTGTGCACCTTAAAGGGTGTTGGATGTCATTTGCTAGTCGCTGTTCTCTTATATTGTTTTTTTTTTGTCTTATGTTTGTTTGGTTTTATGTGACAATTGTGAAATTGACTGCTCCCTGACTTATTTGTGGTAATTAATTTCCTAGCCAGCTTATGTATGTTTCTTTGTTTGTTTATTGTTTTTTTGTTTAATGTATTGGTTGATTTGTTGCTGGCTAGTGGAATTGTTTGTTTTTTTTTATTTTGTATTTTTTTCTTTAAATTGTGTATTTAATTTAAACTACTTCTTACTCTTGATTGGGCTGCAGGGGGTAGTTTCCCATCGTGGTCGGTGGAGAACTGGGAGTACAATTTAATAGAGCCCTTATGGGTCTTGTGGGTTGATTTGTGTGGTTACTAATTGTGAACGTGTATCACATAATCATGTTTATAGTGAAGGGCTTATGGGGGGTTTTCTGTGGTTTTCACATGAAGTGCAGTGAAGTGTCCCCTGTATAGGTAGCTCAGGTTTCTTTGTATTCCTAGTAGGACAAATTGAGAAATTGCTGCCCATGTCAGCTGAATTAATTCATGCCCTGAATAATTTTACGGTATTGTTTAATAAAGAATTTTGTATTTTTTTACAATTTGTTGTCGTCTATGATAGATTTTTTTTTTTTTTTTTTTTTTTTTTGTGGCCCTAGCGGGTGTCACATTTTGGCGCAATCGGCAGGATAGAGCTCAATTGGTTGGTTACTGTGTTTTGGGAGCAGTCTAGTTGTTTGTGTGTTTTTTTTTGTTTTTTGTTTTTTTAAGGAAGAGAACAGCGGCTAGCTGGACCAGTGCCTCTTTGCATCTTTGCGGGGTCTTCTTCTGTCAAGCCTTCGAAATGGAAGACGAACTACGACGACTTCGGGCTCAAGTGGAGCAGCTTCAGTTGGAGAATCAGAGACTGTCGGTGCCCAGGCCAAGTGGGGATGTTGGGGAGGGACAGGCTAGTGGGAGTGATACTGTATCCTCTCGTAGACAGCAAGCTGTTTACCTCCCTAGAGAACGCAAGTGTCCAAAATTCTCTGGATCCTTGGTTGCTGGGGCACTGTCGGTGGAGGAGTGGATAGAAGAGGCACAGAGTTGTATTAGGTTAAGGCATATGTCTGAATTGGATAAGGCTTTATTCCTTTTTGACCACCTAGAAGGAGAGGCTCGAAATGAGATCAAATATCGGCCTCAGGGGGTGAGGGAGAATTCTGAACAAATTTTTGATGTCTTGAAAGAAGTGTATGGATGCTCAAAATCTTATGTCTATTGGCAACAAAAGTTTTTTGATCGAAAACAGAGGGATGGAGAGTCATTATATGAATTTTCACATGCCTTATTGGCTTTAATGGAGAGGGTGGAGCAATGTAAGCCGGGTGCGATACCAAACACACAGATCGTTATAAGAGATCAATTTTGTGAAAATGTTCGTGATCCTATGCTTCGTAGGAAGTTAAAAAGGCTGGTACGAGGTAGGGAGACCATGTCACTTCTGGAAGTACGGTGGGAGGCCATTCAGTGGGTAGAAGAGGGACAACCCAGTAGGGAAAAACAAGTACGCCCTTCCCCTCATACTTGTGAGGTTCAGGTTGCACCTAATTGTGAGGTTCTTTGTGCCCAGCCATCTTCAGAGTTGACTGAACTTAAGAATATGGTTCTTAAACAACAAGCACAATTGGATTTATTGGTAAAACACTTGGCCCCTGCTACTGGTAAACCTCCAGTTAAGAATAATCGTTTTAAACGTGCATCTGATGGCCGGCCAATTTGCATTAGATGCAATTTGCCTGGACATATTGCTCGGTATTGTGAAACTGTCCTGGATACTCAGATTACGGGGGGTGTATCCATTAGGGAACCAACTAGGCAGTCGGAAAACTAGTGACCCCCAGCGTGCAGAGCCACACGCTGGGAGGAACTGTAGATGGCTCCAGTGTGGATTCTTTTGTTTATGATCGGTTAGTAGGACCATGCCCAATGTTAAGTGTGAGGATGAGTAATGTTGATGTTTCATGTTTGGTAGACACCGGTTCCATGGTGACTACTGTGACTGAGAGTTTTTTCAATAAATGTTTTTCTCATTTAAAGAAACAGGATTGTGAGTGGCTTGGTTTAAAAGCTGCTAATGGACTTGACATACCTTATGTAGGCTACGTCGAACTAGATGTGATTGTTTTGAATCAGTGCATTCCAAAGTGGGGTATTTTGGTTGTCAAGGACCCTGTAAATGTAGCCTTGCAAACCCGTAAAACTGTTACTCCCGGTATTTTAGGAATGTATGTCCTTAGGGAGTGTTATCAGAGACTGTTTCAACAATTTGGTACAAGTCTTTTTCAGACCCCATTAGTACAATCTGCTGCTCCTATGGTTAGGCGTGCACTTCGTCAGTGTGAGAAGACAGAGGCGATTACTAATTCAACAGTAGCATTCAAAGTAAAAGTACTAGGTGACCGACCCATTTGTATTTCCGCTGGAACCCTTTCCATGGTGCCGGTCACATGCCCCCAACTTCCTTTGGCAGAGTTTTTGTTAGAGCCTTTGGGCCCTGATGAGGGTACTCTTCCAGAAGGGTTGCTTATTTCACCTGCCCTTTTACATGCAGAGTATGGCACATTATATGCTCCTATTACCAACATGAGTTGCTTGGATGTTTGGCTTCCTCCTCGGAGAGTGGTGGGTACAGTACAGGGGGCTTTGGTTGCCGTGGAAGTCCCAGCTCCACTGGCATTCTCTGTCAGCCAGATGGCCTCAGAACGTGTGGCTTTTATAGCTACTCAACAAGTCCTAACTGAGAATATTGTAGAAGGTTTGGAATTTCTCTCTTTTGTGGGGCTAACTGAGGAGCAAGCCATTCAAGCCAAGTCTCTCCTCCTTAAGTATTTTAGTCTGTTTTCGAAAGATGAGGGAGATTTAGGGTGTACCGATCTTATTACCCATGAGATTCCGTTACAGGATGAGGTCCCTGTCCGCCAGCCTTACCGCCGTCTTCCACCATCACAGTATGACTTGGTGAAAACGCATATTAAACAGTTGTTGGATAGTCAGATTGTTAGGGAAAGTAGTAGCCCTTACTCTTCCCCAATTGTAGTGGTGACAAAGAAAGATGGCAGCATAAGGTTATGTGTTGACTATAGGCAACTAAATGCTAAAACTCGAAAGGATGCTTACCCCCTCCCTCGAATTGAGGAGTCACTGGATGCATTATCAGGGGCAAAGTGGTTCTCCACTCTTGACCTGGCCAGTGGTTACAACCAGGCGCCAGTGGCAGAGAAAGATAAATTCAAGACTGCTTTTTGTACACCTTTTGGCCTCTTTGAATTTAATCGAATGCCCTTCGGCCTTTGTAATGCACCGGGCACATTTCAACGTTTAATGGAGCGCATGTTCGGAGACCAGCGGTATCATTCTGTGTTGCTTTACCTTGATGATGTAATTGTGTTTTCCTCCTCTGTTGGTCAACATCTGGAGAGGTTAGAAAAGGTGTTCTCTCACAACAAGGGTTAAAAGTTAAGTTATCCAAGTGTAATTTTTTTCAAAAACAGGTCAAGTACTTGGGACACGTGGTGTCTGCTGAGGGAGTGGCGACTGATCCTGGCAAGTTGGAGGCCGTACAGGAGTGGATGCGGCCGGTGCATTTGGCAGAATTACGGTCGTTTCTTGGGTTTGCAGGGTACTACCGTCGTTTTGTTAAGGGTTTTGCTTCACTGGCTGCCCCGCTGCATCAATTGGTGAGTAGGCTGAGTGGACCTAAAAGGAAGGGTAAGACACCTCAGGTCCCATTAGGATCAGTATGGAATGAGACCTGTGAGCATGCCTTTGAGTCCATTAAACATCATTTGATTATTGCTCCAGTCTTGGCCTATGCTGACTTCACCAAGCCTTTTGTATTAGAGGTAGATGCCAGCCACGGAGGGCTGGGAGCCGTACTTTCTCAGGAGCATGATGGTAAACTCAGGCCTATTGCGTACGCTAGTCGGGGTTTGAGACCCACTGAAAGAAACATGGATAATTATAGTTCCATGAAGCTTGAACTCTTGGCTGTGAAATGGGCAGTAACCGAGAAGTTTCGAGAGTATCTGCTAGGGAGTAATTTTGTCATATTTACGGACAATAACCCTTTAAGCCATCTTCAGACCGCAAAGTTGGGGGCGGTGGAACAGAGGTGGGCATCTCAATTGGCCTCGTTTAATTTTACCATCAAGTATCGTCCGGGCCGTAGTAATGGCAATGCCGATGCTTTGTCGAGACAGTATCTGGAGAGGTTTATATCTGGGACAGATGTTCCTCCCGCTTTGGTGGGACAGTTTTCTAAGGGTTCAGGGAAAGCGGTAGAGTGTAATGAGGTTGTAGCGCTGGCTGGGCGGTCTGTGGAGGACCTTTCTTTGTTACAAGGACTGGACCCTGTGATTGGTCCGGTGTTGAAATTTTTTCGGTCAGGGGGTCAGCCTAGATCTGAAGAGAGAGATGCAATGTCAGTAGGAAGTAAGGAGCTGTTACGACACTGGGAACGGTTGGTGGAGAAGGGAAGGGCATTGTACCGGGTAATACGATTACCAGGGGAATGTAAGGATACCTTTCAGGTTGTACTCCCCCAGTGTTTGCAGGAAGAGGTACTTCGAAGTGTGCATGATGACCATGGTCATCAAGGCATTGATCGTACTCTTCAGCTGGTTCGTAGTTGGTGTTTTTGGCCAGGTATGACAAGGAGAGTGGAGCAGTGGTGTCAACAATGTGAAAGATGTATTCTAAGTAAGGCGGTTCAACCAAAGATTCGGTCTTTTCAGGGTACAATTCAAGCCTCCCGCCCTCATGAAATCCTGGCTATAGATTTCACAATTTTAGAGCCAGCTAGTGACGGTCATGAAAATATTCTTGTTTTTACAGATGTTTTTTCAAAGTATACTCAGGCTGTGGCTACTAGAGACCAAAGAGCTAGTACCGTGGCCCAGATGTTGGTACAACATTGGTTCCATCGGTTCGGTCCTCCAAGTCGAATTCATTCTGATCAAGGGAGAAACTTTGAGAGCATGGTGGTTCAGCAGTTATGTAAAATCTACGGGATAAAAAAAGTAGAACCACTCCCTATCACCCCCAGGGAAATGGCCAATGCGAACGATTTAATCGTACCCTTCACGACCTTTTGCGAACGTTGCCACAGGAGCAAAAAAAGTATTGGACCGTCATCTCTCACAAGTTACTTATGCTTACAATACCACTGCCCATCATGTAACCGGTATGACTCCTTATTATTTGATGTTTGGGTGTGATCCCAGACTCCCAGTAGATTTTTTTGTTGGGAAGGAGCGAAGATGGTAGCTTTAGTCCCACCGAGGATTGGGTGCGAGACCATCAAGAGAGTTTGAGAGTAGCCCATGATCACATCATCAATTGCAGGCTAAGGTAGAGAAGCGGAACCAACGATATACTGAGAAGGTAAATGATGGTGGTTTAGAAGAGGGGCAGCTTGTGCATTTGAGGAATCATGTAAAGGGGAGAAATAAAATTCAGGATTTTTGGGATCCTTGTCTTTATAGGGTCATTCGAGGTCCCTCTGGAAATGGGGCAGTCTACTCGGTGACGCCGGTATCGGGAGACAGTCCAGTTAGAACCGTACATCGGTCTGAATTAAGGAATGCCATATGTAGATCAAGTATTGAAGTGCCTGAACCTCCAATGGTATTGGATCCTGAGGGCTCCCTCTCTGGTTCGTCGTCCGAGGAGGAGACGTCTGGGGAGTCTTGGGTGGTTCTTTTGGAGGGTAGCCCAGACCATCTTGCCCAGTCAGATGAGTTGATGCCTTCTTCTTCTTGCTCTAATAATGCCAGGGAATGTAGGGATGTAGGGCCATTGCAAAGTTCTGTTCCTTTGCGACGGTCTGCTAGGGCTTTGGCTGGTCATCATTCCAACCCTAACAGATTGCCACGTTCTCTGGTTGAAGGGCAGCCAAATGTTGGTGAAGAATAGTAGTATTTTGTTTTTTGTCCTTGGGGCAATGACCAAAATTTTAGGGGGTGGATTGTAGCAAGGTAAGCAGAAGAAGGGGAGGGGGATTGTGAAGAAACTACCAATCCCATTACAGATTGCTGATAGGGTAGCCCAATTTAAAGGACAGGCAATATGGAAAGGCAGCCAGGGTCCTTGTAGCACCAGTTAGCCGTTTGGCTAGTAGCCGTGTGGGACTGAGTGTCCTGTGGTGTACTCTTTCTCAATTGAAGAACTGTTTGCCTGATGGAGTGAATTCAGGACCACCATGTATTTGTCTGGTTGTGCACCTTAAAGGGTGTTGGATGTCATTTGCTAGTCGCTGTTCTCTTATATTGTTTTTTTTTTTTGTCTTATATTTGTTTGGTTTTATGTGACAATTGTGAAATTGACTGCTCCCTGACTTATTTGTGGTAATTAATTTCCTAGCCAGCTTATGTATGTTTCTTTGTTTGTTTATTGTTTTTTTGTTTAATGTATTGGTTGATTTGTTGCTGGCTAGTGGAATTGTTTTTTTTTTTATTATTTTTGTATTTTTTTCTTTAAATTATGTATTTAATTTAAACTGCTTCTTACTCTTGATTGGGCTGCAGGGGGTAGTTTCCCATCGTGGTTGGTGGAGAACTGGGAGTACAATTTAATAGAGCCCTTATGGGTCTTGTGGGTTGATTTGTGTGGTTACTAATTGTGAACGTGTATCACATAATCATGTTTATAGTGAAGGGCTTATGGGGGGTTTTCTGTGGTTTTCACATGAAGTGCAGTGAAGTGTCCCCTGTATAGGTAGCTCAGGTTTCTTTGTATTCCTAGTTGGACAAATTGAGAAATTGCTGCCCCTGTCAGCTGAATTAATTCATGCCCTGAATAATTTTACGGTATTGTTTAATAAAGAATTTTGTATTTTTTTACAATTTGTTGTCATCTATGATAGATTTATTTTATTTTTTTTTCTTTTGTGGCCCTAGCGGGTGTCACATAAACCTTTCATTTCTTGTGAAAGCATTAAATTATCTGTGCTTTAGAGCTGCTTTAGAGCTAAAGTTTCAGTATGAAGTATGGTCAGTCAAATAATTTGTTTATGGATTTGCCCGCCAACAGTGTTAATTTCGTCAGACGAGACGAGACTAAATATGTTCGTCAACGACCTTTATTTCCATGACTAAGACGAGACGATGACGAGACTGCACTAATGTCCAAAAACGCTGACTAAGACTAAATTAACATGCATTATTGTTGACGAAAAAAGACGAGACTAAAATGTTTTGCATAAAATAAAAACTAAGATAAAATCTCTCTTCATTTTCGTATACAATCGTCTCTACTCTTTCACCATGAGATAGAATATTCAGCTGTTACGCCTTCAAAATATTCCGAATGAGTTCACGCTGTTGCTCAGTAACGGCTACAGGTCTCATACTCCTGTGGCTGCAACACGAAACTACATGGAGCAAGAACACAACAATCATAGACAGTGGCGAACACGCGACGACGACATGCTAGGTAGAAGGAAGAGGCTCGATATTTGGTCGCATTTTAGGTACAATTATATTGACAAAAAGTCAGAATGTGTCATTATAACTGACGGGAAGCACTGTGGACAATAAATATCGGGGAAAAACACCACCAACCTTAAGCGACATCTAAAGGCTAACCACCCACACATTCAGGGAAGTTAACTTAAATTAACGTCTCATAAGCTAATGCTGATTTTAGGCATCTACGCTGTAAATTAACCAGTTAGCTATGGTGTTGTGGCACATACATTATGCAGGTTATATATATTTTATGTAACTTATTTGCTTAATAAAATACTCTTCAGAACAAGTTCATCATTTGTGAATGTGTCTCTTAAATCAGAAAACCAGACACATTTAAGAAAGTGAATTCAACAAATCATTCAACAAGTGTATTTTGTCAGGTAATTATGACATTTAACCAATATTTGAGATGTGTGAAACATTATTTGACTGAAATGGTTATCTCAGAATTAATCTCAGAAATAATTTATTTAAAAAAAGAATAAAATGTTTTGAAACTTGACTAAGATATATTGAGTTTTCTTTTGACTAAAACTAGACTAAAATGATGAGACTTTTAGTTGACTAAAACTTGACTAAGATACCTTAAATTCTCTTTTGACTAAAACTAGACTAAAATGACGAGACTTTTAGTCGACTAAAACTTGACTAACAAAAAAAAATATGTGAATGACTAAATATGACTAAAACTAACAAGGACATTTGGCACAAGACTAAGACTAAGACTAAATTAAAAATAGGTGACAAAATTAACACTACCCGCCAAGTTGCCATAGCCTTGTGGATACACCGCTAACGCATAGGTAAGGTTCGACAATGACGTTAGTTAGCATGCAAAAGCAAGAATTCAAATGTAAACGTTCTTAAGAGTTAAATAAGTTAATATCTCTTAACATCTATATTTTTGTTGTTGTTGTTACCTTACATAATTAATTTAGTTATGTATAGAGCTGCACGATTAAATCATAAAAAGATTGCAATCTCAATTCAAACACCCACACAATCTCTTTCCTAAATGATAACGATTCGCTTGTCTATTAAACCTTTGAAAAAAATCATACCGGAACATTCCAATCTGCATTGGTGCTGCCACTGAGCTAGAGAGAGCAGTTATCATGTATAGGTATGTATACACATAGATGTGTGCACACTGCCAGAGCTGTGTGAGAACACTACCATGATGCTTTTGTGGGGGTGGGTATGAGTGTTAAAATTAAAAAATATAATTGAATTCAGTTGTTTAATTTCTATAGGTTTTCTAACATTCTAAAAGCTCTTTATTCCACAGATACTACAAGCTAGTCAGTGTATTCAGTGGGTTGCTTCAGAGGCATAAGGTATTGTAAGTATTACATACAACAATGCAACAATAATAAAACAATGCTTTGACACAAAAAAGGAAATGTACTTTTGATACTTAAGTACTTTTAAAACCAAGTACTTCTGTACTTTTACTTAAGTAAAAATCTGTCTTTATAACTTTCACTTCTAATGGAGTAATATTTGACCAGTAGTATCTGTACTTTCATTCAATTAATGGAGTTGTGTACTTTGTCCATCTCTGCTTATATGTAGCTTATATGCTAAGAGTAGCTCAATATGTGTTTCGCAGCCAGCTGATTCTCATAAAATTTCCAACGTGGAAGTAGCCTAATGAATCTCGTTCTATCATTTGTTGCATCACCTCTTTGATACATGAAAAATAAAACACCAAATTATAACATAATATATTCTATTCTATTATTTTATGATTGGATTAAAAATGCTTTGAATATTTAACTATCTGGGCATTTTGTAGATCCATTTGTGATAGATGACCATACACTAAAAAAAAAAAAAAAAGAATACACACACACATATGAATAAATATATACTGTATATTCTTGATGCACTAATCTGTCTTGGATAGTATTTTTCTGATATAACTTTTTAATGATGCACTTGTTGTACTACTGTCTCCGATAAATCGCATATGTTGTATCATTCCTCTTTAGTAAGTTGCTTTGGATAAAAGCATCTGCCAAATGAATAATTGTAAATGTGGAAATAAACGGTGTGTTGTTTAAGACCCAAGGTGTGTAATAACGTTCAGAAAACGAGAATGCATTTAAGGGTTAACATTCATAATGTCTATGTCTTGTGACTGTAACAGTGTGTATTTTAGCATTTATGAACAAGCCCTATTCACTGTAGTAATCAACATAATGCCACAAATGCTATTGATTAAGCATAAAATATATGGAACCCAGAATATTCCTTTAATATCTCTCAAATAAAAGCTGCATGCATAATAATTTGAAATTTGAAAAAATAAGTTTCAGGTCAAGTATAGCACGTAACATAGAAGGACGTCAACTTTCCAAAACTATTTCATGTCAACTACACAAACATGAAAAATTTAAATGTACATGTACATGTGTGTATTAACTATTTCATGGTGTAAAGCTTATGCAGTAAATGAAAGAGCAGGAGATACGACATGACATGCTGAACGACAGTTAGACGGCCCTTTAGCGGCAGACGTCTTCATTCTATGCCATTAATGCACCATGACAGGCTCTCTGCAGAGATGGCCCATTAACCCTATAAGTCATATGATATGCCTCCTCCACTTTAATGAGTATCTGAGGCTGGTGGACACTGCATTAAAATACTTAATTGTGTTCCGTGCAGTGAGGACATCTACAGTTTAAATTGGGAGCACCTGCAGTTTTGCAGCATCTCTATACCTAGCAACCCCGCCCCCCTCACACTCTTAAATGCTTTATTTGTTTGGAGGGCATCAGCAGCCTCCTAGCCCTTTAGCGCCAAATGTTGATAACTAGTTATGGGCGCTTTGCCTTGCTATTTGGTTATCCTCAGACAGCTGATCATATGGTGATAGAGAGGTGGAAAACGTTTGAAGCCCACACGCCCACACTTGTCCTCCCAACCCCCCCTTCTCTTACGCTCACACGTGTGGACCACCACCTTGCATGAGATAATCTGTTTAAGGCGTATTGTGTGGCACTAACACTGGCACTTTCTGTTATCTGCCACGCTTGATAAGGTACATCTTTAAATTCACTCATTTGTACGGGTGTCAAGCATGGAATGGGGGATATGTTAATAGTGGGGAAAAAATGTAAGTGTCTTTTTTTAAATCCACTGGCCCATCTTCCATTTACCCCCCACCCCCTCCATTGCTCCCGGCTTCTCTTAAGCATATCTGTCCCCATCGGACTGCAGGCTAGGGTGCTAATGAATGCCTGTATGCAGAGAACAAGGTGGGGGAGGTGGGAGGGAATGAGGGAGCAGAACATCTATCCCTTAACCAGTAAAAAAGAAAAAAAAAGTGACTGTGTTTTGCAAGGTGAAATAACCTTTCTTTTCATTTTGCACAGCAGCCCCTCCCATCCCTTGCTGAACGGTAGTCAGAAGATGCAAATTTCCAATTCTGGTCCAAGAGCTCCTTCTTGTGGATGTGGAACAACACGGTGGCGGTGCAGAGCTCGATGCCGCTAGCCTGTGAATCTTTGTGCACGGTTATGTAGGTCACCAGTCCGCCATTTGGCCTGTGGAGTGTTTTCCACTGGTACTTAACCGAAGATCAAACACATCTCCCAGCATGACTTCCCAGTTCAATTAGAGCGGAATTTGTACACACCATATTCCAAACAAACATTGTTCCAAATACTCCAGGAAGCAGCAAAATATGGTTGGACAATGAAAGTACATCTAACACATACACAATGCGCTTGAGCTCTAAAAATGGTAGCAATTCAAGATCTTCTTCTGTAGTATTACCCCAGAGAGCAGCTGTATCACAGGCAGACAGCAGTGTGAACAAAAGTGTCCCTTTTGTTTCAGCCCTGTCCCATGCTTTTGGTATGTAAAGAGGTGGCAGAGAGCAGCAAATAGCAGCAAATGAGGGAGAGAGGCTGAGAGCATTGTGCTAGAGTGTGGACTGGAGGGCCTCGGGGCCATGATGGGCCAAAGGCCTCCGTACAGGGACACTGGGCTTCTTTCAGTTCAGGCCTTTCAAGAGCATACCCTGTCTGAAAAGAGCCTGTCACAGCCCCCCACTACTGCTCTCCTTCACAGCTCTCTATCCCAATCAGCTCCTCTTCTCTTTCCTCCAAGAGCAGGGAGGCCCAATCCTTCTCTCTACAGGCCTGATCCAATCTCTGGCCCCCAGAGGTTGAGTGCTTTTCAAAAGGAGGTCATATCGCTGAGGTTCTGCCAGGTCTGAGAACTCAGCACCAACTGAGACGCAATTCAGCTCGATGTATGCGTATGAGGCACATATAAGTATGCAGAGACAGAACAATTCAATGCATTTATTTATTAGAGCACTAATTTGCTGATATACAAGCACATATGCAAGCAATTTCTCACAAAATACTATACTATTATTACAAATGCCTGTATCACACTATCATTAACATTTACATCTAATGTTCCATTTCTGAATGACAAAATATCAAGTGCATTTCAGCAAAATAAAATGAATCTGAATCTGTATTGTCAAAGGAGTTTTGTTTTGCATTAAAGCAAGTGACATGTATTTGATTAAAAATCTTTATTGACAATAAGCTGTATTGCCATGTAATGTTTTGCATTAAAGCAAATTCATCACTGAAGTGCATTTCATTGTTTTTCCCTTTCGTTATTTTCAGAGAAAATTTCACTTTGGACGCATTGTGAATAGTTCTGTTAAACTATTGTTTCAGATTTTTGTTTGAGATTTGATTTTTTAAATGAAACAAAAAAGGAGACAGATAACTTAAAGGTAAAATGTACACGTGAATTTACAATAGAAAGAATTGAGCATTGTTGAGACTGTATAAACCTTAAAAAGTGACTGTGCATATTTATAAATATTTGAAGGCCAACATGATTACACAGGATGCCAGCATGTTTCCAAGATTTCCGCCTGGATCGGCCACAATATGCAGACTCACAGACAAGTGCCAGCAGTGTGGGAAACCCAGGTTCAGAAGTAAGTAACGAGAGTGAATCGGAGTTTGCACTTTTCCCTCTAACATTACATTTTTACTTCACTGATAGTTAGGCTTAGGTTTGAGGTTTGCATTGGGGGGTATTTTTTTTATAAAATATGCAGTACTCTTCATTGTATTACAGCCTGGACAGATGAAATCAATTCACTTTTGGTGCCCCTCTGTGGAAATTGTAACCGGGAAATAGAGCTCATATGAGCCCAAATGCCCAACAACACTTATCACTTTGGCTACTTCGGGCAGTGTTTTGAATTAACACAGACTAATTTTAGCTAAAGAAAAGTCAACTGTGGCAGTGGGGGCATGGTCAAGCGTCCGCACAGAGAGAGAGAGAAAGCATTAGGAGTGCATACACCTGAGACAGATTATGATTAAAACCTGTTTCTTGTTGCAGTGAGCTTGGAGAGAGCAGTATAAAAGGACCATGCCACCGACAAGAAAGGGATAGAGAGCCAAAGATCTAGAGTACCACTGAATAGTTAATGTGTTATTGTGAAGCTAAAGAGTTAATGTGAAGCTAATGAGTTATTGTGAAGCTTTAAGCTCAGAAGAGACAATTAAAAATCCTTACCTGAGACTGAAGAAACCCAGTTCCCTGTGTCCTTCTTACCACCCTGTGTGAAGTTTAATTACAGTGGCGCCGAAACCCAGGAACATGGAACCAAAGGAAGTACGCCCCATGGAGTCCTCGTCACTAGCTGAAGTCCTCAAGTCCCTCGCAAGCCTGCACCCCTCCCACCAACAGGTCCTGCTCAAGCTCCGTCAGGACCAGGATTGCCGCTTCTTTGAGATCCTCAGGGCTCAAGCAGAGGACCGGCAGGCAATCCGAAGCCTCCTCAGCCAGGAGAAAGCCCCGGATGTGACCCCAGACAACACTAGGCCCTTGCCCCCAACCTCACTCGTGAAAATGGCCATGGAAGATGACCCCGAAGCCTTCCTTAACCTGTTCGAGCAGATCGCTGAGATCTGGCATTGGCGGCGTGCTCAGTGGGTGGCCCGGCTTATCCCTTTGTTGTCCGGGGAGGCCCAGGTTGTAGCTCAACAACTGCCGGCAGCTAGTCTCCTGGCCTTCAACGTCTTGAAGAAAACCATCCTGCAGTGGGTTGGCCGGAGCCCAGAACAACACCGCCAGCTCTTCCGGTCAATGAGGTGACGGGGGACCGTGACATTGAGGGAATTATTGACCAAGTGGTGCTGGAACAGCTGATCTGCCGGTTTCCAGAAGGGAAGGTGGAATGGGTCCATTGCCATCACCCGGCATCACTGAAGGAAGCAGTCCAGTTGGGGGAGGACCATATGGCGGCGTGCCCAAGCGTGGAAGAGCCCACTCTCCCTCTCAATCCTCCCCCTGGGCTTCTTCCCATCTCTTCCCACTCCCCCCACTCCTCTCACTCATTCCTCTCTCCAGGCCCTATTCCTGCACCCCGGGGACGTGGAAACATGCTGCAAAAGCCGGTTCCCTGCTTGTGCAGGTTTGTCCCTTTCCCGGCAACTTCTGTGCCTTCCCGCTCTCCCCCCTCAGGTGGATGTACCCGCCTCTTCAAGTGCGGGTGTAGCGCCTGGGCTGGCCTGGTAGCATTGCGGGGATCCGAATCACTTCTGGGACTAGTGTCTTGTGATGGAGCTGGGAACTGTAGTTCGGATCCCCAATGCTCCACAGGCTACCACCGATTGGGCAGGAGTTTACAGGATACCAGTAAAAGTCAAGGAGAGTACACACCAAGCCTTGGTGGACACGGGTTGTAATCAGACCCCTATCCACCAATGCTTGGTTCAACACAAGGCTTTGGGCACAACCAAAAGGGTGAGGGTGATATGTGTGTGAATGGGGACATTCACAATTACCCTGTGGTGACCCTTGTGATCAAATTTCAGGGAACAAAACATAGAGTGGAGGCCGTGGTTAGTTCCTGCCTCACCCATCTGCTGATTTTATGGACTAATTGGCCTGAATTCAGAAATGTATTAAAGGGAATATGCATGGTCCAGCAAAAAGTTATGAGATGTGAAATGTGCAATGCTCTGGCAGGGGAGGCGGAGCCAGGGCCATCTTCGTCAGCTCCCCATCAGGATGACGTGAAGGGGAGAGGCTACAGCCCATCCCATCCTCAGGGGATTTCCCAAAGGGGATTTCCATTTGGAGCAATCGCGAGACGAATCCCTCAAGCACGCCTTCGACCAAGTGAGAGTGATCGATGCTCAAAAACTCCGGCCGTATGTTGCACTTTAATTTCCCTATTTCACAATTATAAACGAGCGGTTGAATAGAGTGACACAGAATGCTCAAACAAAGGAAGATACAACCCAGCTTTTAATACCACGGAGCCGGCGGGAAATGATGTTCCAGGTGGCTCATTATAATCTGATGGTGGGTCACTTAGGGGGAAGAAAGACACTGAACTGACTAATAGTCCATTTTTATTGGCCAGGCATTGGCGGTGATGTTCACAGGTGATGTGCGGCATGACGCGAATGTCAGCTGGTGAAATCACCAGCCACCCCAAAAAGGCCATTGTGCCAACTTCCGCTGATCGAGGTCCCCTACGAGAGAATTAGCATGGACCTTGTTGGGCCATTAGAGTGGTCAGCAAACAGACGTTGCTTTGTATTAGCCCTAGTGGACTACGCAATGCGATATCCGGAAGCAGTGCCTCTACGCAGCATATCAGTTGGCAATGTTGCAGAGACACTATTCAAATAATCTCCCAGGTGGGGATTCCAAAAGAAATCCACAACCTTAATGTCACAGACACTAAGCAAGCTTTACAAATTAATATTATTAAGTCAATTTGCACCATCGTTTACCATCCACAAACAGATGGCCTGGTGGAGCAATTTAATAAAACCCTTAAAAACGTGATTTGGAAATCTGTGCATGAGGATGCTAGAAATTTTGAAAAATCCAAATCGATCCCCTGTTATTCACAGGGGGATTTTTTGGTGTTGGTGAAGCTTGGGAGGAGGGATCTTCAAACAGTAAGAATGAAATTCAATACGTTCTTGAATTTAGAGCAAAACTCCACAACTTGGAGCAACTAACACATAGAACCGACTGTATAACATGGGAACTCGGCTGCAGGAATTTTCACAGGGACATAAGGTACACGTATTACTCCCCACATCAGACTCCAAATTACTAGCCAAGTGGCAAGGACCCTTTGAGATCACACAACGAGTGGGTTATCTCAATTATGAGGTAAAGTGACTGTTACATTGGCTATGGTAGTTATGGAGAGGGCGGAGCTTGGGCTGGAGGTGAATACAAAACACAATCATATCACCCCATTCACTTGTGGAGACCACCTCTCACTGTACCAACTCGCAGAGGTTGCCAAGTTGCAACAGGAGTTTGCAGATATGTTTTCCTCTCTACCGGATCGTACAAACCTCATCCAGCACAACATTGAGACCGAGCCGGGGGTGGTGGTACGTAGCCATCCCTACTGATTGCCTGAGCACAAAAAGAAAATTGTCTGAGAAAAATTGGATGCAATGCTCGATATGGGGCTAATAGAGGAATCCCACAGCGATTGGTCCAGCTCAGTTGTTCTAGTTCCTAAGAGCAATGGTGCATCCCCAAATTTACAAGACTGTGGTGATTGTGACCTGCCTGAGGCCCAAGACCAAAAAGGGGCTGAGACAGTTCCTGGGGCTGGCTGGCTATTATAGGAGGTTTGTGCCTAATTATTTGGACGTCACCAGCCTGCTGACTGATCTCACTATAAAGGAAGCTCCAGACCCAGTCCAGTGAACAGTATATTCACCCTATTTCTCTCGCAGGTGGTGGGGAGGGAAGGAACGCCCGGTGCTGTACATTAGTCGCAAGCTCTCGCTGAGGGAGACAAGGAACAGCACCAATGAAAAGGAGTGTCTTGCCATGGGTTAGACAAATGTTATCAAATGGACGGTCATCACTCTCCGGTACTACCTGCTGGGGCAGGCCTTCACTCTCTGCTCAGATCACGCATCACTCCATTGGCTCCACAACATGAAGGATACCAAGGTGTGGATCACTAGTTGGTATCTGGCTCTTCAGCTGTTTAAGTTCAAGGTGGTCCACAGACCGGGAGCACAGATGGTTGTCGCTGACTTCCTTTCCAGAAATGGGAGGTGGGTGTGGTAGACAGGCCGGATGTTTCCCCGGTCTGAATCGGGCAGTGGGGATATGTGGCATCGGGGGTGTGGTCGAGCATCTGCTCGGAGTGAGAGAAAGAGGTAAGTGAGCATACACCTGAGTCAGATTATGATTAACACCTTCTAGTTGCAATGAGCTTGGAGAGAGCAGTATAAAAAGACCACGACACCGACAAGAAGGGGAGAGAGAGCCAGAAATCTAGAGTCCTGCTGATTAGTTGATGAGTTATTGTGAAGCTAAAGAGTTATTGTGAAGCTGTAAGCTCAGAAGAGTTGACAATTTAAAAGCCTTACCCAAGACTGAAGAAACCCAGTTCCCTGTGTCCTCCTTCCCTCCCTGTGTGAAGTTTTTACATCAACCTACTGTTTCTGATTTTACTGTGAAATCAGTCAATGAGGGCACATGCGTAAATATAAGGCAGAGCTCCAGACTGCATTTAAAATGTATGTTGTATTTAGTAAACATTATTCCACATGCCGGTGCGGCTAAATATTGTTAGAGTTCGCACTGGTGCGACTACAAAGTTGGCCAACTCTTTCTGATTATACACTGCGATTTTCTGTCACTAAATGGACTAAATGGAAAATGCTGCAAATTAAAATCGAAACGGCGGTATCCAACAATAAGAACAGATCAGTGCGTGCTGACTTTGGCACGAGTGCAAAGCAGGTTTTTTTGCTCTTGGTCCATCCTCATCCACAGATCATTATAAACAGAGCTATGAGAAGTGTGACACTGATCGCAAACTCCTTTGATAACAGCTGATGTCTCTGTGATTAATTTAAAACCAAATCAAATGGCCCAACACTCTAAACAGCACTGAAAAAGAAAACAGGAGAAACACTCTGTCATGCAGACACATCACCAACCTTACATAAATTTACCATAGTAATAGTAACTCTAACCCTCTTAACTATGGTATTTTGGCAGAAATGTGGTGTATACATACTAAAAAAATATACTGTATAATCTAAATAATTAAATTAAGTCTAGCCAGTAAGTAAGGTAATACAATTTATTTCAGTAATTATTGCATTTTCAAAATTTGTAAATATTTATTTTCATAACAAAAATGCCTTGGTTTCTTTTATAGGTGTTTTAACCATGGCCGTGAGGAGCCATGCATGGCTTTATTAGTGGAAACCATGGTCTTAATACAAATACCATTGTTAAAATTATGGAAGAACAATGGTACATTTTCATAATACCACCAACATATCAGCTTCAACACAGGAGGGGACCGGGTTTTGGATCATTGCTATTCTCCTTTCCGGGATGGCTACAAATCCCTCCCCCGCCCACCATTTGGCAAATCCGACCACTCCTCCGTTCTGCTTCTGCCCGCTTACAGGCAGAAACTGAAACGGGAAGCACCCGCCCTCAGAATGATCCAGTGCTGGTCGGACCAATCAGACTCTATGCTACAGGACTGTTTTGATCACGCGGACCGGGAGATGTTCCGGTCTGCCTCCGATGACGACATCGAGGTTTACGCTGATAGCGTAACGTGTTTCATCAGGAAGTGCGTAGAGGACGTTGTTCCGACAAAAACTATACGGATCTACCCCAACCAGAAACCCTGGGTTAACGGCGATGTTCGCGCGGCACTTACTGCGCGGACCACCGCTTTTAATTCCGGGAACGCGGAGGAGCGTAAACAAGCCAGTTATGCCCTCCGTAACTCCATCAGTACAGCCAAACGCCAGTACAGGCACAAAATTGAAGGACAGTTCAACACCACTGACTCCAGAAGTATGTGGCAGGGAATTAACACCATCACGGACTATAAACAGAATAAAAACTCCGCCATGAACACCGTTGCCTCTCTCCCGGACGAGCTTAATACTTTTTATGCTCGTTTCGAGGACAACAACAACACCGCCCTCGCGGAGAGAGCACTCGCGGCCGATACTACAGAGGTTGGTTCACTCTCCGTCTCTGTTGCGGATGTAACCCGATCCTTTCGACGGGTGAACATTCGCAAAGGCGCGGGTCCAGACGGCATTTCGGGCCGCGTCATCAGAGCATGCGCGAACCAACTGGCTGGTGTTTTTACGGACATTTTCAACCTGTCCCTCTCCCTGTCTGTAGTCCCCACATGCTTCAAAACATCAACCATTGTGCCTGTACCGAAGCAATCAAAAATCACTTGCTTAAATGACTGGCGTCCTGTTGCCCTCACCCCCATCATCAGCAAATGTTTTGAGAGGTTGATCAGAGATCACATCTGCTCTGTTCTGCCCACCTCTTTGGACCCATTGCAGTTTGCCTACCGCAACAACCGCTCCACTGATGATGCTATTGCATCTACAATACACACTGCTCTATCCCACCTGGAAAAAAGGAACACGTATGTGAGAATGCTGTTTGTAGACTACAGCTCAGCATTTAACACCATAATGCCCTCCAAGCTTGATGTGAAACTCCGGGCTCTGGGCTTAAACAGCTCGCTGTGCAGCTGGATCCTGGATTTCCTGTCAGGCAGACGTCAGGTGGTTAGAATGGGCAGCAACATCTCCTCATCACTGACCCTCAACACTGGAGCCCCGCAGGGCTGTGTTCTCAGCCCACTCCTGTATTCCCTTTACACACATGACTGTGTGGCGACACATAGCTCCAATGCCATCATTAAGTTTGCTGACGATACGACGGTTGTAGGTCTGATCACTGACAATGATGAAACAGCCTACAGAGAGGAGGTGCACACTCTGACGCGCTGGTGTCAGGAGCACAACCTCTCCCTCAACGTCAGTAAAACCAAGGAGCTTGTGGTGGACTTCAGGAAGAAAGACAGAGAACACAGCCCCATCACCATTAATGGAGCACCGGTGGAGAGAGTCAGCAGCTTCAAGTTCCTCGGTGTCCACATTACTGAGGAACTCACATGGTCCGTCCACACTGAGGCCGTTGTGAAGAAGGCTCACCAGCACCTCTTCTTCCTGAGACGGCTGAGGAAGTTTGGAATGAACCAACACATCCTCACACGGTTCTACACCAGCACTGTAGAGAGCATCCTGACTGGCTGCATCACCGCCTGGTACGGCAATAGCACCGCTCACAACCGCAAAGACCTGAAAAGGGTGGTGCGAACGGCCAGAAACATCATCGGAGGTGAGCTTCCCTCCCTCCAGGATATATATAACAGACGGTGTGTGAATAAAGCTCGGAGGATTATCAAAGACTCCAGCCACCCGAGTCATGGGCTGCTCTCACTGCTTCCATCAGGCAGGCGGTATCGCAGCATCAGGACCCGCACCAGCCGACTACATGACAGCTTCTTCCCACAAGCAATAAGACTTTTGAACACATGATCTCTCACGATCTACAATCAGCACTGCACTTTATTAATCCACATTCTGTCAATATATTCTCGCTCCCAATTCAATTAGTGTATATATATATATATTTATACCCTTATCTAGTGTATGTGTATTCTACATTGTGTGTATTGTGTACATTTGTTATGTAAATTGTTGTGTAGGTATGTGTACATTTGTATGTAAATTGTGTTGTGTAAATATGTTGTTATTGTAAAGTGGTTTATGTCTCGTCACTGTCATAACTGCAATGTTGCTCGGAACTGCACACAAGAATTTCACCTGCTGTTGCACTCGTGTACACAGTAGTGTGACAATAAAGTGATTTGATTTGATTTGATTTGATTTGATAATTGTTATAGATCCAAATATAAAATCTCTTCTAATCACTGAAATATACATAGAACTGGATTGCTGACGCAATGGAGGTGAAGCCACCAGAAGTGTTCTAGCATTTCACCCACTAGTGACAATCATATTTAATGTTTAATTAGGTTGTTATGGTTAATATTCGTTACGAGGTAGAAGATATACGTCGATGTCAGAGCATTCACCTGCCCCAGTGTTGTCTATCAATGCAGCTCAACGATCAGCACAGGAAGTGGGAAAACTGTCCACAAGTTGTATTGTAAGCAAAAAAAGCTGTAATATCTGCTTGTTTAGAGTGACAATATGTCCTTAACCCCTAAATGTACTTTAAAAAAGACAGACCAGGATTTCTAAATCACCTTAAATGCCCGGGATTTGCTTGTTTTTATATTGAAGTACTCTCTGAAGTCATACATGGATACATGTCATAAATACATGTTCGTTTGCCATTCAAATCTAGCGTATCCGTTTAATTTTATCCAACTTTGCATGTCTCCCCCGGCGCAGCATGTTTGAGAGAGAGAGAGAGAGAGAGAGAGAGAGAGAGAGAGAGAGAGAGCTCTTTTTCAAGTGACCGCGAGAAATAGGCACTTTTTAATAAAAACTTAAAACAAGAACAAACACTTCGATGATCACAATAAATAAGTCTGAAATGTCTGTTTGTATCTTATCTCAGTTTCAGTGAACTTGTTTACATTCAGCTGATTTGTTCGTTGATTAAGTTAGAGGTGGATACTGTTTGAAATAGATATAAATAACTCACAAAAATTCTCAACTTTAAATAAATAAACAATTACACGGGTAGGACGTTTGCTTTGTAGGGATGTACACGGCAATTTCAGATATAAAATGGCATCACTGATATGACGTCATGAGCAATCCATTCTATATATATATATATATATAGAGAGAGAGAGAGAGAGAGAGAGAGAGAGAGAGAGAGAGAGAGAGAGAGATAGATAGATAGATAGATAGATAGATAGATAGATAGATAGATAGATAGATAGATAGATAGATAGATAGATAGATAGATAGATGTTGTTTTTTTATTAAGTACAGCAACGAATATGTTTTTTCACCAGTGCTACCATTGGTATTTGATGGCAACGGTGCCATTGCTCTCATACAGTATGTTAGACTGGGGCCCAGTAAGAGCTTTGTCCTCACATATCTGTGTAGAATCTCTTTCCTCTCATGAGGGTCGTCTAGCATGTTGACAGAGAGGTCAGCGATGGAGACAGCAGCAGAGGCTGTGAGGGTGACCAGCAGCACCAGTGTGCCCTCACCCTCCTCCAGAGGCAGGTCCAGTCTGTGTGTGCACTCCTTTGAGAGTAGAGAGAGGTCCACCTGGCACCTGACACACACACACACAAACATCATCGTCATTATAATCATCAGCATCATCTTCATTACACAAACACTTGTTTGGAAAGGACAGAAAAAGTTAGTTAGAACCATCAGTGTTGGGCGTAACATGTAATAGTTTAACAACAAATACTGTTTTGATCAATATGATTGTGACCACTTTCATTTTGGTCGAGAAGCATGTGCATCGCTCTGCAAACTATTTAAAGTTTAAAAGCAACATCAACAGTTAATTGCTTGCTTGCTTGCATTAATGGGCTGATTCGTATGATGAAAATGTGTATATTTTTGAAACAGAGATAAGAAAATAAAGTAATTATAAGATATACAGTACCTTGGTGAAAACTACACTGAACAGAACAAGTGCTCTTTTGAAGCATTTGACACAACGGCAAGAAATTTATAGTGAGAGATTCCGTTACAACGCTAGAATGTGCCTTGTGCATTTATGTTATGAACTGTATATTATTATTAATTTTTAATCATAAATTAATTGAAATGACAATTTGCTGTCTGTCCATGTATCATCCATTTGGTAAAAGTTTATTTTGGTTTTAAAAATTCCTACAGGAGTAAAGTAATGAGTTCCGTGACAACTCTTTAAGTTATTTGAAATTACAGGAATCCCATTACAATCTAGATAAAGTAATTGGTAATGAGTAAAAGATTTATAATTTGATCAACTTCCCTAACACTAGTAACAAAACACCCTAGTAAAAATAATAGTTAATATAATCTGGTTATTTTTGGATTACTTTTGAATTACCTCTAACATCTTTTTTATGTAATGTCACATGTATTTAACTAGGATAATCTATTCTATTTTGATATAATGTTGCTTAAATGCATTTATGAAAAAATATTTATTGAATCAATACATAAGAATTTATCAGATTTTTTGTTTGTTTGTTTAACATGCTATTTTTTGCCATGATGGCAGAAAACGTTTCTTATTTAGAAGAGTAATACTATTTTAAACTATTGTCTTTTGGGGGGGGGTTTGTCCACTTTACAAGATGTTGGCATAGTATTTCACAGATTTTAGTGTTTCGCAATTTGCATAATTATTCATCATAAGAAGGCATGATAAAACATACAGTACATCAGGTTGACTTAGAATTAAAAAATGTAAAAGATTTAAAAGAAAAAAGAAGAATTAGGGGATCAATAAATTATGAACAATTGACTGCTGTTGCCTGATTAATACTGTATGTAATTATGTAATCCATCAAAAAGCAACTCTAATCAGATTACAAGTATTTTAAAATTGTATTAAATCTAATTACAAGTATTTTTGTAATCTGATTACATAAAACAGATTACATGTAATCCATTAATACCAGAACGGAATACCATGGTTTTCTTTGTCATGAAAGTGAAAGAAAAAGAAAGTGAATGTGAAAGTGTATGGCAAAATGAAACCGCAAGAGAGTAAAAGACTGAAGGAATTCCCTGTAAACACTTCATGACTATTCTTCATCTTGTTCCTTTATGGACAACTTGTGTTTCTTTACAGGAACGTGGGTGCCAAACAAGTAATCATGCAAGAACTAAAAGTTTAATCTGATCTGATTGGGGTAGCTGATGTTGACATCAGTGCTGGGGCAAGATGGCCAACTGATACTAAGAAGAGAACTCAAGCAGATGAGCATTTAAGGTAAGGGAAATAGCCAATTACAAAACATGCCACCTCAGTGAATTGCTACAAGCATGAGAAGAAGTGTAGGGGACAGACTGGAAACTCTAACTCATTCCCACTTCCCTTAGTCATTTACTCTACTGCCAGTCATTTTGAATGGGGTTCTCTCGCTCTCTCTAATGTGTGTCCGTATGTGTGTATTTGGGCAGGTTTAGGTGGTTTACGAGGAGTTATTTTAGGTTACAAACTGGTAATTACAAGGGTATTATTCTATAAATGTGGTTTATGAGGACATTTCCAGTGTGCAGTAATGTCAACAACTACATGGCTACAACATCCTCCATAATGGCAGTAAATATCAGATTCCCAGGTTTCCAAAAGCTCATTAGGAACCACAATTAACCAGAATGCTTGAAAATGAGAGCATGAGAAGATGTGAATATCAACATTTCATATACAAACTTTAACAAATATTGAAAATGGCAAATTGCATGACCCACCTGCCCATGAAGTCATCTCTCTTTCCTGCATCTTTGTCCCAGACAGTAATGTCTACAAAACCACCATGTTCATCAAATAGGTGGAAATCAAACTGCTCTCTCCACTGCGGGTTTAGGGTTTTTGGTATTGTCTGCATAACCGAAAAGGACACAAGCATCAGGATAAAATGAGATTATATTCAATTCATAAAAGTCTCAAATCAACAACAACTAGAGTTAAAATAAAGCTCTCACGTTTAAAGACCATACCTTACTTTTGTACTTTTGGTGTCCCATTCTGAATTTGACATAAGGGTCACTGAGGCCATTGTTGTCCATAGGCTGGAGGTCATGACCCTCTATAAGTCGGATGCTGACGATGCCTCTCCATAGCTGAGCTTTCCTGTGAACATCTGATAACCTCAGGCTCTGATACTGCAATATGAGACAATCACACACACCCAGACACACTCTCAGGTAAGCCAGTGCAAATAGAAACTCAATGAAATGTCTCTAAATGAGGTGAATGGCAACCCATTTTCAAAAACAGGATGTAAAAATGTGCATTATGATTGGAAACATGAAAGACACATCATTTAAGGATCACGTAAATGAGAAAAACATGTACTCATACAGTGTGTACTGCATGGCAAAAACATAGCGACAGAGATAAACAACAGCTGACACAAACGTCGGCAGTGTGTCAACATGAGCACAAAAAACAAACAGAAATCTCCTGAACCTATTTTAAATTAAATAATCAGCCTAAATTGATCTAAAAATAACAGGAAATTATATTTTATATAAAGAACATAAAGCCTATTTTAGGAACATTCATATCATTGGCATTGTGACATGACACGACAATTGAGCAATTTATCAGCACAAATTATTATTTGTTACTTAAATCAGCATAATTTAATTCAGTACAACAAATAGCACCATGGTGTATACTTAAATTTTTCATGTTTTTTGTTATTAAATTAACATTTAATTTACTTAAATATTTAAATAATATATAATTGTTTAAAAAAAAAAACATTAGATAATTTCACATTACAGTATGTCATTGTGCAAAACCTTTTAATGGGTTTAAAATAGGTGACTTCTTTATGTAAAATATCATTTATATTACTTTTTTTATTTTGTGGTTAATATGTCACAGAGATTTCTTGACAGTTTTCATGAGATTCACCCAATAACCCCACAGACACTGCATTACATGATTACAACAGCTGAAAAACAATTGCAGTCCTTCAGCTTTAGGAAACTGAGGTCTGTTCACTTCTGCATTTGTAAAGTAAGACATCTGCCAACGAACATAATTTACTGAATAACTGTTCTTAATGTGGAGCCTTTTTAATGTGTCTCTTGTTTAAAGTGCATTTCATTAAACTCAGCCCAAACACTTTCCGTAAAAACACACAGCTTTGATGTTTAGAGCAGGCAGCTAATGACATTCTCTCCAGGTAATAGTGCCGGCATGCTGACAATAACGCAATCATTGCAAAATTACTCTTTTGTGTGAGTGTTAAAGGAAGAGTTCACCTAAAAAAATTATATTGTCATCAATTACTCACAGTACCTACTGTAACTCATGTCAGACATGCAAGACATTCTTTCTTCAGCGGGACAGAACAGGAAAATATTTGAAAAATGTTTACGCATGTTTACGCATGCCATGCAATGAAAGTGAACAGGGAACTGAGGCTGTCGAGCTGCAAAAATGATAAAGCACCATAAAAGCAGCTGGTGCTCTACTGTATATTCCAAGTCTTCTGAAGTCACTCAAAATAATACTCAAGTAGATGTACTGTTACATCTTAAAATTTTTGTATGAGTAGAGTAAAAGTACCTGTCCTAAAATCTACTCAAGTAAGAGTAAAAGTGTAGCTCATTTAAAAGTACTCATGGGTAGTGTGTACTGAGTACTGATTTGCGGAGCTATGCCCCTTTATAATAAAAACTCTATGCTGCAATTTAAAAATGTAGAACACATAATATAATTTACATTCCCTTTTATGGCTGTTTGCCAGAAAGAATAAAAAATATAGGTATTTTACAGGTGTTTGTGACTGACAACTTTTAAAATACATCTTATCTATAATACTGTAAACACTATATTAATCTAATTTTTTTTAAAAATAAATAAATAAAAGGGTGACATGATTACAGAAACGAAAAATTACATTTATTTTCAATATAATGTATGAAACAATTATATTAAAATCAGTTTATGTGTAGGGTCAATTCACTTGTAATGTATGGGCCTACAGAGCTGAAATATTCTTCTAAACATCTTATTTTTTTCCTTCCGAAGGGCCTTTGAGAGTCATAATCCATCCCTGCATCTGGGATGGCATGAGGGTGAGTAAATGATGAGACAGTTTTCATTTTTGAGTGAACTATTTCTTAAAAGTAGCACATGGGGGGCCACATTGTACTCTTTTTGAGAAACAATGTTCAACATTGATTTAGGTCTTGTATCTTTTAAGCCAAGAAATAGTTGTGTTCTCATTCTAATGCATGATGCACAATTTTCTGAAGTTTATGACTGGTGAATTATTGCTCTGCAAATGTTGTCAATTTTCTATCATGTATTAGAAAAAACATGATAAGTCTAAGCATAATTATAAAATATTTTAAAAGCATCTCTACTTGCCTGGTAATTTATTATACAAATTAACACATTCTCTACATCAGGGGTCGGTATTATTAAAAAAAAAAAAAATTACCAATACTCTTAAAAATATTTTTATTACATTTATTCTATTACATTAATACTTTTAAAGCTACTCAAGTTATTCAGCCAAAAGTAGTGAGTCGTTTTCTCGTTTCCTTGTTATTGTTGTTTGATTAATAGCCTTTATATGACATAGCCTACTAGAGAGTGCTCAATTCGGTTACATGTCCACTTCAAGTCCAACATTTTGATGCAAATAGGATTTTTGTCCCACCGTTTACATTCACTTTATACCAAATCGACTTTTTTTTACATTAATTAACACCAAGACAGTACAGTTACAGCACTTAAAATTAACTCAAGTTAAAGTATAACATTTGTAAAGTACATAAATAAGTGCAATTCCTGGGGAAAACTACTTAATTACAGCAACGTGAGTATTTGTAATTCGTTCCGTTACACCCCTGATGTGAATAAAGAGGCTGCAGCCTTTCCGTGTAATTTGAAAAGAGTGAAAAAAAACGGTTCAGATCAGGTCAAACAGAACAAAGTTAAGAAAGTAGAACTGGATGTAACAACAAATAAGTAAGAATTTTGACTAACAGCTGTGTTAGCATTAACTTTGTTCTTACATCCACCATGGGGTGGAATTTATATTCAGATCAGAGAAGTCTTAATTTTGGAGATCTATCAATTACAAATCCCCCTGGGTTTACATCATTTACAGTATTTTAGAAATAAAAGAGATATCTGGAGTATAAATAGAAGAAACAACTATGTGCACAGTATGAGGTGCTTAAGTAGTTATTGTAGCACTGTTACTGTATTCCCAAGTTTCAGACAACATGGCCCACTTTGGAGCTTCAAAGACTTGGTGGGTAAGTTTTTCGGCAGGACGTCCATTCTCACACACTGGAGAGTCACTTTCATGTTTCTGGGCCTCACTGAAAGTTGAACTTGAACATTTGTCCAAACAAAACAGGAGTTATATGACCTCTATAGGGAATGTGTAGCTATAGAGCTGTGCTTTTTGTTCTCTTGAGTTACACAAAATCAATACAACTAAGTTGTGTGTTAGAAATGTCTTAAACTAGGACTTCACTTGAAGACCATCAATTACCACTAAAACTACTTTCACTTGATATCAAACTGACAGGTCTATTTTATAGGCTTGATATGCTGCATGCATGAACCAGAGTCAAAGAGAGTACAATTCCATCCCAGACTAGCATGCCACTTCCAGACACAACAATCCATTCACAACAAAAGAACACATTTACAAGCACATAAAAATCACAATAGAACTTTAAATCAATGAAAACTGAAGAGATTGACAATAAATAAGTGATTAGAAACTCCTTTAACACTAACAAATACAATAATTTCCCTAACAGCTGATCTGATTTAAATAACACTAATAAAAATAAATCTGGTTTTACGATGCATTTTAGGATATAGTACCATGTTACTATGAGTTTTTGTATGTTTGGACTATACCATGTAAAACCATGGCATATGAATGCACGATCTGATACCATCATTGCTTTATGGTACCATCACAGTACTTTTTTGAAAGGGAAATAGATATGCTTAACTGTTTAACTGTTTTAAACACATGTATGTATTATTTATTAAATGTACCAAATCATTTAAAGTTTTCTATTTATTTATCTATCTATCTATCTAAAACACACCATTTAAAATGCACAAAAATAACCAAAATATTTGTTTACTGCAGTATATATATATATATATATATATATATATATATATATATATATATATATATATATATATAGTGCATCCGGAAAGTATTCACAGAGCTTCACTTTTCCACATTTTGTTATGTTACAGCCTTATTCCAAAATGTTTTAAATTCATTATTTTCCTCAAAATTCTACAAACAATACCCCATAATGACATCATGAGAGAAGTTTGTTTGAAATCTTTGCAAATTTTTTAAAAATAAAAAACGAAAAAAATCACATGTACATAAGTATTCACAGCCTTTGCCATGACACTCAAAATTGAGCTCAGGTGCATCCTGTTTCCACTGATCATCCTTGAGATGTTTCTACAACTTGGAGTCCACCTGTGGTAAATTCAGTTGATTGGACATGATTTGGAAAGGCACACACCTGTCTATATAAGGTCCCACAGTTAACAGTGCATGTCAGAAGTCCAATGAATTGTCTGAAAACCTCAGAGACAGGATTGTATCGAGGCACAGATCTGGGGAAGGGTACAGAAAAATGTCTGCAGCATTGAAGGTCCCAATGAGCACAGTGGCCTCCATCATCCGTAAATGGAAGAAGTTTGGAGACACCAGGACTCTTCCTAGAGCTGGCCGCCCGGCCAAACTGAGTGATCGGGGGAGAAGGGCCTTAGTCAGGGAGGTGACCCGAAGGTCACTCTGACAGAGCTCCAACATTTCTCTGTGGAGAGAGGAGAACCTTCCAGAAGAACAACCATCTCTGCAGCACTCCATCAATCAGGCTGGTATGGCAGAGTGGCCAGACAGAAGCCACTCCTCAGTAAAAGGCACATGACAGCCCACTTGGAGTTTGCCAAAAGGCACCTGAAGGACTCTCAGACCATGAGAAACAAAATTCTCTGGTCTGATGAAACAAATATTTAATTCTTTTGGCCTGAATGGCAAGCGTCATGTCTGGAGGAAACCAGGCACCGCTCATCACCTGACCAAAACCATCCCTACAGTGAAGCATGGTGGTGGCAGCATCATGCTGTGGGGATGTTTTTCAGCAGCAGGAACTGGAAGACTAGTCAGGATCGAGGGTAAGATGAATGCAGCAATGTACAGAGACATCCTTGATGAAAACCTGCTCCAGAGCGCTCTGGACCTCAGACTGGGGCGAAGGTTCATCTTCCAACAGGACAACGACACTAAGCACACAGCCAAGATAACAAAGGAGTGGCTACAGGACAACCCTGTGAATGTCCTTGAGTGGACCAGCCAGAGCCCAGAATTGAACCCGATTGAACATCTCTGGACAGATCTGAAAATGGCTGTGAACCGACGCTCCCCATCCAACCTGATGGAGCTTGAGAGGTCCTGCAAAGAAGAATGGGAGAAACTGCCCAAAAATAGGTGTGGCAAGCTTGTAGCATCATACACAAAAAGACTTGAGGCTGTAATTGGTTCCAAAGGTGCTTCAACAAAGGTGCTTTTTTTTTATACATTTGCAAATATTTCAAACAAACTTCTTTCACATTGTCATTATGGGGTATTAGGAAAATAATGAATTTAATCAATTTTGGAATAAGGCTGTAACATAACAAAATGTGGAAAAAGTGAAGTGATGTGAATACTTTCCGGATGCACTCTATATATTATTTAAAAAAGTAAAACCACCAACCAAATAACAAAATCAGACTCAGACCAACTAGGTATCAGTATCAAGGCTTATAATCAGCAGATAATTTATAGAATTTTCTTTAAACATTGATCTCATCCTGTGTCTCAACTGGATGAGTTGCCCAGCAAAGTGCACTCATGGTGAAGTGCATCATCTCCTCACAGAACACAAACGGCTCTGCAGCGCATGCCAACTTGCAATAAATGCACAATGAAGATGACCAAACCATAGAAGTCTTTATTTTCTTAACCAGTTGCTGCAATAAACAAAGGACACTCTAAAAGTCTTCAATTTGTATTTAAAGCTTCCTCTATTACTTCTCATTTGAGTCTTAAAATAAAGGAAGCACTCTATTTGTTGCACACTAGGTGTCACTGTTTCATTTCCTGTATATTGCAGCACACCGAAAATAAAGCCAGTAGAAGCTGCTTTTAAAACTGAAATAATAAAAAGTGAATGGGAAAAAAAAGGAATAGGGCAGAGGTTTAAATGCCCCTTTCAGTCTGAGCAAAGAATTTCAGGAGGCAGATGATCAGTACAGGTGGAACATGCTGGAATTACCTTACTGGATCGTTTCCAGCTCCTTCTCATAAGCATGGTCTGTGAATGAGACAAAGCATTATAAAGCCACACCTTGCCATCTCTAACAGGCAGAGGTTGTTAGAGGTGAACCTACAAAGGGATAAAGTTCTGTTTGAATATATTTCAGATAAGCCAAGTGATCAAAAGGGGGTAGTCTGCAGAAGATATGGGGGCAGCAATTATAAGCTAAAATAAAAAAATAAAAATCACACAGAAACAAACAAAATGTATTCAGAGCTTTGTTAGTTCACAGACACACAAACATGCATATGCACAGATACACACACATACATACAAAAACATTTATATGTTATTATATGTGATTGCTTCATAACGGAGGTCAACAACTTCATATCAAAGGCTCATTGTTTAAAACTTGTGCTATGTTCCTTATTAGCTACCACTCTTTTTGTTCTCAAAATGACTGACCCATTTAAATGGTTTATGAATCTCACATAATCCATTTATTACCATTAAATATTGTATTAGATCTTTTTTCTTTTTCAACTTGATTTCTAGCAACTAGAACAGTTTTTGTACCTCTTTTTGGAATTAATTGAAAACTGGCCTAAATGAACTGAGCTAATGCTGATAACTAAATTTTTGCATTTAAAAAGTGTTTTTTTTTTTTTTTTTTTTTTTGTCTTTTTAGCACACTACTTTGTTTTAATGTTTAACCAGAAATTATTTTTTAAACTCTTATTTTTTTTTAAAATGGCAAGTCACACATGTGGTGTTCCCAGTCAAAAATTACCAGCCCATTAAATGCAAATTAATCTACCATTATGAATATATTTTCACTAGAAATTGAATTATATCTTTTTGTTTACTTGATTTCTAGTAATTAGAACAGATTTTGTACTTCTTTTTGGAACTAATTGATAATAGGCTTTATTGAGATGTCATAGAATGAAAGGGCGTATGTGTGTGTGTGTGTGTGTGTGTGTTTATGTTCACATATGTGATGATCCAATGGTTGGACAGGCTCCTGAACACTCTTCTTTTTTTTACCTCATCTATTCATTCCTAATGGCTGGTCATTTCTGACTGGGAACACCACAGGTGTTTGTGTGTGAGCACGTGTCCGAGCACACACTCACCCACACACACCCAACAGCCCACATGCCCTTTGCATTCACAGGCAACCTCTAAACCTTTGCTGCATTGGTAAAAATCATAAAAAATTTCAGAGCTTGCCTATGAAACCAAAGAAGATATAGTTTGTGTGTGTGTGTGTGTGTGTGTGTGTGTGTGTGTGTGTGTTTGTTTGTGTGTACACATGTCCGAGAACTTTGTGTGCATCTGTTCATCAGATGGTTGGACAGGCTCCTGAACACTTATTTTATTTATATGTTTTATATTAATAAATAAATATTTATTTTATATTTGAATTAATATATATGTATATATATTATATTCATTTCCAATGGCCAGTCATTTTTGATCAGGAACAAACAGGTGTAACAAAGTTAAATAAAACCAATAAAAAGTAAAGAAAATTGTCAATTTATTTTGGGAGTGTTTCAGATACCATATGTGAATTGTATTCCAATTGGATTAAGTAAAAAAAAAAAAAAGAAAGTTGTCTGGGTCAAAATGAACAGAACACAACATAAGGGTTAAAGAAATGAAAGAGATATAAATGAAAGAGAGTGTAAATAGTTATCATGACTATCAACAATCTAGACATTCATACCTCTTATAAAAGACTGTGGCTATGCTGCATATAGCATACTACCATACAAGTCTTACTATTTCTGCAGTATATACTATGTATAGTGCGAAAGGTATGCCAATGTTCTGTATGGATTGAACACCCAGATTATCTACAACAGTAGCCAAAATATGCAATATACAACAGAGCATGGTCTGAGGAACACTATAACCCACAAACACTATATCCTACAATGCAATGTGCATTCAACCTGGCCTTCCATTTGTAGTGTGATGAATCAACAAAGTAATTGTGTAATCCACAATGAGCTCTCTGTGTCCTTGTTAAACATGCTGAGGAACAATTACACATTCAGACTGGGCAACAATTATGCAAAAAATGTAAATTTGTAAAAGTTTAGAATAATACATTTGCTCAAAATAAATCTTAAGAGCTCCTTGAAAGTTGAAGAAAAATGTCTAAATAAATGACTGAAAGTGAAATTAAAGTGAAAGTTGGGAAAAAATTAGATATGGAGTTCGCACACATCTTGACCAATCAATTTACATTAGTGAATAAGGATTATTAAAAAAAAAAAAAAAAAAAAAAAAAATTTTATAAAGATTGCACTACCAAAGAGCAATTTGGGATTTTAAGACAACTAAATATTGTTCAGACAAACTATGAAAATTGCTATGAAGTATAGTAATATCCCTTCTTTTTTAAGATTACATGCCTGAAAATAACAATTTTAATCATAATCCTGATATTATCACCCAAAAGTTGGGATGGGATTTTGGGAAATCTCCATAATATTTGATCAGCTCTGTTAATGAGTAAAGTATCAAGTAATTTAGGCACAGCTGATCATATTACACACCTGCTAAAATACATAAATTAGAAACAAGTACATGGAGATATGAAGATCAAAAGAGTACTCACTGCTTCCCTGAATTCTCCCTCTTTTGGAATAAGTGTGACTGCCAGCTCAAGTGAACCAAGGTCATGATTGGGATAGTGGGGATCTTTAAGGTCAAGGGTCACATCTAGTGTCCTAAACAGGCACAGAAAGAATACAGTTAATTTAAGGAACAACCTGACACAGTACCTGCTATCAATGTTTTTGAACATAAAATAACAGTAGGGGGAAGCAGTGTTAAACTTAATGAATTGGCATGCATTAGATACATTGTCACAAGCATTAGAGGACCTTTGATGTTCAAGGGACTCTAAATAGAGATATGCAGAACCCATAAAGTCATCCTGCAGCCCAAAGTCATAGTCAAAGACCTAAGAGGAAAGAAAACACCCGACAGTTGTTGATTTGAATAATAAAGAAAAGCATCAGAAGGTTCTTTGACCATTTAAAAGGTCAGTGTATGTGCAGAATACAAATGCACTGGATTACTTACTTAAATATGTTTTAATCTGGCAAGTAATGAAGAATTGAACTAACAATCAACAATGTCTACACAACATTATTAAATTTGGACATCCTACATCCCTGTGAACAGTTCATGTCAACTGTTAACTTTTTATTTATTTATTTGTTTGTTTATGTTGTAATCATTAATCTAGATCCTGCACTGAAATAACCAATGAATTAAAGTCATTGTAGCTCAATTTATACGAACAAGTTCAAAAAAGGACAACAAATTAGGATTCGTAAAGTATTACTATTGCAAATGCAATGCATGATTTATCAAATGTTGATTTTAACTTGATTAAGTTTCATCATGTACCTTCACGTAGAGCGGCTCTCTCAAACTCTCCAACAGCACACTGACTTTCTCATCCCATACAGGGTTAAGGTTCTTGTGGATTGTCTTGCTGCGGAACACCTCCTTCCCTGCGATCTTAAACTTCACATAGGGGTCGCTGGTCCCTGCGAACACATTAAAAAGAAAACAGCATAGTAAGCATGACTGTGTTCAGGGACATCTTTAGGGGGCACCAGTGGCAGTCCTGGCACACTTTGCGCACTTGGCGAGATATAAGATATAAACACTTTGTGTATATGTGTGTGTGTGTGTGTGTGTGTGTGTATGTGTGTGTGTCGACTGCACTTATTAGATTCACAGATTTTAAACTGACATGTGCAAGCACCCCAGAACATCAAACACACTGTGGACATGGTTTGAAACTTAGCATGATGCATGAGAATCCGTATGTTTTACTTAATGTTCTTCATACTTCCGTCCATTTTTGCTAAAACACAAGTGTTTCACATGAATGAATCTTTCAACTTAACTAATTGTTCTCATTAACTCTGTTTTTTTAACTAATCACTTGAAGCAATTATTAAATTGATTAATCTCAATCAGCTCCCTAGTTCAGTAGTCAGGGCACTGATCAGGTAGTCGGCCATTTCTAGGGCTCAACCCTATGCCCTATTACCTTCAAAAACTTTAGCATCCACTGTAAAAGCTTTGAAAAGCTAGGAGGTGTGGCTCAAAAATTACATTTATTCATAACTAACATTTTAAGTAATTTCTATTGGAAATCCTTTTTGAAGCAATCTTACAGCATGACTATCATGATTGTTCTCACTTCAAAGTGCCCTTCAGATGCTGATTTAGAATGGAATGTTTGTCATGTCTTGTGAAGTCTTTCAATTTGTTAGAAGATGCGTACAAGTGTATTAAGTCAAATACTTATTTTCTCTTTAAAAGAGATGTTTGTAATGTGTTTCATCCACAAATACAATGAAAGGGAAAAATCTTAAAAATCTTAAACAAAATCTTGAGTTGTTAGAAGACGGTTAAAAATGTACTCCTTATATTTTGTATTTCTTTATGTCATTTATCTTTTATAATAGCACTCTATGTTTGAATATCTACAACGAAAATGCATGTCATGTGCACAGCACATTTGTTGATTAATAACAGCTGTGTTTTAATGCATGAGCTTGCAATTGTGTCACAGGTGATTGAGTCATCCAAATCAGAAATCTCCAAAACGGTTGGTCAAGATTACAATCAAAGAACATATTTCAAGTCGGCAGTAAAATTGGACAACAATGGGATAAAATTGTGCTTCTTTAGATCATATCACACACACCCACAAAAAAAAAATTTCGGACTGCTCCAGGTAATGTGCAAGTACGTTCTGAGTTGACTGACAGGCAATGTCTGTAGCTGAAATGTGATTGACTCTTGTGCCTGTTAGGTGGGAATTCCTTTTCTAGATCTGCCATATTGTGGCGTTCTAATATCTCCCATTAATGTTAATACAAGTGACCTGTCTTGGTCTAAACATCTTTGCGTAATTTGAAGATGTAATTTACAGATATGGTGCCTGAATAATTTTAACAAACTATAAGTTTTAGAGACCAACTTTGCAGTATATAAACAGAAATTTCCCAGTACTTTGCAAACACTGCAAGAATATCAATAAAACTGTCTGTCTGTCTGTCTGTCTGTCTCTGTGTGTGTGTGTGTGTGTGTGTGTGTGTGTGTGTGTGTGTGTGTGTGTGTGTGTGTGTGTGTGTGTGTGTGTGTGTACAGTGCTCAAACTCTAAAGTAAGTGTGGAATATGTTGTTTGGATCCAAGGAAAGTATGTGGTCGGACGATGTAACACTTGCAATATTTTGCTGCCACCACAGATTGATAACGGCAGACACACACACACACACACACACACACACACACACACACACACACACACAGTGAATAAATCCTGGCATCGCCCCTGATGACAGAGGCACATTACATAACCTGAAACTAAATAAACAGGTCTCAACAGAAATAATTATTAAAAGATAGCCTAATATAAGAACATTTCATATGTGGTAATGTAGACCTTGATGTTTAAAAGAGACATATAAAGATTGCCCTTTAAACTTTGATCTAGATAACGGCTAAAGTCTGGAGACAATGTGTCTATATTGCTGTATTGCAAGTTATTTGTAAATGAGTGAAGTTTTTTCCTCGCCAAACAGGTTCGTCAGTAGGGGGCACCCTAAGCTTTACACTGGACTGGGCATCAGTAGCTGACGCTGATATAATATAGTTGGAATAGGATTCAGTAAGTGCTTAGAGAGGTCAAGTGTGCATGCTACGGAGAGCGCTCCTGATTTTACCTGTATTTCTCATATTTCTTACAGAAATAATTGTGTTGTACGAAGTGTGGACGCCGCATCATTCTTAGAAGTGTAACAGTAATCCTAATACACACGACTATCAAAATAGATTTGGCTTTCTGAAATTGCCACAGCAACATCACGACATGAGATACAGGTGTGCAGTATAATTAAAACCACTAGATGTCACTGTGTCTTCAGTGTGAAATCTGCTCAGTGCTCTGCATCTGTCATCTGACCAGTTCTAACTGCAGTAGAGCTGGGTCTATGATCCATCACAATTTCAGACATGAAAAACCTTCGGTAATATCTAGCCCCAACCGACCAGACCTGTAAAATCACAGCATCTGCCAGGCAGATCTTATTGATCTGATTGGTTTCACATAACAAATTTGACAGTTCTTCACAACTAAATGAGTGCTAGGGGTGTTTATTTTTTGGGTTTTACCAGTATGAACATTAGCTGCATCAATAAAACAAGCGTGCGTATTAAATATACAAGTCAGTATGTCATAATACTCTACAAATATGTGGTTCAAAACTATTTTGGTATCAATTTGACAATTGATGGAATGGCACAAATAAAGGGAAAATCACAAGTTTTTATTTATTATAGCCTATACACAAGCAGAGTCTGTGCTGCCAAACCACCGAAAACACAGATTGATGGCCCTGGATTAAGCTATTCCATTATGCAATCCCTTAAATTTGATTATACTGACAAAGACAAACATGACAGGCCAGGAGGAATGTCAATAGTATGAAAAATCACTGTTGCATTTGCAGGGAATGAACCTCCTTATGTTTAATTCAGCTCTTGTTCTACTCTACAGAAACCTGTGGGTCTGTGCAGAGATCCAGGACCCAGTATCAACCATAAAACAGTGTGTGCATGTATGTTTGAGCATGAGTCAATATGCCTAATTTAGTTCTGTGTGACTACTTTTGCGAACACTGCAAATAGTATGCATGCATTTACCTTAGAACATACTTCCTTTATCTGTCATTTAAACTAATTGCAGACTGAGGCACGTTATATAACTGAGAAAAGTGGCGGGGAGGACATGCAAACAGTGACTCCCTGACACCGTCATATTTACTCAGTGAAATCATATCAGCTCGCCTGCAGGGAATCTCCATTAAACACCTTTGCAGTGTGTTCCTTTTTGTGCCCATCATAATTTATCAGAGTCCCCTCTCTCTCTCTCTCTCTCTCTCTCTCTCTCTCTCTGAGGGGAAGCCCTTGTAATGTCATTAGAGCAGTGGGTGACGCATTTGGCACAGTAATCAAACTTGCTCATGTAGCTCAGTATTACAGCATGCTGTATAGTCAGTGATATTACTCTATTTGAGAGATTCAAACGGTCAGTCAGATTAAAAAACACTAGTAATTGAGTTTTTCATTACTTATTTCCACTCTCTCAAAAATCAAATGGGCCATTTTGCTGCTTTACTTTGAAGACTTTTGCTTTTAAAGACAGTTCTATGTAAACACTATCTTTGTATGCGAATTGAGCTACGGTAGTGGTTAAGTTTCTAAACATCAAATGCACATTTCTGATGTGCAACTGTGAACAGTCATGTATTCATTGTATTCTTCATAGCTGAAGTTCAGAATGAGCGCTGTCATTTCAATAAAAGCTATTGGACTGAGGAAGAAGTGTTATTTTTTTTCATAGTTTATGAACCTTTTATTTCTCATGATATGGACAGGTGCACTTGATAACTATAAGTATATTGGAAATGTTGCCAGCTTGTTAGACTTGGAAAAAGACACTACAAGAGTAAAGATTTTACCTCAAAGAGTGACTGCAATGGATTAAGAGATTAAGACTAATCTCTTAATCACTGTTTTTTAAAAATATTTATTTAAACATAGTGCTTTATTGGGTCATATTTACTCAAAGTTTAGTGGAGAGGTACCAATGACATCATTGGTAAAAGTATTGATTATGCTTAGAGGTCTCTGGCCTGCCATTTGGAATTTAGTTGATGGGTTATTAAGCTAAATCGTCTCGGGTTACTTAAATGTAAGTCTTGTTCCCTGAAAAAGCGGAACGAGATGCTGAACGAGATGAGCGCTTTGGGAACATCTTATAGTTGTGACGTTACCAGAGCATCATCAGACCATTTTTCTTCAGATCACTCTGTGTTTGTGTGCTATCACGAGCTTTCTTTCCTCTGTTAGGAGTTAGAATCTGTTAGGCAGTGCGCAATGAACCTTTTCTCTTTTTTGCTTTCAAAAAGATAAAAAAGGGGGGGGGGGGGGGGGGGGGATAAAAAAAATATGACAAAACGAGTTTTGTTTTGTTTGCTTGGGGGAAGAGCATGCTGCTCTCGCGTTGGGGCGGGGCGGGTGCGAGCATTGCGATCTGCTTCTTTGTTCCCAAAGTGCTTTTCTCAGCGCAACATCATAAGTGAAGTTTTTTGTAAAGGGAACAGCCAAGCATTTAACCAAACAAATAAACAAAACATGAGTTCTGCTAACCTCCTGTAGCAAATCTACACAGCCATTCAATCTAATGATGATCTAATAACCAATAAATGTAGCATTTAATTCACATTTAATGTATTTATGTACCACTGAAACCATTACCTTTATTCAAGAGTGGCATGAATACCACAACAGGATGTTATTTTTCTATTTATCCACCCACAAAACCAAACCTAATGTTCTCTCAACTCTGAGTCATGCATCTAAATAATGCATCTAAATAATACAATCAGCTGCATTCAAATTCAAGAGGAGTCAATGGCTCAAGGGCAATCTGTCTTGCCTCTGGATGTTGATGGTCAACATTGAATTATACTGAGGCACCATGAGAGATTGCTGCAAAAAAATACAATTTATTTATTTAATTGCTCAACATCAAAGTAAGGGAAAAGAACCCTTTCCTCCAGAAACAGTTGAAACAGTTAACACAGTGTATACGCTGTACACATTTAATATGCACTGTGCAAACATGCTTGCACTGTGCAAACATGCTTTTTGTGTTAACATGACAACAATATCTAAATTAACTGGTTGTATTCAAGCCAAAAATTTTATTTAATATGACTGAATTATTCTGAACACATTAGGTTAGACCAACAAAAGTCATTTTAAAGGGACTGATCAGGTAGAAATACTGTAGCTCATTGAGATGACAGCTGCATATTTTCCAGTTTTATAGTTTAGGCAATGTCACACAAGAAGGCACATAAAAAATTACAATAAATACAGTGTAACAATATATGCATGACAGGACCCAATGTGTGCATAATAGAAATGGAAACTACATGTGACTTTCAGATGTAAAAATGAAAGTGGAGATTTATCGTAAAAAGGACTTACAGTCCTTTTACAGTTATGTGATTCTCACCCACACCTATCAAATCACTTCAAAAGATGTATATTTAACCACTGGAGACATATGGATAATTTTTGTGCTGCCTTTCGTGAGTTTTGGAGCTTGAAAGGTCTTTCACTTTAATTGTATGGATCTACAGAGATTAAATATTCTTCTAAAAGTCTCTGTTTGTGTGCAGCAGAAGAAAGAAAGTCATATACTTCTGGGATGGCATGAGGGTGAGTAAATGATGAGAGAATTAAAAAAAAAAAAAAGTTTTATGTAACCTAATGTATTCAGCTTGATTTACTGATGTTAAATAATATTTCTGACTAAAACCGGTTCAATTACATGTTACCACCTGAAGCACATTTTTTAGCTTAACATTTTAGTATATTGAACAGAATGGTGCAAAACAAAAAGAGAGGCAGGCGATCCATCACTGCAGCACTGAGCTGCATATCTGTGAGGTGTGAAAGTGGCAGGACTCTGAAAAATGTGTGGAAAAATGCTGACACATAAGCTCAGGCTCTGATGTACACCACATCACCCTGCCCTTGACAGCTGTATGCACGACAACATTCAGAATTATATGTTGTGAAATCCAGTGGGTGGAATCACAGAATGCTGACTAAAAACATGTACATCTCCTGGTGTCAGGGATGATTTCTCACAGCCAAACATAGAAGCTTCACTCACAATGAAAGATAGAATAAATGGGAATACGTTCCAAGCACTCCTGCACAAGGATGGAGGACATTCCCCATCACATAAATCAAACCACTCCACAAAATGTGACAAAAACCAAGGGGTCTAGGGACATCCAGACACAGTAGGGTTCAATAGATGGATTGAGTAAATTAGATCAATCTGCAGGGTCATAGTGTGGTCATGGATGGGCTATTCATCCTCTTCCTTTTGATCAATATGTACATGCCCACTTCACCCCTGCAGAATCACTCACAAACTGTACTTTTTATGGACCTATAAATGTCGAAGAGTGCCATTGTCGATCCAAAGGCTGTGGAAGCGTGAAATTGGAGACCACTATGTTAGCCAGAAAGCAAAGAACTGTAGTAATGCATCAGTTTATGTATGTATTTATTTGTTAGTTGGTTTGTCCATGGAATGAATTATGGTATTAATTCCAAGTCTTATTGGAGACAATACATTGTTTGGTAGAGCTAATGTGTAAACTCAAATCCAGTTTGGATCATCCCCCTATACCCTTCTACCTACTGTTTCATCATGTCACCTCTTCAGAGGCCTTTCAATAAAAGTGGCAAAAATGCAGATGTCATTGTTAAAGTTACTTCTCACAAAACATGCTTTCAGTTGCTTCATTTTTGGGTTTTGTTAGGGATTCTGTGCAATAAATTGTATTTATAATACATAAATGAGCAAGAATACAATTATTATGTAAATAACTGCTTAGTGAGGAGCCATTCAGCGCTCTATGATTGATAGATTTGCACTGACATATTTTGTTATGCTGTTTTGTCACAATGTGCCGTTAAGAACAAATCATCAGGGAGGAAAGGGGATTAGTGGAATTTAACTCATCTAACTCTATAAACTATGAGGAATTGGTTTATAGAGCTCAGTGGGTAGGACTATCACCTCACAGCAAGATGGTCAGCAGTTTGAGTACCGTCTCTCCCCATTTGCATGTTCTCCCCGTGTCCATGTGGGTTTCCTTAGGGTTTCCCCCACAGTCCAAAAAAACATGCAGGTTTGAATTGGAATCTCTAAATTGCCCATACATGAGAGTGAGAGTGAGAGTGAGAATGTGAATGTGTATGTCTGTGTGTATTAGCCCCATGATGGACTGGACACCTGTCCAGGGTAATTCCCTGCCTTTGGCCTGAGACAGCTGGGATAGACTCCAGCATTACCCACAACCCTACATAGGACAAGCGGCTATAGAAAATGGATGGATGAATGGATTGTTGTTGTTATTATGAATATTAAAAAGCAACGCCACACAAACCAGAGTGCTGCTGTACTTATTTGGTTGTGCATGAGACCACAGATAATCACAGCCATAGTGATATTCAGTACAGCAGTAGAATTGCACAATTGTGAGATATTGATTTAATTCACCAGTTAAACAAGGAGTAAATATTGAAATATTCTGTAAACAAAAATAGGTCCAAAAGAATCCCAAGCAAGTGAGAGTGAAAATGTCTGGAAAACCACAAACACGGTCAAGCAGAGCAATACAAACAGAGAAGCATCCCAGTGCTGTTATACTATATATGAGCACTCCTAACCACCTGCCTAATATTGTGTAGGTCCCCCTTGCGCTGCCAAAACAGTGCCAACCCACATCTCAGAATAGCATTTTGAGATTATATTCTTCTCCCCACAATTTTACAGAGTGATTATCTGAGTTACCGTAGACTTTGTCAGTTCAAACCAGTCTGGCCATTCTCTGTTGACCGTTCTCATCAACAAGGCATTTCCATCCGCAGAACTGCCATCATTCGGAGTAAATTCTAGAGACTGTTGTGTGTGAAAATCCCAGGAGATCAGCAGTTACAGAAATACTCAAACCAGCCCATCTAGCACCAACAATCATGCCAATCTCCAAATCATTGAGATCACATTTATTCCCCATTCTGATGGTTGATGTGAACATTAACTGAATCTCCTGACCCATATCTGAATGATTTATGCACTGCACAGCTCTCAAACGATTGGCTGATTAGATAATTGCATGGATGATTGTTGGTGCCAGGCAGGCTGGGTTGAGTATAATTTACTCCGAATGGTGGCAAAAAAAAATAAAAAACATCCAGTGAGCGGGCAGTTCTGCAGATGGAATGTCTTGTTGAAGAAAGAGGTCAACTGAGAATGGCCAGACTGGTTCGAACTGACAATGTTTATGGTAACTCAAATAACCGCTCTGTACAATTGTGGTGACAATAATATAATCTCAGAATGCTATTATGAGATGTGGGTTGGCACTTTTTTGGCAGCAAGAGAGGAGCTACACAATATTAGGCAGGTGGTTTTAATGTTGTGGATGATCGGTGTATAAGCGGTTGATTCCCCCACACCGGTGACGATTCTTCTGGCATCCCTCCACCTCCCCATTTCCACCTTTAGATTTTTAATGCCTATACCAATTATTTAAAAATGTCTTCCTATTTCTCACTTTAGTTTAGGAGGGATCTCAGAGCTCAAACCCAGTCCTGTCCTTGAGCCCCTAATTTGTGGACAGCATGCCAAATACATTTACCTTAATATGCTTGACTACATTTACTTGTGAACTTGTAAATTTAGTTTATTGCGGAAAATTTAAAGCTGATGTATGTAACTTTTTCTGTGTTAAAGTACTTTCTTCTATCCCAGAATAATATGCAGTGATAGCAATTTTTAGTTAACTTTCTTACAATTTCGTGTATCTGTGGCACTATGACTAATTCCTCTGTTTGTTTTGAGGGACCCGGGACTCTACAAATGCCGTGAGTAGGGGGCAGGACTACCTAATCTGTTTGTTCGATCAACGGCTGAAGGGAGGCGTATTCAGAAAGCAATTTTGAATACATTTTTATTTTTGCAATTTTGTTTGGTGGCACTAGTGGCACAGTAATTATACACTTCAGCTTTAAGGGTTATGCAAAATAGCCCGTAGCATAGTAAATAGACACCTCTGCTGGCAGTTTATAGACTATCACTCAACCTCAGTGGCCTGCTCAAACAACTGATCAGCTAAATTCTCTCTGTGGGCTCCAAATAAACGCAGAGAATTGATTCAGGCTTATCTGCACAGAGATCCCAGCCACTGTACTTTCAACTATAGAGAGGGAGTGAAAGACTGGTTAGGTAATCAATCATGTTTTCTTTTTTAATTCAGGCTGAATAATGGATTTGATTAGTCAAGCTTGCATATGATAAATCCTTCACATGCTTTAAAATGTTGCCACACAGATTGTGCTCAATCAACAACCTTTACCTTGCTTGTGCACCCTTCAAATACTAAATAATGCTGCAGCATCAAAGTGGAACTGCCACACATCACCATGCAGCATTCATTGCCAGCAATGACAACATTTACTTTATGCATTTGGCAGACACTTTTATCCAAAGCAACTTACAGTGCACTTATTACAGGGACAATCCCCCTGGAGCAACCTGGAGTTAAGTGCCTTGCTCAAGGACACAATGGTGGTGACTGTGGGGATCGAACCAGCGACCTTCTGATTACCAGTTTACCAGTTATGTGCTATAGACCACTATTTAGACCACTATTTTATCCATTATTATTTTAATATCTATGCATCATATGACATTGTATTTGGACTCTGGACCATTAAAGCAATTGTCTCAATAGGGAGCATCTGTTTATTTTTATTTTTTTCTGTTTGTGTTTCATGGAGTTACAAGTGAAATGTGACAAAAGATATCTGTTTACAGCTTATAAACTCTAAAATCCGTTTTTTCATCATGGCTTTTACTTGATATTAATTTGATATGTGAGTGAAATAATATGCGTTGAATTCAGCTCGCTATCTTTCCAATCTGCTCAATAATTTGTCCGTTTGTTTGATAGTATAGTCTACAATAAATAATCATATTTCTTAAGTTATGGAAATGGAACATTTCTAATTTATCAGCAATTAAAAAGAATCTGGTAAGAGTTGGCTATATTGCCTGTATCCATTGTAAAGTAATTGAAACGAAAAGCTGTTGCCTCAAAGTCTTATTTAAATGGTCCGTAATGACACTACATTGTTTATTTTCAGTTTTATATCTTATGTATCTTGTATTTTATTTGTTCTGTTTTAGCTAGACTCAAAAAGTATGTGCTAGTAATTTCATTTTGACAGTTTTGTGTTATAAAAATGCTGCTACCAGAAATGCTTCAGGACCAGACATGAGCAGTAACGTTGCAATCCCTTTGTTATTGTTTATGTCCATAAAATGTTCTATTATCAGAGTACAATATTACCATATGATATGCAAGAAGCTAAGGAAATCTCCATTGTCTCAAGATTAAGGTCCTCTGAAGTTTGACTAAACCAAGATATCCAGGATGTTTCAATACAGTATACAGTACTGTGTAAAAGTCTTAGGCACATAAGGTGTTTCACAAAAGCATTTGTCATAAGATGGTTATTTATATCTTTAGCTGTATTGTGTAAATATACATTTTATACTCCCAAACATTACTTTTACAAATAGAATAGAAGAACAGGGAGCCCTGCAACAGATGGCATGGCACACACAAAGCCCCCCACTGAACATCGGGTTAGTCTGAGATTACACGAAAAGACAGAAGTAACTGAGACAGCCTAAATAGATAGATGTTCCAAGCTTCTTCAAGAAGCTTGGAACATCCTAACCAAGAAAAACTGTGTCCAGGTGTACCTAGGAGAACTGGTGATGTTTTGAAGGCAAAGATGGTCACACCGAATATTGATTGAGCTTGTTTATATTTACTGGAATTTGTATGAAGTTAATTGATAAATGAAAATATTTATGTAATTATATGTTTAAGAAACCCTTACTTTGAAAGTTTTTCACAAGTGCCTAAAACATTTGCACAGTTCTGTACACAATGGTTTTATAGGAGCATCCATGTCATGACAGTAGTAGTGACCAGTTTGTAGTAATATTAAAACACAATTAAAAAAATATTCTTTCAGAATCAGAACTTGTTATTTTTGGAACATTTTCTTCAGGCTAGCAAGCTTCCCTGTGTCTGTGATGAGTCAAAGTAGTCATTTGTGGTCAGGATATAATATCCTGCAGTAATTTCCTAATACTTTCATATTTGATTTCCTCCTAATTTCAATATTTGCCATCAAATATGTGCTCTGAGTCTGGGCATTGAAGAAATCTTGAAGGAACTCTATAGTAAACACCTGTAGATGCCAATAGGTCAAGATGGACTGATAAACAACAGCTAAACAACAAAAAAGACTAGAGGTGTGAAAAAAACTAGATTCTGTAACTAATCCCAATGAAAATGACTCTATGATAAAAAATTGATTTTTAATTTGATAAAAAAATAAATGTTTGGCTTAATATGCAAATACAATAATACATAGATATAGAAAGCTAAATCCTCTGCTATAGGTTTCTGTTATTATGCATAATATAGGTTTTTCTGACCCTGCCATTATAAATAGTTGCAGTAAAAAACAAATCATGTTGCGACCCCACAATATGTATAATCTAAATGCTATGTGCTTTTGAAAGCAGAGCGAGGATTGTTGACTCCAAGCGCTCTGGTTACATTGAAGTGTGTCTTTCTGCATCCGGGATGCACATTTAAAACCCTCATTCTGATACAATACACATTGAATCAGCATCTAAATATCGTAATATTAAATCGAGTGGCAATTCTCATCCCTAGAAAAGACAGTCTTATCAGTCTTACTGCATGTAAAAACAACCAAAGCTTGTATTATCTAGAAAGAAAGCCTCTCTTTCGTATAGTCATAATTACCCTCCCAAAAATCACAATGGGCCAAGAGAGTTAAAAAAAAAAAAAGGTAATTGAATAATGCACACTGATTAATAATTAAGCTAAATTATTCAAGCCAATTTCCCAGAGCTCTGACTGATTGCTGTCATTGGCAGGAAATTTGGAAATTGCACTCAGGCACTGAGACAGCTCCATCTCCTTCAGAGCAGACCTACTTAACACTGGCCCCTCTGGGGCTCCATGATGGCACAGACTTTCAGCCCTGTCACTCGGTATACCCATTCTGTACAAATTAGTCCTTTAAGTGATACCCTCTCTGATCACATGTTGTATTTCTAGGTTTTTCTTTTTCATGATTAAGAGAGCAGAACTGTAGTCGAGCCTTTTATTACATATTCCAATATGAGAGGTACACATACTGTAAGTCTAAAACTATTTTGTCATATCTAATAAATTCCCCCAAAAAGTTTGAGGTTTTATCTGAGGTATGTCTTGTTCCATTATACGATGTGAAATTTGATGTTGTCTACAGGCAGGCAGATTGGCTGTCAGGTGTCTGGATATAGTAGCAAGAGATGCAGTTCCAGCACACTCCATTACCCAGCATGCCTCACAAGACTGATGACTGCAGCAGTTCTTACTGTTATTCAATCTGTGTGTGTGTGTGTGTGTGTGTGTGTGTGTGTGTGTGTGTGTGTGTAAGAGTTAGGGCTGTAATCAACCAAAGAAACTCTTGGTCGACTGAAGTCCTGAAATTTTCGACTAAAAATCGACTAAAAATGTCGTTAGGAAAAAAAAACGTTACATTAATTAGCTGCGCACTTTGCGCAGTACTTGGTAGCCTTGTTGTCCGCCTAAATTAATTATAAATAAACATAAAAAAACTAGTAGGCTATTTTCAGTATATTAAATCGTTTTTGACCTAATTATTTTGCACTGAAATGAGTCTGACACACGAGTCTGTCGGCTCTGACAGCGTTGCATCACGTGCACCTGCGCAATATCATAGCCTATGATTTCCGAAAAAGTACTATGTTGTCAACTAGTGATATCATCACAAGAACTGTTGAGGAATATGCAACATAATTTAGACAATTCTTTTTGTCATATGTTATAATAAGAAGCTATAACTGTCACTGTCATTTCAGCCGCTCTGTGCATGTCCTCGCACAGAGCAAGGCTGAACATGAGCTCAGCTTCGCGGCTAAGACACCCACGAATAGACTATTAACTTTAATAGTTTTTACTTTTACTCTTAATAAACACAAAAGGCACGTCCACTTTAATAAAAAAATAATATTTATTAAACAAACCAGATCAAGAGCAGAAACGAAATAAAGTGCATAACTGAAAAATAAAGCATCTTAGGCTCAAAACTTACACAAACAGTGGGCAAATAAAAAAAAAATAAAGTGCCCAAATCCAATAAATAATACTAGAAATAAATTTGATCTAAAAAAATAAAGTTTGCACAATAATAAAAGGGAACCATAAAAGTAAAGTAGGCTACCTACAACACGTTATTCAGCCAAATTTTAAACGAAACTAAATAAAGTGATTTTATTTTTCCGTTTGGATGATAGAGGCTTAAAATCCAGCGTGGTCTGGGTGTGTCCGGGGGATGCTACCGTCATTGCGGAGGGGTGCGCCTAAAACGATTATTACACTAAAACATTGAAATATGCCAATTCTGATATGTTCATATAGTTTACTCAAAACAGACAGGGCAACCTAACGCAGACAAGTTAGCTTACCGCTTTTAGATGATATGTCATGTTTGTCGTCGAGCTGTGGAATGCAAACTGTTGCTTGCAAACTTTGCATTCAACCTTTTTCCCCGTTATCAATTTTAACAAAATGCTGCCACACTGTCGATGTCTTTGTTGTTGACATGTTAGAAGAGGACTGACTATTAAATTCTCTCACAATTAAATAAATAATATTCAGCATCAAACCTTCTATAGCCTATCTATCACTCTTCTCCAGTGGGTTGGGCTAATCCAAAAAAGTGAAAACAAGGGGGGTATTCTGAAGACCGACTGTTACCTGTGAAACAGGGGTGTACTGAAAACACCCCCATTAGCAATTAGTGCTTTCCACCTGATGAAATGACCGCGGCAAAACTGATGAAATAAACGCGGCAAAACTGATGAAATGAACGCGGCAAAAAATCGACCAATCAGAATTTTGGTCGAACCAGAACGTATCGACCAATTAATCGACTAATCGACTGGGACGTTACAGCCCTAGTAAGAATTGGATAAATGAATTACTGAGAGGGAATTCAGCCTGTAGTAAAGCAATGTGAAGCTGTGAATGGAGAATGCAATATGTTTACATAATTTAATGGAAATATAATGAAAAAGTATACTTGAAAACATAAAAACTATATAACAAAAATAAATATCAAATAACTTTTTCCTAGTTTCATTGGTCAATTTTTTGAAGAAATTTCCAAGCCAAATTAAGTGGAACATGAAGAATATTCTGGGTTAAATGCAACTTAAGCTCAATCAGCAAAAATAAATAAATACAATTGCACATCTCTTAATTACCAGAGTCTGTAAAAAAATAACAAAAAACATATTGAACAGTGGAAGTCTATGGGGCAAATGCACCAGAGAGATAAAAAGGAAAAATTAGCAGATCGTATTTTTGTTATCGAACTTACATGAATGCAGTGTTGGGGAGTAGCTAACTACATGTAGAGACGCTACTAACTTAACTACATTTTTCAGCTTGACATTAGCTCAGCTGCTTTTAAAACAGACTAGCTTTTCTAGTAGCTAACTACTTTTTCCAGCAAGTAGCGGTGTAGCGTGACCAAACACTACATCATGTTGGTCAGATTATAACAAATAACCTTCCTTATTGCGTAGAAGCCAAACTTTTACCGGGAAAACATCTGACGAACATGCAGCATATTTCTGTCTGCTGAACAGGACACGGAATACTCGATATCCCCTCAATAGGAAATGTCAAAATTGATTCCCATCTCAGAGAACCTGGCAGCATCGAAGCTACTGCCAGGTGCTTCTATGTGGGATCTAAGAACAGCAGAAAAAGGCTACAGAATTCAATTTGATCGCCGTGGTCTCCACTACCGTGAAACCGGAACAAGCATGTCTACTGTGGAAAGAACTGCAAAATCTCACTTGCCATAGAACATGTTCCCCTTCCAGAGAAAGAGCCAGGTTATTACAGCAGATACTTCCTGGTTCCCAAGAAGGGTGGGGGGTTGTGTCCGATTTTAGACCTTCGAGGCTTGAATTGCTCAGTCAGGGCGTTCCAAGTTCTAGATGCTAACTGTCAAGACGGTCGTGTCTCAAATCCAACCTCAAGATTGGTTGGTCACGATCGATCTCATGGACGCATACTTTCATATAGAAATTCTGCCACAACACAGGAAGTTCCTGAGGTTCGCTTTCAGGGATGAAGCTTTCCAATATCGTGTTCTTCCATTCGGCCTAGCCCTGCACATTCACAAAGTGCATGGATGCAGCACTGGCTCATTTGTGACTCCGAGGCATCCGCATTCTGAATTATATATATGACTGGCTGATACTTGCACAGTCTCAATAACTGGCATTTTAGCACTGGGATATCGTCTTAGCTCATCTGGTTTCTCTGGGTCTGAGACTCGACGTCAAAAAGAGCGTTCTCTCTCCCACTCAGGAAATTATCTATCTGGGGCTTGTATGGAATTCGATCATGATGCGGGCACAATTGTCTCCCGCTCGAATCGTGTCCATTCAGAACACCCTGAGCAAAGTTAGGCTAGGTCAAGGTTGTACTGTTCGTCAGTATCAATGAATACTAGGTCTCATGGCATCTGCATCCTCGGTGATCCCTTTGGGCCTTCTGCAAATGAGACCATTTCAGTTGTGGCTCAAAGCCAGGGGATTTCATCCAAGGGCCAGTCCCCTAAGGCAGATAAGGTTTATGTGCCACACGCTTCGTACCCATTCTATGTGGTTCAGACCCCGGTTCCTCACTTTGGGTCTCACTCCAGGTGCGTCTTGCGGTTGCAAGTTGCTAATGACAGATGCCTCCCTGACGGGCTGGGGAGCGGTCATAAGTGGTCGTCCAGCTCAAGGGGAATGAGAGGGTCATAAGCTCGATTGGCACATCAACTGCCTCGAGTTAATGGCTGTATTTCTGGCTCTGAACCACTTCCAGTATTTGAGAGGCTACCATGTCCTGGTGCGGGTGGACTTGAGCACATCAGTAGTCTCTTACATAAACCATCAAGGAGGTCTACGTTCACGCCAGCTGAACAGAGTGGCACAGCAGATTCTCCTTTGGGCCCAGGGCAAGCTCCTGTCAATCAGAGCGGTTTATATCCGTGGATGCCTGAATGTGGGAGCAAATTTACTGTCCAGACAGAAAATACCGATGGGGGAGTGAAAACTCCACCCCGAGGTAGTAGAACAAATCTGGTTAAGATTTTACAGAGCAGAAGTGGACCTCTTCGCCTCCCAACAGACAGTTCTACTTCTCTCTGATTCACTCAGCACACCTGGGGCTGGATGCGATGGCACATACATGGCCCAGAATGCACCTGTATGCATTTCCTCCAGTTTCTCTGCTCCCGGGAGTCTTGGCCAGAGTTCGTCAGCAAGAGTCCTGCCTCTTACTGATAGCACCGCGTTGGCCGAACAGGGCATGGTTCTCGGAGATAATGTCTCTCCTCGACGGCTCGCCTTGGGCAATTCTGGACAGGAGGGACCTCCTGTCTCAGGCACAGGGGACAATATTTCATCCCCAGACAGAGCTATGGAACCTTCATGTTTGGCCCCTGAAGGGTACCAACTGAGGGAGACTGGGCTTTCACCTGACGTTATCGAGACCATTCTAAGTGCTAGGGCTCACTCTACTAGAAGAAGTTATGCCAATAAATGGGGTGTCTTTGAAAGATGGTGCAGTGCGCATAATGCAGATCCAGTTAACTGCCAGATTGCTTCAGTTCTGGATTTTCTGCAGGAAAAATTAGCATCAGGCACATACTCTGCCACTCTCAGGGTTTATGTGGCTGCTCTATCGGCTTGCCATGCCTTGATTGACAGGATACCTTTGGGGAAACATCCCCTGCTCGCTCGCTTAGTTTGTGGAGCCATGCGTTTGAGAACTCCTGCTAGGACCAGGATCCCTTCATGGGACTTAGCAATAGTCCTTGAGGGTCTGGTTGAGACCCCCTTTGAACCTCTAGAGTCAGTGTCTGACAAACTTCTGACTCTCAAGATGGTTTTTCTTATGGCAATTACTTCCAGTGGCGTAAGTCAGGGCAACTATTTGTTTGTCATGGGGGTCGTAACAAAGGGGCGGCCGCCACCACGCAAACTATGTCACATTGGGTGAGGAATGCTATTGCCCTGGCCTACGGGGCGCGCAGTCTAGCTTCGCCAGTAGATATCAGGGCTCACTCTTCCAGAGAGGTCGCCACCTCTAAAGCTTTGGCCAGAGGTGTCCCTCTGCAACATGTTTGTAACGTGGCATGCATTCATAAGATTCTATAGTTTGGATGTTCATGCCACTCCGGGCTCTTATGTCCTTGAGTTTACATCACAAGGTCATGTCTGAGACTTCTTGAGCTTTTGTGAGCACAACTACACAACCGTAAGGGGTCCAGACATCCACAGTGTGGCAGCGTGGGTATTCTCATAACCCAAGCGCTAAATCAGGGCAGCATCAAAGTGTAGCTTTTTGATAGGGAAAGTCTCAGGTTACTTAACTGTAACCCCTTTTCCCTGATAAAAGCAGAACGAGATTCTGGACTTCATTGCTGCACTGAGGATGCCCCAAGACTGTTCTTCAGACAAAATACCTGACGATGTACCTGTGGCACAATATTTATAGCCCCTGTACCGGCACATCCTGATGATGTCACCGGCAGAGGCTATAAATTCTAGTCAATTTAATTGACGTGTTGCACACATATTCACAGCTGGTCACTCCTAAAGACATTCCCAAAGAGCTAAATCAGCGCAGCATATCGTTCCGCTTTTATCAGGGAACAGGTGTTACAGTTAAGTAACCGAAACGCTTTATTGGAAACAGCGAGTGAATTATTATTATAATATTTATAAATATAAAGAATATCAATCCATCCATCTTCAACCGCTTATCCGAAGTCAGGTCGTGGGGGCAGCAGCTCCAGCAGGGGGCCCCAAACTTCCCTATCCCGAGCCACATTAACCAGCTCTGACTGGGGGACCCCGAGGCGTTCCCAGGCCAGTGTGGAGATGTAATCTCTCCACCTAGTCCTGGGTCTTCCCTGAGGCCTCCTCCCAGCTGGACGTGCCTGAAACACCTCCCTAGGGAGGCGCCCAGGGGGCATCCTTACCAGATGCCCGAACCACCTCAACTGACTCCTTTCCACGCAAAGGAGCAGCGGCTCTACTCCGAGCTCCTTGTGGATGACTGAGCTCCTCACCCTATCTCTAAGGGAGAAGCCCGCCACCCTTCTGAGGAAGCCCATTTCGCCGCTTGTACTCGTGACCTAGTTCTTTTGGTCATGACCCAACCTTCATGACCATAAGTGAGGGTAGGAACAAAAATTGACCGGTAGATCGAGAGCTTTGCCTTCCGGCTCAGCTCTCTTTTCATGACAACGGTGCGATAGAGCGAGTGCAATACCGCCCCCGCTGCCCCGATTCTCCGGCCAACCTCCTGCTCCATTGTCCCCTCACTCGTGAACAAGACCCCGAGGTACTTGAACTCCTTCACTTGGGGCAATACCTCCTTCCCTACCCGGAGTACGCACTCCATCGGTTTCCTGCTGAGAACCATGGCCTCAGATTTAGAGGTGCTAATTTTCATCCCAGCCGCTTCACACTCGACTGCCAAGCGGTCCAGTGAGAGCTGAAGGTCACGGACCGATGATGACATGAAGACCACATCATCTGCAAAAAGCAGATGTATATATATATATATATATATATATATATATATATGTATAATGTATATGTATAATATATATAAAGAATATATTATTATTATTATAATTACTATCGTGCAGAACTATTTGATTTCTCCATTTCTTAGCATTTAATTAACTATTATTTTCATGTAAAATAAATATAATGAAATATAATCATTTATGGCATGTATTATTATACAACAATCTAGGCTCACCATCCATCCCCTTTTTTTGGACCTGAACAAAGCGAACAAATATTTGTAGAGCAACCTCTGTATGTGACCTGTATAGCTGGCACTTGCATGTCAATGGCAAAAAAAAAGTCAGAAAATACAATGAACATGAACCCAGGTGATGGGAGAACAAGACCTGAGTCTTTATTCACATATTATCCACACTAAATATTATGTGACCAGAACAAAAAATGCCAGGCCAAGGAGAGTTTATCATAAAAATTGTATCTTTAAGGAAGTAGGCTACACTTGTCCACAGCAGGACTGAAAAGCGTGAAGTATAGTACACAAAATATTTTTTAATGGCGTCTGATCTTTTTTATTTTATACTGTTGTATTTTATTTTATGGCCATTATTAACTGTATTAAATACATTTAATATATATATATATATATATATATATATTATATATATATATAAAATTAAACACATTAAAGGTATTTAATTAATATATTAATACATGTCATTAGTATAAATTTAGTTATTAATATTATTGGTTTGATAGTAACATTTAAAAAAATATTTCCTCATTAAGTATCTTCAATGTAGCTAGCTACTTTTTGATAGTAACTCGTATTGTAGCTAACTACTTAAAATTAAGAATAGCTTGGAGCTTGTCAAACTACAGTTTCAAAGTAGCTTCCCCAACACTGCATCATTGATAAAATAAAAACATTTTGTTCAATTGTTCAATATAAATGTAAATTTGTTTAAAAAATCCTTTTGAGGACTACATTTCAAGGTGGAAAATTTTTTTTAATGAAAAATATTGGCTGAATTAATGTTGTGGGTGTGTTTAAATATATTGTTTAAATATCAGTTTGAAATATAAGTCTGTAAAGCAGTATTAAATTGGAAACAAAAAGTTTGATATGCTTGGATTCCTGATTGTTTCTTAGGTTATTTTTACACTTACATAAATAATAAATGCTGTGATGTAAGTACGTATATGTCTGCAATATTGTGTGTGTGTGTGTGTGTGTGTGTGTGTGTGTGTGTGTGTGTGTGTGTGTGTGTGTGTGTGTGTGTGTGTGTGTTTAGAGACTAAAGCAGGCAGACTGCCAAGACAGAAAATGCTAATGTTAAATCACAAAACGCAGCAGCTTAATGAGCAATAATGGAGGCCCCACCTAGCAACTTACAACAAAAACTTAAAACCTTCTTTAAACCATCTTCTTTCTTCAGTTCAATATACTATGTTCCATCGTGGCACAAATACCAACAAGTCACATGTAACTTCATAATATAATTCTGTAATATAAAAACATCAAAACAGAGTCCTGACCCCACAAAACATTCTGCCAAACAACAGCATTTCAGGAGGCTTGGTCATTGTTTGATTCATCCACTCAGTTCGACTGAAATGCTGCATTAATAATATCACAAAAGCAGAGCTGTTGGATAATGAAAACCTCAACCACTTTGCAGCATGCTGTTCATTTCCATCACAATAACACACACACATACATGCACACATATACACTCCACCAGATCATTAATAGATGGTGACAGATGGATTTCAATGCCGGTGACAGACATCAGGAAACAGTGAGAAATCATCCCTGATGCTCCAATCAGGCAACCAATCCAGGATCAGCTCCTGCCAAGCTGTCCACACAAATCTAACAAACAAAAATAAGCATTCGTACATTAACTCAAGGTTAACACACACAGAACACACTCAGCCTTATGATGGAGTCTGTCAACAAAAAAGCAAGAACAGAATAACATTCTCATTCATCACTGCTGCCACGACTTGTTCTCAGAGCATGTTTGATCCTTTCAAACAGCTTAACAGAGATGGGTTTAGTTAAAAGGAGAGAAATACACTGTATATTACCCTTAAAGTGGAGAGGTTTTGGCAGGTCTCTATGGGCATATCAGTGGACTCATGGAATACATGCAACTCTCTTACAACTCAATAACCGTGTATACATGCATGTTTCCACACTGATTACACTTAATGGAATATTACAGATGCAGTACATGTTAAGCTCAATTGACAGCATTTAAAAAAAAAAAAATTGGGTTACAGTGAGGCACTTAAAATAGAAGTGAATGGAACCAATCCGTAAACGTTAAAATACTCACAGTTTCAAAAGTATAGCCACAAGATATAAACAATATATGTTAACATGTGTTAACATGATTTTTAGAGTAACAAAATCACTGTAACTTCAATTTTTGCTTTTTTTAAAGACAAGGAGGGATGAGTCAAAATATTTTTTTGTGACAATCAACATATCACAAATGCTGTCAATTTTTGCCCTTTACCCCAATTTTGTGTTGCATGTAAACCCCTTTACCGCCATTCTTTCCAACTTATCCAATGTATGCAAGTTTTATGTATGTGCATGTACGTTTACTTTTTTACATCAAAGCAGAGAATCATTTGATGATTTCCAGTCACATGTAACGTAGTTTTGCTGCGTTGTCAGATTTTTTTAAATAAACGGATTGTTTGTGTTATTAGTGTAATAAACAATTGAAAACAGTACAAAGACAATACATGTTTGAACTTTTTTTTCTGTAAATATACATTACGCTCTCATTTTAATTATGACCGCAACACATTTCAAGTGTTTTAAAAGTTTGAACAGGGGACCTTTCTGTTTAATAAATTAGCAATGATTTGGGAACTGAGGACACTTGAAAAGTAGCTGCTCAGTCCTAAAAGCCTTGTTATACAGTACTGTACAGTTTTAGGCACATAAGATGTTTCAAAAAAGCATTTGTCTTAATATGGTTATTTATATCTTCAGCTTTAGTGTGTCAATAGGAAATATAAATGTTAGACTCCCAAACATTACTTTTGCAAATAGAAAAGATTAGAATAGAAGAACAGGGAGCCCTTCAACAGATGTCATGGGCCCCACAAAGCCTCCCACTGTACATCTTGTCAGTCTGAAATTACATAAAGAGACAGAAGCAATTGAGACATCCTAAACAGACAGAAGAACTGTGGTGAATTCTCAGAGTAGCTTGGAACATCCGATCTGCCAACAACCAAAACTGTGTCCAGGTGTACCTAGGAGAATTGGGGCTGTTTTGAAGGCAAAGGTTGTCACACCGAATATTGATTTAGCCTTTTTTTTAACATTAGCATAGTTTTGAAGACATCCTCACTATACAAAATGTTTACAAAGTGCCTAAATGTTTGCACAGTACAGTAAGACTTCAGTTGCTACAACTATAAAACCTTGGAGTAATCCTTTTTTGACATAATACACTCTTATGTAAGTAGGACAGTGACTTCCTTTTGTCCCAACGTGCCATTGAGCTTTATATTGTTGTTTATTTGTTTGTTTATTTTTTTCTCAGTACTTGTCTTGCATTTTAAGTGACATGAAAAATGCAATAAACATATTTGGCAAATAAAGCACATCCTGACTAGGATTGGACTGCAGTGGTCACTGACTTGTGAAGACTGCTGTTTTATTACTTAATAAACATGCTAATTTCATTCTTGTGTCTTGCATTGAAGTTAATCAAAGAGAAGATTACAAACATGCAAATGGAAATTTATGCAGAAGTCAGTGCAGAGCCTGGCGCTAAAAAGGAATCAAGTGTGTAGGGAGGAACAATTGTTTCGGGAAATCAAACTATGCAAAAAAGTAATTTTAGCTATTCAAATTTCAAACGCAGCAAAAAACAATTCATCAGATGAAAAAAACAACACTAACCTCAGTGTATTCTATTAGCAATTGTAGTGAGATGTTAGATTTTCAAGGATTACCCAGGTTGCCTCTCAAGGGAGAATATGACTGACTGCATGACTCACACACACACAGAAAAGAAGCTTGTGTCTCGGGGGCAGGTGAGCTGCTGATGTCTCTGCTCATTATTTGAGCGTGTTTGAGTCAAGAGAGAGAGAGAGAGAGAGAGAGAGAGAGAGAGAGAGAGAGAGAGAGACAGAAAAGTTGTGGACAGGTCTGCTGCACCATCGATCGCCCCCTAATGAGCCCATTACTGCTGGATCCTGTCATTCAACAACACAATAATGCTCTTCCTCACACATGACACCAGAGAAATGGGCAGGGATGTAAAAGTCATCTTCTCATGGCTGAGAAACACATGAGTCAAGGTGACCAAAGCTCTTTAAAAGCCTGGGCTGTCTTTTAAACAAAGAACCATCAAACTGCAAATATTTTCTTTTCAGAAAAATACATATCATGTAAGCATAACAAACAGGGGGTTGATTCAAAACACCCATAGATGGCAGCAGATAGTGTGGGACACATGTGGAACCAGAGAAGAAAACTTTAGCTCACCTGAAACGATTATTGAAACTAGAGACATAACAAAGGGATGAGATGGGCCACTTGTATACATATGAATGGCAGAAATTGTAAGGCCATATGTGGCAGCTCTTGTCCCAAAAATAGCAGCTACAACCAGACAGAATCTCAGATATGTGGAAAATTCAAGAACACAGAGAAGTTCAAGTGCTAAAGAAATATCTAGAGTTCTGGTTCCTACCTCCTCTGTCCCTGATGGCCAAATTACTGCCCTTCTTCAGCACAATATCCAGTTGATACATTGCTGGCTTTGATGGGGGAGGAAGTTCTTCATTACTTGTCTTCACAATGTTGATGCTCTGCAGGGGAAGAGGAGAACAATAAGGTGGTCAGACAGAAGTACATCTTGCACTTGGATCTTCAGCACAAACTTCAGAGAATCTATACTTAGTTTGTTGGGTATGATATGAAGACTCCGAACATCTAAATATTAGTACAGACTGCTTCTTCTTTCCAATATAATGCAGAACATTAGACTAAAATAGCTCTGCTTCAAGCCTCTTTTTCTTAACTGTAAGATACAAGGGCACAAAGATTAGAGATGACGTTTGGATTTCACCACTGGGAGAAATCCTTCCCCTTACAGTTACATAATCAGTCTGCCTCTACTGTCACAAATCCAGGCCTCACAGCCTTGAGATGTTCAAAAGAGCCACCATGCTCCACTTGCCTCCCCTTCTGAGAAACTTTGAGCACTTGACTGACTTGTGCTGACTTATATCATAAATACGATGTTACTGTACTGTGCGTTCAAGTGATTCAAGTGGGAAAGAACATACCCATTTGGCAATTCCATATTTCGTTCTCTCTTTTTCACTTACTAGCAAAAGCAGGAAGCTTTTTTAGGGCTTATTAAAATAAGAATTAAAATTAAGATCAAGTTTTATAAAAATCATCTGCCATGATTCTTAAGTCAACATGCTCCCAACTCAGAAAGTTGGGGCTCTAATAAAATCCCAAGTTTCCCACTCATAAGTACGACTTTGTGGGGGCGTTCATGTGCATTGAACTCATAAATACGATCATTCTGACATGACTTGAATGTACCATATCATATCAATATATATAATCCCCTAACCCAACGCAATTTCTAAACCTAATCAATTAATAACAATATAAAACATGTAACAGGCAGGTAAACAATAGGCACAATAATTGTATTTACATTACACTATAATATAGATATTATTGAACACCTAACCCTAAACTTGAAATACAACAACGTCTGAATACAGCACGATAGCTCCAGAGTGAAACTGAAGGTTTTAATCACTGAATATTTTTATTCTTCCTCTTCGTGAAGGCAGTCACATCTCATTATAAAATTCACATCCAAACATTAGAATGTCACAAATAGTCACAAGACACATGAGGGCCAATGGCATTTGACATCACTGATGTATAAGCTGTCATAACACTTGTTGAGGCAGCAATTTTGAATGTCTACAGCAACCATAGTATCACCATGATGATTTGTAGTAAAAACATAACCACAATGTTAAACATTTTAACACACTATTACTGTAGTAATACCATAGTTAATTGCATTAAAACAATGGCTTCCACCAAAAAAACATGGTTACAACAATATTACTATTGTAAGACAATGGTTAATTTTACCCGGATCAAAACTTTCTCTCAACTCCCGAACTTCACTGTGACCAAATCATTGTGAGTAAATCAACCTTTATAGTAGTTTTTATTTATTATTATAATTAATATTAAATTAAATATTAAGAGTGGAGAAAGGGAAAAAAAATTGAGATAAAATGCAGAATCAAACCTGGGTCATCCACACACAAAATGCTCAATTACACCATTGTTGCACCCCACACCACTGCAGCAACACTATTAGGTACAGTTTGTCTTAACTTTCTCTGTATTTACCGGACTTTTGGAGTGCAAATAGCTGTGTAAGTAGCTTTGACATTTTGAAAACTCACTTTGTGTCCCATAGCAAGCAAAACAATGAGCAAATTCATATAATTTTAAAATGTAGCTTTCGGTGAAGTATTGAAATCCTCAAAAATGAATTGAATACAGCATCAGAATGACATTTAAAATACGGACAAAGGGTGACGTTTTGGTGATGCAGTTAATGGACCAAAGAGGACATTTTGGTGGCACGGACAAAAAGTCGCTATAGGAACGTATCGTTATGAGATCCATTCGAACACTTGGGTCAGACTCCATCTGGTCCATATGGAACCATGCAAAGTGAGCCACATCTGTTATTAATTAGCTAATGAGCAGACTGAAAGTTTCATTGGTTATGGCTGTTTACAAAGTTGTCATCATACCATAAAGATTATCAAATGAAGAAGAGACTAAGAAAAATGGAAAGGGATAAACATAGAAAGAGGGAGAGAAAGTACGACATATTCACCTGATCCTGCCAGATTATATTATACTCAAAACAGCACAGGAACAAACAAATACAATCTCAGTGCAATACTTTCTTTTTAATTGAAAGAATTCATCACTAAAAACATGCAGGTGCATGCAGCAGCAGTCATTCATCGAACACTCTTATTCAGCCTCTTGAGAATGACAGAGTTTGTGCCCCCAGGACTTTGCTATTGTTGTTTAAAAACTTTTCAGTTTAGTTTGCACATTATGAGGATTTCTGTTATCTAGCTGCAACTGATTTAGAGAGGCGTAGGACATCGTTAAAAATGATTCAGTCTTTTTCAAAATTACAGTCTATTATTAAGTGTTATACAATGACATAGCCCAGTACTATTTTAAAATTATTTCTGTAATTTTCTAAAGAAGAATATAACTGGCTTATATAGTTGATGTGTCATTTGTTATCAACTACAGAAAGACAGTCACATAACTAAAAATCCAAAATCAAATCCAAAAAATTGTATAAATACAAATAATCCAAATATCTCCTCTGAGAACTGAATGTGTAAAGTAAAAGGATCAGATCACTGAATCACTTTTTATTGGGATCAAAAGGGATTTTTTGAATCTCTTTGTTGTTTTGTTTGTTTTCTCTATTGCAAGCAATTTATATTTAAAATTAGACACATTTATGAAGAGATAAAGTGTCTACTGTATATTTAGTCCTTTAGCGGCTGTTTTTCTTAAATTTAAGCTTGCTTGGAATAGACTTGAATATAAGGTTCTAGATATCTGAAATTTAAATAACAGGTGACACAACTGTTTCCATTTGTAAGAAAGAATGAGCTTCATTATTTTAGAGTAACCTGAACTGGCAATCATTTGTAATTTACTGAAACAATATCTTTGAAATCAATACCTAGTGTGTGTAGGCAGTGCTTTGGTTAAACAGGTCAGAACAAACTATACTGAGAACTCCGTGATAAAAACATTATTAATCACTATTAACTGCCAAACTAACATTAATTTTGCAGTTTAAGAGTCAGCAAATCGATTCCTCTTGTCTATTGTTTGGTGCATGCACAAAACACATTACTCAGTCATTTGCCAAGAACAGCAACAAAATAAACATTTGAGGAGTTTTCCCTAATAAAACAATTCATCAAGGTAAAGAAAATCTTTTACTCTCTTACCTTTCATTTGCGTATTTAGGGTCAAAAAGCATTCATGCATGAGCAGAATGATCAACGCTTTACACAATAAGCAGCTCACATGAATAAAAGATGACAGTGATGAAGTTTCAGTCTCTGGAGTCTTATACATACAGTACAGTAAAGAACATATGATGAATGGAGTGTAGGATATTCCACACCACAGGTGCATCATTTCAGTGGACAGATGGCCCGGTTAAGAGGGATTTCAGTAAGGTAAAATGGTAGAGTGAAAGGACACAGTTGTGGACAGTTGTGTTAGAATTACACTTACTAAGAGCTGTACGTATCACTGTCTGAGTCTGTAGAAATCTATAACAATTTAGATTTAGAAGCTCTAGGTAGAAGCACTGGAAAATGTGGAGAGAGATTTAGAAAAATACCTTAGCTATTGTGATACCAACAAAATATTAGTTTACAAAAGCACTTTGAAAGATATGGCCTATAGGTAGTGCACATGTTCCAATTTGACTCTTTCATTCCTGCACTGTATTTTACAGCTTCAGTGGTGTGTAATTTTCAACGAACAGAATTGTACAAAAAAAAAGGTTAATTCACCTTTAAAAAGTGTTCTTTGACATTGAAATGTGACATTTGACATCTACAGACACTTGCGAACCAAGCTCACTTAATATGCTTTATGTGTCATGTTCAACACTGTCTTTTGTTTTTGTGCTCTTATTTTGAAGTTCCTGTTTTGTTCCTGTTTCCCCTTTGGTTTTTGTAGTCCCTTGTAGTTTTATTTTATGATTGGTTTTCCCTTGATTAGTTCTCTTTCCCTGATTGTTTCACCAGGTGTTCCTCATTCCCTTGTTAGTCCCTTTATGTATTTAAGTCCTTGGTTTCCCTGTTTTCTGTGTTAGTTATTTCATGTTTTCTATGGTTTGCGCTATGTTCCCCGTGGATTTTCTTGTTCCTTGTTTTCCCTGGTTTTGTGCTAAATAAAAGCTGCACTTAGATACTCTCTCATTGCCTGTCGTCACATTATGACAATAACTTTGAGACAGTCCAACATAAAAATCTGCTCATATATTATGACCTGCACTATCCTTTTGAAATGGAGATGCTTATGAACTGGTGCTATGAAAGTCCCCTGCATCCCAGAGCCAGCTATCTTATGTACTTTATATAAAAGTGCCAACTCCATTTACAACATGTCTTTGTAATGGTTCTCACAACCACATTTCAATGTTCCGATTCACAAGCTCTCGATTCGATATCCACTAATTTGGGTACATTTCTGTTACAATGTAAAATGAATTTTGCTTACATATAAAATGAATTCTCTCTCAGCTAATGCTCTTAATTATAAAGGAAACTTCTAGGCAACCCCTCTTGGTACAATCCAAAAATAAATATGTGGTCAATATATATATTTTTCACAAGGTTTGGTGAATGAGGAAGTGGGAGATGGCGATTCCAACTCAGGATTTCACTCTTTATTCTTATGAACAGAATACACACTAGCACAAGATATAACAGAGAAGCTTCAAAGGAAAGACACTATGGCAATGGCCAACCCAAAATGCTTTGGTTTCTCTCCCAGTCTCATGCATGCACACACAGCTATCCAGTGTCTGAATCTCTCTCCCCAATCTAGGGACTGGGAACCTTTTATTTTCCCCCGTCTCTCACTATGAACATAGAAACAGCAATTACCAGCAATTCATCTCAGGTGAAAACCCTTACCGTGTTAACGTTTCTTTAATCCACACAGAACTGGACCGAGCCAACGCTCTTAGTTTCCAGAACCACCGGGCTGGCCCAATCACTGTGAGATTCTTCTATTACTCCCTTACCAAGCATGGCCTTTAATTCTTCCCGTTCTACCTGTTACTTTTGTTTGAATAAGCGGTAGGGACGACTATGTATTACTACCCCTGGGGTTTTCTCGATGTGGAGTTTTATGAGATTAGTGTGGCCGGGGAGAGGCAAGAACATATCAGAGTAACTATTTTGCACCCTAGCAACCTCCGTACATTGTGACGGCAAGAGGTGGTCTCCGCAAATTACAGGGGTAATGTGATTGGCTATTAGATTCCCCTCCGGTCCGAGCTCCTCCCTCTCTGGAACTACCATTGCCAATGACATGGAGACTGCCTCTGTCCATGGATTTAGGAGGTTGAGGTGGTAAATCTGATGTGCCCCACCGCTATCCGTACGGACCACTTTATAGTCGACTTCCCCAACTCGCTGTGTGACCTAAAAGGGCCCTTGCCACTTCGCGATTAATTTCAAGCTCGATTTGGGCAGCAATACAATGATCTTTTCTTCTGGTGCAAATTCCCATAGCCGAGCTGCCCAGTTAAACAGCCGGGACTGACGTTCTTGTGCCTATAGCAAATTCTCCTGTGATAGATGCCCCAGTGTGTGGAGTTTTGCACTCAGGTCAGGAATGTAATGAATTTCATTTGTACTCTGTGAAGGTCCCTCCTCCCAATTTTCTTTCATGACATCTAACATGTCGCGGGGCTTACGCTTCGAGCCACTTATCCCAATTCCAAGCATCTTCGTCCACAAACGTACAAATCATATTTTTTTAAGGTCTGATTAAATTTTTCGACCAAGCCATCCATTTGTGGGTTCGAATTTAATACCCAATAATTTGTACAGCTCGCGTAGTGTACGTGACATAAAAGTAGTTGTTCCCCTACCGGGAATTCCCTAAGGGCTAGGGAGGATGACACCTCCCCTTGTCCAGTGTCAGCCTGATATGGAGCAGCCTCAGATGGCCCAGGCCACACCTCCCCAGACAGTGCTTCGCACAGCCTACACCAATTCACTTTCTCACAGGATCCATCCAAACACAACCCCTTCAATAATGATTGAAAAGCTGGCTAATTAGTTCCCAGCATTAACAGTTTGTTGAGGCGAGGACTAACCACCACCTAAATATTATGCTTTTGTTCCCTGAACATTACTGTGACAGTCACTACAGGATAATCATGAATATCCCTGTTAATACTCATTACTCAATACTGGTTGGAGGCAGTCTGTGGGGTTTCGGGGATATAGATCAAGGCCCTGACCTCCATTACTGGGCACTGCTCTTGGTCATGACCCGGGTCCCCACAACTCCAGCAGACTGGCCCAAACCTCCCACACACACTTTCACCTGGGATGAAGAGAAGGGAGGGATGGGGTTTGTTGGAGCAAGGAACCCCAACGACTTGGGATCTGGTCTCGGGGGAATGTTCCCCCATTTCTGGGAAACAGAACAAGATGGAAAGAAGGAGGGGGAGAGAGAACAGGGGAGGAGATATTAGTGGGAGAAAGGGCATGGGTCATGCCGGCCCCCAGATACACTGCCAGATGGTATTCCGCCAGCTGGATTGCTTTGTCGGCGGCACTGGACCCACTCGGCTGTCCCCTCCTGCAACTGGGAGACAAACTGCTCCAGCACCACAAGATTTATGACGTCATCACTGTCGCTGTCCTCCTTAGCCAACACCCATCGCCAGCAGGCATCATGGAGCTGCTGGGCATAAGCAAATGGGCAGCCGGCCTCACTCAACGTCAAGGAGCGGAAATGCTGGCAATGTTCTTCTGGGCTGCGGCCGACCTGTTGCAAGTTGGACTTTTCCAACAACGAGTAGTCCAGGAGATTAGCGACTGGAAGTTGTTGCACTGCAATCTGGGCTCCCCCGGTCAGCAGCAGCAGAAGGTGCACTGCCCAGTGTTCCAGCAGCCACTTCAGCAGCCACTTCAGAGCTTCAGAGCATTGCTGTGGCAATTGCCAAGACACAAAGTTGTGGTTGTCGGTCTCTCTCTCCCAGTCTCACACACAAACACACACACACATAGCTTTGCGTTATCTGTTTCTCTCTCCCCACTCTTTGGACTGGGAACCTTTTATTTCCCCTGTTTCTAACTGCGAACTTAGAAACAGCAATTACCAGCAATTCATCTCAGGTGAAAACCCTTACTGCTTCCTCTCTCCCCCAGATGAACGCTCAACCACGCCCTCGTCTCGACAATATTTTCACATTTTTATTGCTTACTTGCATTATTTGTACTATTTACAAGTATTCATTGATATGTGATACATGTGCATTATTGGTACTGTCTCTTTAAGACTAGCAGCATGAGCCAGTAAGCACAAATAACGAGAGGATGTACATGGATTCTTTAGTGTATCTATGTGTGATTAGAATTAAATGTTTCTTTTTTTTTTCTTTTTTTTATCAACAACTAAGTAAATTCGAGACATTATTCAATTACAAATGGGTCAGTGGATTTTGTCTTCAGACACACAGAATGAATTAAACCAAACTTTTACTCTCAACATGCAGTGAAATTATCTCAGTGCTAATACCTTCTCCACTATACTACTCAATCACTGATGAGTAAAATCCATCCATCCATCGTCAACCGCTTATCCTGTACAGGGTCGCGGGGGCTGGAGCCTATCCCAGCTAACATTGGGTGAAAGGCGGGGTACACCCTGGACAGGTCGCCAGTCCATCGCAGGGCCACACATATACAGACAACCACTCACAATTTTGAGACATCAATTAACCTAGCCTGCATGTCTTTGGATGGTGGGAGGAAGCCGGAGCACACGGAGAGAACCCACGCAGACACAGGGAGAACATGCAAACTCCACACAGAAAGGCCAGGGCAACCGGGGTTTGAACCCACGACCTTCTTGCTGTGAGGCGACAGTGCTAACCGCTGCACCACACTAGCCAGTGGCTAATATTAGACATTTTAGTCTAAGATATGGTTGAACATGCAAGTGATTTACTTCCATTATTGAGGGTTGCCACATAGAGTGGAAGACTGATCTTGGGATCTTGAGGCGAAGATCGCAATGCATCGAAAAAACTATATTTTTACCCGGCCCTAGAAACAACCTAAAATCAAATTTTAAATTATACACTAAAGTATGGATACACCTAATTATTCTTTATTATAATGTTTTCAACATTTAAAATAATAATAAAGTCATAAAATCTATGAATTAACACAAATGGAAGTATGAGAATTATACAATGATCGAAAAATTCTAAACAAATAAAAACTTACAATCAATGTAACTTACATTGTACAACTATTTATCTTTCCCTCGTGTTTCCTAGGACTCTTATTTTGAAGTGTTTCCCCTGGAAACCCAGTATGCTGTGCCCTCATCACTGTCATCTGTTCCTCATTGTTCTCACCTGTTTTCCATTCCCTCAATAGCTTTTAAATTTGTATAAATAAAAATAAAAAATTATTTTGTCAGTTCTTGTTAGTTGTTGTTTTGACTTCCCATTTTTTGCTTCACTGATCCTACGTCTCCTGTCTCATCTCATCATCCATTCATGCCAACATCTATGCAAATTCTGCCCATTCTCTCAAACAAGTTCATGAGTTATTCAACTGGGAAGTTTTTAGAATGGTATCAAAGGAGTTCCCATATACAGTATGTTGAACATTGGCTGCATTTCCTTCACTATCCATTCCAATGTATCTATTTCAATTATATATATATATATATATATATATATATATATATATATATATATATATAGAAAAGATTAGAATAGAAGAACAGGGAGCAACAGATATCATGGCCACAACAAAACCCCTCAATGAACAGTGTCAGTCTGAGATTACATAAAGAGACAGAAGCAATTGAGGCAGCCTAAATAAATAGAAGAACTGTGGCGAATTCTCCAAGAAGCTTGGAACGTCCTATCTGCCAACAACCAAGAAATACTGTGTCCAGGTGTACCTAGGAGAACTGGTGCTGTTTTGAAGGCAAAGGTGGTCAATAAGCAAGGTGGTTGAATATTGATTTGGCTTTTTATGTTATCTGCACTTTGTATGACATTAAGTGATAAATGAAAACTATTTATGTCATTATTTTTGAAGACATCCTCACTAAGCAACATTTTTTACAAGTGCCTAAAACTTTTGCACAGTAATGTATATATAAGTTTTGTACAGAAATTAATTTGTAGGAACAGTCTATATTTGTCTAAAATGTGTCCAAAACTTTGATTGGTAGTATGTAAATTGCTCAACAGAGGTATTTGGCATTGTATGCCTGATTAGCAAAGTGTCTGGAGATTCCGTTGAGTTGTGAATAGGTGCAGCATGCAGCTTGAAATCATAGATGTGCTTTTATTTGGTTACAGAGGATGGATTTGCTTATTTACACACACTGCAGGTGGAAAGAGATGCATTTTATTTGCATTGATGTTTTTTTTGAAAAGCCAGGAGAGGTTCAGATGTAGGTCAGGCTAAATGGCACAGTCGAGACTGCCATTCAGAGTAATATAGACAATAATGTCTGTAGCACAGTTCGCAGATTGGACACCCGATAAATGCATTCAATAATAGAAGTAATATTATGAAAGTTTGAAATTATGAAATATTATATATAAAGTAATATTATGAAAATTATACTACTCTCAGAAGCATAACAACAATGAGGACTCATGCTTTTCCAATACATTAAAACTATATTGTATAGTTACTTTGTTTAAAATGCTTTCTCATATCACAAGTTAAATTTAAAGGAATGGTTTTCCCCAAAATTTTAATTCTCTCATCATTTACTCACCCTCATGCCATCCCAGATGTATGAATTTCTTTCTTCTGCTGAGCACAAATAAAGATTTTTAGAAGAATATCTCAGCTCTGTAGGTCCAGATTTATAAACTTAAATATTAAAAATAATATTGTAACACTTAAGAAGGTAAGGAGGAAGGTGGGACCGACTTGACGAACACATAGACATTTAATGACACTTTTCAGTGTATAAAGAAACAAAAACATGCACTGCTTTTCAGCCAGCTGCATCAAATAATAAAGACATTCAAAGATGCGGACAAGCTTCGGATATCTCTCTCTCGTCTGTCGCTGTCTCTTCTCCTTAAAAACTCCCACCTCCCCACGCTGGAACGCGAGGCCGGTGGCTCAGGTGGAAGTCATTCACCACTTATCTTCCCTGCCTCACTCTGCCCAGATGCCACTCAGCTCTGCCCTGCTCACCACATTTCAGTGAATAAAGAAACAAAAAAACACACTTCATTTCAGCCAGCAGCATCAAATCATAAAGACATTCAAAGAAGAGGAGAAGCTTCGTGCATCTCTCTCTCTCTCGACTACCGCTGTCTCTTCACCTTAAATGCTCCCACCTCCCCTCGCTGGAAGGTGAGGCCGGTGTGGCGCTCAGGTGGAAGTCTTTGGTGGAGTTTTAGATACTATTTTTGGAAAACAAGCCAAAAAAGACTGATCAAAAACTTGATCAACTTTGTTGCAGTGTATAATGGGCAAAGACTACACTCTTTAACTCACAAAAACAAAATCTATCTTCTTAATAGAGCTGTGTATCGCCGATTTACTTCGCAATAAGATATACACGTGACACATAGGCTGCAGTATATTATGATTCAATACATCGCAATCCATCATGTTATTAATCTAGCTACAGCAAACGCGCATGTGCAACGGGTGTCGCTGCACCAGAAGGTGCCTCAGTCGGGTGCAGTTTCAATCTCTCCCCCTTCAAGCGACTCATAGACGTGCCGTTGACCGCACAGAGAAATACAATTTTTGTAGTTTGTTTATGATGTACATCCTTATTATTTTAACTTTAATAAAGGATGCATTAAATATATAATGCCAGGTTGTTAGCTTTTTACATGCTCTGACATGCAGGTTTAAGTGGAATTCCAGATCGGCTCTGCTTTATTTCACGATGATAGTGCGTCTGTTTTCCTTATTTTGCATTTTTCAATTATATTTCCATTATATTTTGTGATCTACATCACCTGAAGCTGTTTGGTAAGTTTAGACATCTAGACATGTGTTTCTTCTTCTCCTCAGTCAGGCACGAGCTGCTGTGCTCCTCTCATCATCATTAGAGTTTCCACATCATCATTAGAGTTTCATATTATCTCATGTTATGTAAAATGAAATCAAACGACTATTGACAATGAACATTTTTGTCGACAATTTTTAATCACCCTGGCACCAGTTAAAAATAACTGGGAGTCACACAAGACACCAAAGGGTGATTTTTGATCACGCTTCACTTAAGGTGTACGTGTTTGTGATTATTACGACCCTCCCTCCATCCTCGGGGCACCAGCTAAGGAGTTTAATAAAAATTATCCAAATGGACCATTCAATAAATTAAAAATATGTAAATTGGAGGGACTTGGTCATCTGAATAATCTGAAGGATTTGAGAGAAACCTAACACTTTAGAGCTCTTCTGTATCATCAACACAAGGAACACACAGTTGTAATTTTCAAAAAGATCAACAAGAATAACTAACAAAAACTACAAAATGGTACTACTATGCTTAAAGATAAAATACACAAATAGGTAAATAAAGTGCATTGGATGGAAAGATGGAAATGATTATTATATAATGGAAAGATAAATGGCTATTTCTCTGTTAATAAATAAGGTGAAAATGTTATTTCTATTTAAACAAATAACTCAGTTTATTTGCTATACATTTGATACACAGCTTATGCAATCTAATGAATATTAGATAATCATAAACTGATAATATACACTAATGCCAAGGTCTCTGGAATTTACATTGTACTTCCAGATAATTCAGAATGTAAGGCCCCGGACATTCTCTGGTAAGACAATGTAAATGCTGATATTTCTTTTATCATGAAAGTGAAAGAAATACACTTTTTAGATTGTTCTTATGACAGTACCGTGGTACAGTGATGGTATAAAATTATACCACAGGACTATGGAAGTATAATGTTACTTAATGATTACCAATTTTCTTTATCCAAAATGCAATACACTGAGTATCAGAGGTTTACATAAAGAGTGATATTAGTTAAAGACTGAGGTTTCAAGAAACACATAACCCCTATTAAGTTTGGAAATCCTGGATTTCTAGTACAAATGACCCATGGCCCTCCAACCTAAATGTAGGCCTAACCATTAAAAAGACATGATCTCAAGACCTTGTAGGAAGTTTTGCTCATTACTGGTTAAAAGGGGGAATAATGATCTAATCTCTAGGGAATCTAACAGAATTAATATTTAACACCCAATCAATGAATTCATCCACCGATATGTTGAAACTTGCATCTTTTTCATTCATACATGGAATATCACCTTGTTGCCAATGAAATAATATCCTAAATTTAGCATAAACACTTTATAAGCAAGTAACAGGATAAGACAGTTTAAGACATTAAACTTAAAGAGCATGGAGTACAAGACATTTCTCTTTGAATACAAACAAGACTTTATTAAACTATTCTAAACCTACTACATAAACTAATCTAGCGCATGCACACACACACACACACACACACATAAACACACAAAGTAAATGGTAAAGAAAACATGACAGAACGAACCATCAATCTATCCATTTCACCTTCGTATTAGCCCACAATAGCGTTATCGATTTTTATCTAATACACCAGTTTAGCGAGACATGGAAATACTGTCCTTGGTTACTTGGTCAGTTTATGAGTTGTTTCCTTCGTTGTGTCAGTGGTCTGGGAGTCAAGCTAAAGATAATGTGAGGGGTCAGTGAAGTTAATAGGGAATGACAAGTAAAGAGATGAATGAGCCGGGTTTCATTCATAGGCAGGTTGCAGCGGTGTGTTCAAGGGCCAAAGGCAGTTGCAGCAAAGTAAACAACTATCATCTCTGCTGGCATAACATGTCAAATAAATTTAATATTTTCATTCTTTCATTCTCAATCACCTTTTTGCCTATGTATTTTTAATCGCTTTCCACTCTTAATTAATCTACAAACAAATAGAGAAAACTAAAAGTTTATCCAGTCAGAATTTATTCCTTGATACTTACAAGCGAAGTGTGACAACTGTTTAACAAATTGCATGCCCAAAGCAGCGCCTGAGTTCTCGGGCCTTCAGAACTTCCACAGAATCCCTCAACAGTGCAAATGAAAGAGCATCTAAAGTCAGATTGTCAGATTTATCAGCCAATCAGAATTATTTATTTGTTCTTACTGGGTGTAATCTTTAGGATATGTCCTGGTCGAGGCCTTCTAGCTTACCTTGAGTGACGCAATCATGCTTTAACCCTCTGGGGACTGAGGATATTTTGGACCCTGGAGAAGTTTTGACATGCCTTGACATTTGTGCTTTTTTCAGTTGCTTAAAAACACATTAATGGCTAAAGTCTGATAACACTGTATTCAGCACAAACGGCTACAATAATATGTGAGCAACATGTGTGTACATGTTTGTATTTTTGAGAAAATAACGTTTATGTATGGTTTTTGAAGTCACTGAAATAAGGCCATATAACACATACTAAATATTTGTCCACAAGACTTTTGAGAACTGAATCTTGTAGCCTAGAGTTTTTGCTACAAAATGATGTAAAAACCATCCTGATCACTCATTCACACAAAACAATATAGTAATTTAACTTTTGTAAGACACTTTTAGTGTTGAAAGTTAATATGCGAGGAGGCGTGAATGATCATGAATATTTAGGTGATTCACACCTGAGGAGACGAAGACCCCACCCCTGGGCCTATCACTGAGGGATGTGACAGAAAGAGAATGAATGTGAGGAGACTTAATGATCAAAATCAAGTTTTAAGTAAAAAGAAGATATCTGACTATATATTTTCTTTACATAAAGACTTGACTTAATTTTAGACCTACACTACCATTAAAAGAAGTCTCTTCTACTCACCAAGGCTGGGTTTATTTGATCCAAAATACAGAAACAATATTGATATTCTGAACTATTTTTACAATTTAAAAGAACATTTTTCTATTTAAATATATTGTAAAATGCAATTTGTGATCAAAGCTGAATTTTCAGCATCATTACTGCAGTCTTCAGTGTCACATGATCCTTCAGAAATCATAATAATATGCTGATTTTCTAATATGGGCATATTTAAAGTGCATTTTACTCATTTAACCTGAACACATATTTGCAAGCACAAGCTTTGATGATAATGAGGCAGCACAACCTCTAGTTAAAATATAATATAAACAGTCATATTATTTCTATATCATATTACATATCATATTTATATCATACAGCATACAATTAATGCCTGCTTTAGCTGAAACATAATTTTAATGTAACTAAAACTTGCTCATTAGGACATATTTCAAATGTCAATACTCTGAATCCTGTCTGGCAAGTCTGGAAACAGTCCCACTAGTAAAATAAAAGTTAAAAAGTTTATATAAAATAGCATGTCAACTAATTAAAACTAATTAACTTACTCATCTGAAATTGTATCCTCGGCTGGATCAAGTCTCTCGTCAAAATACAAATGTTCATCGGAGTCCCACTCTTCTTCTGAGGAAAATGTTAAATCTTACTTACAATCCTGGAGCTTTCTTGCCTGTGTATCATTACAAACGCGCAGAAAAATTAACGACATTTGTTTACAGCAAATGGGGGGCGTGTACATTTGCACAGATCGTCTGAGCGCATTAGCGTATGAATGGCGCGCTCTGCTGGTGGGTGGGATCACATTATAGATAATTAGATGGACCTGTAAAAACGGTACATCGCTTTGTTTCATACAGATTACATATTTTAAAAAGTTATTAAAAATAATTAATAATTTATTAAAAAGTTGACATTTAAAGCTTTCTTTAGACATATGTTTCATGTTTGTGTGATTAGTGACGTGTTTCAGATAAATGCTCTCAAGCCCAGAGACTGCTGAAAGCTCACCCTTTTTTATTTTCTTTATTTTACAAAAGCACAAAGTGTCATTGTTGTTATTATGAGTGTACACAAATAAAAGTAGACCCTTTATAGTCTCTAATGATATCTTACACTTATCTGTATACCCAAAAATCACGGAGTATTTTAAGTTGTTTCTGCTGTAATGACGGAAAAATCCAGCAGCACGCGCTGGTGCGTCAGTCGACCCCAGAGGGTTAAGCGACGTAATTTGAAATCGAAGAGCGTGAGATCTTGCTGACGTGTCGACTGTCATCACTTCCGCTATCGCCAATGAGAAAGATATATTTATGGATTTAAAAACACGAGATGTCCTGTATGACAATGTGATTGATTGATTTATTAAACAGGAAAAGAGGACTGATTTTCACTTCAAGTAAATTGGTAAGTGCTTTTTGCATTGTTATAGCAACATCAGGAGTTTTCTAAGTGTAAATTAAGCTACTGGAGCATTCAGTCAGTGTCGGATCAAGTTTTGAAAAGTAGTGCTGTGCTCCATTCAACTCGGGAAGTCGGATTTGACAATGTCCTACTAGGAAAAGTGCAATGAAATGCATCTTGAAGTCAGAATTACAATTTGTAGGCTCGTGCAGAAATTCTCAACTCCGATTTCGCTGAGATGCAGGGGCATGACGTCACACAAACATGTCGAAATTCAGGGAGAAACCAAGAAAGTGATAAACATTCACTTTATTAAGTAATATCAATAAATTAGTTTGTTTCCACATTACTTGATATTAAAGCTTGTTTAACAAACGCCAGCAGAAACAGGCGTATAAAACATTATAATCTCTTTTGATAATCGTACACCTGAAGCACAAATGCTAGCGCTGCAGCATTGTTTATCAGTTGGGTTGCTAGGAGACATCTCTAATGAGAGTCAAACCCCTGTTAAGCTAACGGGAGCGTTGCAGTTCTGAATATCGGAGAATGAAATGCATTTATGGTCGGAGATATCAAGTAGGAATATCCCACATACAGCTTGAATGGAATGCATCATACCCGTGTACCCTGACGAAATGAAATTTATTGCAAGCAACATTTAAATCGCAAATATTTTTGGATAGATTTTTCCAGGTATTACAGACCTCCTTGGTAGATTCATATGAATACATTATTTTTGGGAGATGTTCATTTCACAACACAGTCATGCTGCAATTAAAATTAGGCTTGCTTGAGCATTAAGTGTTGCTTCAAGTTCTGGCTTTCTTGCATGCACGTGGTATTAATAGTTAGCTGTGACATAATGTATGATGCCCAAAGGCATAGAGTGTCTTATTCATTGTGAAACTGTGTTTCCTTAATGGTATGAATAACACAGAAGGCCTAGACTTTAATCCATGTCCCGGCACTGGATTCATATCATTAAGAAAACAGAGTTTCACAATGAATAAGACACCGAAATCATACATTATGCTGCAGCCAACTAATTATACCAAATTACATTTTAAAAACATGTCGACACATGAAAGCCAGAATCAAGGAGGTCTAATACCAAGAAAAACCTCTTTAATAATATATGTGATTTAAATTTTGCTTGCAATCAAATTAGTTTCGTCAGGTTACACGGTTACTTTTCAAAACTTGAAAAAGATCCTACAGTGAATGCTCAAGCAGCCTAATTTACACTTAGAAAACTCCTGATGTTGCTATAACAACCCAAAAAGCACTTACCAATTTGCTTGAAGTAAAAATCAGTCCTCCTTTCCTGTTTAATTAATCAATCACACGATCATACAGAACATCTCAGGTTTTAAAATGTATAAGGTTCTCTTTCTTAACGTTGATGAGGCAGTGATGACAGCCAACTCGTCAGCATATCACACTTTTTGCTTTCAAATTTCGTACATCTCTTAAAGCATGATTGCGTAACCCAAGGCCAGGTCTGGACTGGGACATATCCTAAATACCACATCCACCATGAACAAATAAATCAATCTGATTGGCTGATGAATCTGACAATCTGACTTTAGATGCCTCTTCACTGCAGTGTTGAGGGATTCTGCAGGAATTTTGAAAGCCTGATGGGGAGGAGCTCAGAATTCGGGCATGCAATTTGTGAAAAAGTTGTCTCACTTTGCTTGTAAGCATCGAGGAATAAATTCTGACTAGATAAACTTTTAGTTTTTTGCTATTTGTTTTTTTAGATGAATTAAGAGTGGAAAGCGATAGAGAATACATGCAAAAAGGTCGATGTGAAAATATTTATTTATTAGGCATGTTACACCCAGAGAAATCGCCACTGGTTAAATTATGTGGTTGTTTTAGTAACTGCGTTTTTCGTCTCACATTTGCTTTTAATGACACTATTGGTTTAGGTTTAAGATTTATGGTAGGAAGTTTTGTTGATTTAAACTCAATAAGGCATTAACCTTAAAAAAATCATATGTTTTTCATCTCACATTTGAAGGTTAATGCCTTATTGAGATTAAATCAACAAAACCTAACTCCCTACCTTAAACCTAAACCGATAGTGTCATTAAAAGCAAAAGTGAGATGAAAAACATGTTTTTTTTTATGACACGAACAGTTACTTTTTTGGTGTAAGCCTTAGGGTATGGTAGTAGGTTTTGTTGATTCAAAACTCGAAAGAGCATTACATTTACGTGCCCCCCATAAAGATTTTTCTGTTCAGGTTATTGCCAAGGGCCCCCATTTCACCTTTTAGCTCTAATGCAAGTGCCCACCGTGCACTCTGTACAGATGTTTTTGAACAAAATATTATGTTCTTTGTAAACGCCCCCAATAAATATGATTACAGTCAGGTGAACCCAAAACCAACCAGTATTCAGGGCTTCTTTAAGGCTGATTAATCAATATTGAAAATAAGTAATTTTACACATTCCTAATAAATAAGCAAGTATGGTTTCATGGTATGTCCATGGAACATGATTTAAGAACAAGTAAAGGCTTTTCATCACAAGAAAATGGCATACATTCATACATTATGGCATATTTGTTGGACAATATGAGCTTGAGTGATTGAAAGGTTCCTATGGTAAAAAAAAAAAAAAAGAAAGAAAAGAAAAGTGCATCAGATAACCAATGTGCCAGCAGTGAAAGCTACAGTAAATCTATCTTGACATAACAGAAAGCCAACTTAAAGAACTTAACTAATGCAGCCTAGTTTAAAAAACTTTTAAGCTTCACTCTCCATCACACTGAAACCCACTGTATTTGTTTCACACCAATTTCAGCACAGAGAAAGGAGTCATTCATCATTTCTGACATAACATGTCCACACACACTCATACTCACACATGCACACACCCCCTGAACACACTAGTTTGTGATAATCTACCAAATGATCCATCCATTTAGCAGGAGTCTTTTCATCTTGCCACCAGCTCTAAAATCACCTCCTCTTATCTGTTGTAAGGAAACCAATAACAGATTTCATCACAGCCGTGTACTCTGTATTATGCTGCATCTTTAGTGGAAAGCTAAACTGTGAGGATGAGATATGTTATTAAAATATAAAAATGAAGTCTTCAGCAGCTCCATGACCATACTGTATGTGCATGGAAGAGGAATAGCAACAATAACCATGAGGGAATCTACACTCACTATGGTCCTAATAAAGTGCCCAAAATGGTCTTCTGCTGTTGTAGCCCATCTGCCTCAAGGTTCGATGTGTTGTCCATTCTGAGATTTTATTCTGCTCACTGCAGTTGTAAAGAGAATTTATCTGAGTTATCATAGCCTTTCTTTGAACCAGTTTGGCCATTCTCCGTTGACTTCCTTCATCAACAAGGCATTTCTGTCCGCAGAACTGCTGCTCACTGGATGTGAGTAAACTCTAGAGAATTTTGTGCTTGAAAATCCCAGGAGATCAGCAGTTACAGAAAAACTCAAACCAGCCCGTCTGGCAACAACAATCATGCCACAGTAGAAATCACTGAGATAACATTTTTCCCCATTCTGATGGTAGATGTGAACATTAACTGAGGCTCCAGACCCATATCTTCATGATATTATGCATTGCACTTCTGCCACACAGTTGGCTGATTAGATAATCGCATGAAAATTTAGGTGAACAGGTGCTCCTAATTAAGCGCTTAATGAGTGTAGTTTGTAATCCAAAAATCCACAATTTGTAATAGAATATCCAAGTTTATTAATATATGTAATAATTTACAATTCTTAAAGCATAGTCTTAGGTACAATGCAAAGCCTCAAATGTTTTGTTGCTTATATAAAACTGCAGAAACAGCAATACAAATATAATGAGAATGAACAATTTACTCCACCAAATAAAATAGTTAATTAGCCTGACTGTAGGTTGTTTATATTTTCCATGCAGCAACTTGAAGCATTACAGTAATATAGAAACATACTGATGTGTGATCACTGGAGTGTGTACTGTATCTGCTATTTTCATTGGCTTTGAATATGGCTTACTCCCTCAGAACTACTCCATCAGAATACTAAATAAGGTCCAGATAGTCCAAAGTACAAACAAAAAAACAAACAAACAAGACATACAAGAGAACTTGCTGGTGTCGAACCCTGGTCTTTTGGGTTCAAAGTACAACGCTCTATCAGTTGGACCACCTCGCAAGGTAGACACACTTGAGTAAGGTTGTATATGTAGTTGGTTATGTAACACAAGTGTTAAAATGTATCGTCTTTCAAATCTTGCGTTACAGTAAAAGTGTTTTGATGTAGTAAGATGTGTGAGGAATAGAGCGAAAAATACATGTTTACAAACTGTTAAGCTGTTTTACTCATGATTTGTGTGAAAGTGAATAAAACTCATTGCTTTTGTTGCGCCTCTAAAGTTTATTTTACCAGAAAACTCCAGCAATACATAGAACGGGCACATATTTTTTGACTGATTTTGACTGTAGTTATACATTAATAATGTTTTTAATATGAGTCCAGTTCCCTTACAACTCAGTACACTTGACATGCATGCTAATGCATATGGGGAGTTGTCCTTCCACACGACCTAGTTGAAACAATAACAGCAATATTCTAATATTGGCTATGGTGTTTGAGCCCTGCCCTATTAGTCACAAAGCCTTCCTCTATAAAAGCAAGTGTACAAACACCATTCCTCAGAATGTTCTACCTTGAAGACAGCGATTCATCTCTGTCTAGAAGCCCTCAACTGATTCGCCATCAACTACACGAGTCAGTGGGTGGAATCTTCACGGAAACGAGAAGACTCTCTGCTCCCCTGCAGTGCTCCGGCGAACATCACTCTGCCTTGCCGCTTGATGTTTCACTACTGAACAGGCCACTTCAGCATCCTGATTCCCCGGAGCGCTTCGGCTGGTGTTCTGTATCCTTATAAAGCATTTTTATATTGTATACTGTATGAATACGTACAAATATTCTAAAAGAGCTTACATGTTCACGTCTTTTTAAAGATGTCTTTCTGTAAGTGTTCCTAGTGTGAGAGGCATATCCCGCCGTCAGATCAGTATGAGAGCTGCATTCTCTGTCTGGGCCATGCCCATGCAGGGTCAGCTCACATGGAGGAAGACTGCCCTCAGTGCGAGGGCATGAGTCTCAAGACACTGCCCTCACATATTGCCCTTGTTCTGAAGGATGATTCAGCTTCATGCGCCCTCCCACCCGAGGGATCATATGAGGAGGCAAGGTGGGGCCATGAGATTGAGCATGATGAATTTGAGGTGGAACTCATGCCAGCACATGTCCCGCGAGCCCCTCAATATCCATGCAACGCGTCTATGCCAATACATTATGTGTGTTTTGAGATCCAGACCTCCTCCAAAAGTGCACGGCCTCATCTCATTTGGCAGTTCTGACGCAGGGGGTGATGACGATGTCATGTCTCTCATTGCATCTGGTGAGTGGTCACTGGATGATGCTACAGCCCCTCCCCCCAGCGAGGGCGAGGAGCGTGTATGCTTCACTGACAAGGAGATGCTTTGCGTCCTTTCAAGGGCGGTCAAAGAGCTCGATATCGAGTGGTCTCCTCCAGAGGAGCCTACACAATCTAAGCCTTGATGAATGGCTCCTGCAATCTGGACGCCGTCAAGAGACCGTGTCTCGTAAATCTGTCCCGTTCTTCCCTGAAGTTCATAACGAACGGTCAAAATCCTGGCGCACTCTATTCAGCTCACCCGCACAACGAATACATCCTCTTGACTAATGTCCACACTGGCTGGAAGAGCATACTTAGCGGTGGGCCAAATTGGTTCAGCACTCCATGTGATGACGGTGCTCCAAGTTTTCCAAGCTAAGCTCCTCAAACAAATGGACGAGCAAGGCTAAGATCCTGAGACATTCAAAGAGCTCTGCACCACTAAGGACTTAATGCTGTGAGCCACGAAAATCACTGCGCAGGCCATTGGTAATTAAAATTCTCATTGCAAAAAATTCCTCATAAATCTCCCCCCATTTATTTGTTATGCTGTATATGGGTGCTACATGCATACAATGAGCGCACCTGCCAGTTCAGACTGTCTAATCAGTTCTTTCTGTGCTATGGAGGATGCACGAAAGGAATGTCCGTCTCCAAGCAAGACTTCCTCACTGGTTTGCTGATGCGATTACCCTGGCTTACGAGTCGCTGGGTAAGATCTGCTCAATTGGTGTTAAAGAACACTCAATTAGAGGCATAGCCTCCTCATGTGCATAGATGAAGTCCTCTCAATTTAGAGCACATCTCATTTCTCATTTCATTTACCAAGCATATATTTATGCCCCTCACCTTAAGTATGGGCTCCCCATAATTTTACACAACCACCTGCATCAAGTCATTGTAATTTACCAGAAAGTCACAAGCACTTTCATTATAAATAAAACTCCCTTCCCGACTGGGTTCATGAAGGGGTTAATTCATACTATATTACTATAGTTAATTTATTAATTTTGAGTGCTCCCCTCCTGGCTCAAAATGATTGTCACTCACTTGCATGTCGGTACTTGTTACTAATGTCAGTCACCGTCCCACGGAACTGCAGCATCATGTTTCCTCCCTGGAAGGTTATGTCGTGTAGTGCGCCGTGATGGGTTTCTGTTCCCCATATGCATTAGCATGCAATGCTTCGGTTATGTATGTAACCTTGGTTCCCTCAGACGAAGAGAACGAGACATTGCGAACACTAGCTGCACTACAAGACTCAAGAGTTCTTCTGAGGTGTGAGCGATGCGCTCCTTGTCCCTCAGTCAGAAAATTCTGAGGAATGGTGTTTGTGCACCTGCTTTTATAGCGGACAGCTGCGCCTAAAAGGACATGGCTCAAACACCGTAGCAATATTAGAATATTGCCTTTATTGTAGAGAGATTTCATCTAGGTCATGTGGAAGGACAACTCCCCCTATGCGTTAGCATGCAATGTATCGTTCCCTTCGTCTCAGGGAATCGAGGTTACATATGTAACCAAGACGTTTTGTAGAATCCTTCAGCGCAGGTCACAGATGAACACAGAGGAATAATAATTTTAAAAAATAGATATATTTATCTATCAGCTTAGATTTTTGCAGATAACCAAAAAAGCAACAGTCCAAAAAGCAACTAACGACACAGATTAATCGGTAAGACTGATAAACCACAGCACACAAACCCAAAGCACACAGGCCACAGAGATATCACCCAGCTTATATGCCTAATTCTTCTTTTGTAACAACGTATCACAAAAAATAACAACATCACCTGAAGGCAAAACCAGGCTGGAGAAGCAAAGTGAAAACAGTCTCATCGCTCCAGTAATCTGCCAGGATGTCTTTTTAATTATTAAGAACATATGGGGAATGTTCCAGGCAGCATTGAAGTGAGATCAAGTCCAACGCCTACCCAGAGTTTCGAGCTACGGGAAGCTCTAATCCACCCTCTGCCCACTCAGCCTGAACACATCGGGCCGGTGTGCTTGTTCCATCAGCTGCTATTTCTGTCAGACCCATGCCATCGGAGACAGGCTGGGCTGAAGCAGATGCACTGTGGGGTTTGATACACTCCGTACAGCATAAACGAATCCACAAGGTCCTTTATCATGCTGCTTATGTAACGCTTTACCATGCCAGAACAGAAGTGCTACAATTACAGAGCGGATAATCAAAGTGGAACCCAACATGGTGGTGGCAAAAGATATGATTGCTGGAACAAAATGGTACATGGTAACTGTACAATAGATTCTGAAATTCACCCACAGAAGATGACTGTGAGGAGTATATGTACACATACACACACAAAACACACTGTAGTATAGTTGTCACTGCTATTTTACGTCAAAAATACAACCCACTAAAATTGAAAAAGTAGCAACATGCAGCTGTTACCTTAAAAATCTCTTTCTACTGGATCTAACCCTTAATCACTGCATTGCATTTTAAAGCAAAATCAAAGTTGTACCAAAGATGCAACCTGCAGAGACACATTCTTCACTCTTTTTCTATCAGTTTGAATCTTATTAACAATGAAGAAAATCTAATTTAAAATCTAAAAGTAAATGACAGTAATTATTGTAATAAGTTAAATGAACGAAAACAAAAATGTTATAACTAGGGCTGTCAATTCAAAAAAAAAAAAATAACGCAATTAATCACAATGCCCCGAACCGTAATAAGGAAGATTCCTGAGAAATGCAAGCTTGTAGTACCACCTGTTTACTCCAGATGGTAGTAATTGAAACTTTAGCTGTATGGGCAACACGCAGTTTATACAGTGAACAAAACAACCCTTCAACAGACAGCACAACACAAACATGCATTACGTTCTTGCATTCAAAACACTTGATGGAGCGCAAATCCGAAGGGATCTCAAGATGTGTTCTAAGTATTAAACTATATATAACTTGACACAGTGTCCTAAAATGTTTATGTTTATGACACAACACAGTGTACAATGTACACGCAGGTGTACATTGATGGGTCCTTAAACGAGCCCTCATAAGAAATCTCGAAATGATTAACAAATTCACTTGCAAAATGGATTGCTGTGAACTATATGCCAATGATTGATTTATGATCAATAATATGGTAGTAAACAATAGATTGTATAATAAAAAATATTTGTATATGCGATTAAATGCGACTAATTAATCGGGACACCATGTAATTAATTTGATTAAAAATGTTATTCGATTGACAGCCCTAGTTATAACAGTATGATAAAACAGTTTACAATGTTCTCAGTGCTTGTTGAATAGCAATGTTCAGCCAGCAGGACATTTTTACTGTAAACTGTACCATGTAAAAAAATGTAATGTTGGCAAACTATATCATTGGAAAGGTCTAAGTGTTAAGCTTTGATATTTTATCACTGTTCCAGCGACAATAATATGTGACAGGAGTAGAAATTTTAAAAAGTGCAAAAACAATGCGGGAATGCATACCTTCATTATGAAATATAGAACCACAGATAAATCCAGTCTGTCACATATGAGTACACTTTTCATGGCAAGTGTACACATGATTATAGTTTTAGTCCAAAAAGCTATATGTCAGAGAAATAATGACTGAATGCAAATTGTTTACATCAGAATTTTTCTGAGAGAATAATTGTGCATAAACATTCTTCAACACATAAATACAAACAAAATAGATGTATGGATAAGACATAGAAAAAGCTTGCAGGAGCCTAATTTTTTTTTCTGTCATTTTCAAATATGAAACATAACTTATTGAGACTTTTGTTTGAGGCCTTTTTCTGGGTTGCTCTGGCACATTTTTAATATATATATTAATATATAGCAATTAATAGCTGACTGTTTAATGGGTTAAAAGAATTAACACAATTAAAGCAGAATCTGTATTTTTGCAATTCCTGAAATTTCACTACATTTTTTTCCTGTGATTAAAATTGCATATGTAAATTTCCAGGAGGTACACACTCGGACTTGACTGCACACTTAGCACAGTAATTGATTGTGTGGAGCAGTGCCTGCTTATTAATTATGCATGACACATGTCCCATACATAATAAACACAGGAGTGGATTTACTGTATGGAGAATGGAGTCCTCACCAGCAAGTGGCGAGCAAGTTGCCATATCTCTTGCATCGTCCGAAAACGCTCACTCACTAGTCACGTTCAGAAAGGCGAACTACCCTGTTCCTCTTGATATTTTTGAAGAAGTCGTTTTTGGCAGAAGTAGTACAAATAGCATGTGTGCCATTCCAAACTCAGAAACTGCCATCTAAACCAGTGTATATGTCGAAACAGCACAATAGATACTGAATGGCAGCCAGAGAAAACAAAAGTTTTGAGATTTTAAAGTTCAGCAAATTAAACTTCAGCATTTTTTATCTTACTTTTAAATTAAAGCTTGATATGAACTGAATCTGCCTATTTGATCCTATAATTAAAAAAGTCCACTGCAAACTGCCAGAAGATTTTGCCCAATGTTTAATTACAGCATGTCCAATGATATTATGGCATGTTAACATATACTTTTATCAAAAACTCCTATATATTTTTTTGCTTTTTTCCTTATATTACTTTGTACATTGAAAAATGTATCCCTAATAGTGTCCTCTTTTAGAAGATATCAAAATTATGCCTGTACCCAAAAGGGTTCCAAAACTGCTCCCATTTAAGTTCGTTTTTCCAATAAAAGTTTTTCTCAATCGCTTTGGCTCAATTCTCAAATGAGAATTATTTTTTTATAACATTAAGTGGCCCGCCACAGTTTCATAATAAACTAAAAATATTTTTACACTTCTCATAATAATATAAAATAGCTTTGTGTTTTGCACCGTTGCTTCTGCAAAGCATCTCTCTCTTCAAGTCAGCATCTGAGGAGCAAGTTCAACACAGGTAATAACTTATGCTTTATTTCTTTGATGGCTCAAATGTACTGTATGCTCTAGTCGATTTTGTGTTTGGCCATTTGTGAACTGCATTAAACTCCATCTCGTTTACCAAAATATGTGTGTGACTTTTTGTTGTGTCATCGCCATTAATATCTATACAACCAATGTGTTTATGTTTAAATTACTACTAGAGCACAAAATGTATACACCAGATTGATGCATTTAACTTGAAAATGTACAAAGTTTCCCAACCAAGAGGGCCCGAGGTCCACTCACCACAGTCTCACAAAATCCTGTAGGAAACACTGTAGGGTATGCCCTTTTCATGTTTGAGCACCAAAAGAAAAATTCTTTGAACAGGTTATTTCTGTTCTGTACACGTATAACCGAACACAACCAAATCCACTCTGTATAGTGACAACCGTACTGACATTAACATGCATATTGTGTAGAGAAACTAAATTGAGCCATTTTATCCCCTATATTCTGAATAATCATAATTTAAGGGGTGACTCCTTTATACCGATAATCTCAAGGATGCACTATAATACATTTATTATACTATAATACATTTATTATACAATACAATTATTATTTAATTATTTTTAAACACGATAAAGAATCATATCTTATCTAATTCCACAACAAGGCTCCAAACAAAAAATCAATTAAGGAGCCATTGGCTCCTATAGGGGGAAAAACAGGCGCCAAATATTTTCATTTTTAACTCCTTCCATTCCTTTTCGTCCCACAGCTCGCATGCAAGAAAAACTGCACGTGCTAACAGTGTAGTCTGTGGAGCATTCTTCGCAATTATGTGATCATGTGCATTTTTTATGCTTGTTACTGCCACCGTGTTTTCTCACAGTCTCTTTTTTGAAATGGTTAGTTCCTGCAATGAACTCCGTTTTCCCCGCTATTTCTTTGATATAAACTTTTGTGATGTATCTTGGGAAATGTAATGCAAATTTTAAAATCAAAGGGAGTAAATTTTTACTGTCGCCAATGGCGACCTTGACAGAAAATACACTCGCAAATAAATTTATTTGGTCACAAATGCGACCATTTTTAGTCGCAGTTTGGAGCCCTGCACAAGGATGATGATTTATCGACTTTATAGACATTACATTTTTATCGTCTGTTAATGCTGAACTTCTGTAAAGCTGCTTTGAAACGATGTGTGTTGTGAAAGGCGCTATACAAATAAAATTGACTTGACTTGACTATTGCATTTAAATGTGGTTGTCATTCCCGAAACTTAGCAGTATGTACATGGTTTAAGTGAGTCAGATTCTATCATGATTTCATGGCTTGGTGATTAATTTTAAACCCACATGCAATTTAGACTAATATTCTCTCATAAATCTGCTGCTGCTAAAAAGCAATAGCATCTGATGTGTAATGTGCAATATACTGCCACACTTATTTTACCATTTCCTAAACCGTGAGGGAAACGGAAATGTTTTTGTGATAAAGTGAGTGAGTCATGCTTGAGAATGAATCTGTGAGAGAGTGGTTTTCTTTTAGCTTTAGGAGTGAAGGTTTATAGTTGATGAGTCATGAACTTTTCTCTCATCTCTTGATCATTTATTTATTTTCAGGAAATAATAGTCTTGTGTATTGAGAACCTATTGGTGAAGAGTTAGGATTTTTTTTTTTTTTTTTTTTTGAAGACTGACTAGAGCCTCTAGACCAGTTGAAGACCAGCTTAGCCAGTCTGGCAGAGCAGCTAGACCATTTAAGAACAGCAAACTATCTTAGGATGCTTTAGGCTGAATTTTCAGCAGGGAGTTCCCCTTCTGTCACTCACTCAACGTTATGTCAAATGAAGAGACACAAGGGGTCTTCCTGTGACACCGAACATACCTCTGAACCTGAAAAAAGGCCAATTTCAAGTTGGCAGACAGAATTTGCATGCCCCGCCCCGGACATACGGGTATAAGGGGAAGCGGGGCAGCGAATGCCAGTCAGGATTTTGCACTGAGGAGCTGAAAATAAGGTACGGCCATTTACAGTGCTATTTCTAGTGCTGTGGCAGAAGGGACACAACGTCTCGTTCCCTCCCTCGGGGAACGGAGGTTACAACAGTAACCATGATGTTCCCCTTCTGTCACTCACTCGACGTTGTGGGTTAGAGACTGAGGAAGAGGCCTAGAGAGGCGTCTTCAGAGCTCGTCAACGCTGGGGTGCCGGGGAGCGAGGTAGCTGCGTCCAGGGAGTCCGCTAATTTCCTATTCTTTCAGGAGCGAAAGACCCTGTGGAGGCCACACCCTGCCCAGTCTAGGGGGAGGTAATGTGTGGCAAATACACCACGAGGGTTGTGAAGCCGGATGTGGGACACGGCGCGGTGGTAGGTCCAGCCTAATGAGGGGGGACTCTACAGGCACGGTGACCAGGGCACCACGGAAAATACATCACGGGGAGTTAGCCTGAAGAGGGATCTATGCCCGTGGACTTTTGGGTATGTTCGGCGTCCCAGGAAGACCACTTGTGTCACTTCATTCGACACAACGTCTCGTTCCCTCCCTCAGGGAACAGTAACCATGACGATTTCCATAGCAATTTTAAAACTCCTAGTATCCTTTTAATGGTTGTATTAAAGAAGTTCATGTAACTGGTTGAAGATTTATTAACTGAAGAATCACGCTTGACCCTTTTGAGATAAATGCTAATGTGCAAAGTGATCTGCTGGGACAGATCTTTTAATGAGGTTAAGGATGGAGTTAAACCTCCAACACACTAATGACCACAGAAAGAAAAATGTCAGGAGGAAATTCTGTGACTCCTAATTAACTGTGAAAGAATGATTTCACTCTTTTTCAAGTGAACAGATTGAGCTCCTTTTACAAAGCTTCCAGTAACCTAGAACTGTGCAATAGCTAGGCTCTGGTTCTTCTGACAGCATTTGGTCAGCTGGGTTTTCCTCACTTTCTGGTTTCTGATTAAGGTTCAGTCAAAGGAGCCTTAACTTTTGACTATCGGCATAAAGTCAGGTCCACATTTCAGCTTATTCTGGCCAAGACCCACAAAATTAGACAGGAGTCTGTCTGACCTCAAGTAAACAACCACAATTTGTTTTCTGTTATATGTGATGTTTATGGATGGGTAAATTTAATATCAGATAACAAACTTTGACAAAGTTGAAAATAAAGCTTGTTTTTTTCTTTAGCAATGCAAACAACAGAAGTATACTGTGGCCTTAAGCAAGCTCTTGTCATTCTTGTGTTCAATATATGCATCCAACGGTGAGTAAACGGACTGTGGGCATCCCGTATGAGGATGAGAAAACTGCCAATCTAAAGCCATTGTGTGAAGGGTAAAAACTGAACAATTGGTGGAAAGATAAATATAGAAAGCCAGTAGATGGCAAGAAAGGGCTTTAATATAACGACTGTGTTCAGGCTAGTTGAATCTATATTGTATTTTATCAGTACATTTTCTGTTGATCCACAGGGCAATTTGACAAAGCAATATTTACTTAAATTAAAAAAAAATGTAATATCATATACATAGCCTATCATATATATTTAAGTAATCTATTTATGTCCAACTAATATCATATTCAGCTAATATAATTTATTCAAAATTCATTTACTGATGAGTATTTACTCCATGCCACTTCGCATCCCACAACTCACTAAATTAAACCAATAAGCAATTTGGGCAACTGCTTTGGCAGTCTCCTGCACGACAATCATAGTTTAGACAATAAAATATGTAATGAGCACTTACTGTGCACTGTAGAAGAATTAATGACACCAGAACAACACTGTGAGAAATAACAGTAACCTATACTCCACTAATCCTAAATAGTTACGTGATTTCAACATCCACTATCAGTCAACAATTTCTTGGCCCTATATTCTTCAGGAAAGTACTTAGTCACAACACCCATGGCACTTTTATCATTCTCAATACTCTTAGGAGGCTGATTACATTTTTTGTATACAACATTTTTTTTTTTATATATATACATTTAATTCTGAAAGCAGCAACAGAAATATGCTTGAAGGTTGTGGTGGAGGTGAGAACAAGAAACTATGTTACCTTGAAAGTGGTTCAATACACATGCATTTTTTAGCAGGCAATAAATTAATTTTTGTTTTTGACCACTTTTTTTGAGCACTTGAACCCTTCTGAGACTTTTAGGAAAGTTAATCTAGGAGAAATTAATTCCTGAAAAACTGGACTGTTTATTTTGAGTGTTGATATAATAAATAGGTCCTATCATAACTTTTGAATCATTGTATCAACCTTTTAGTTTTCTTGCACCAAAAACAAGTAATTTAATTTTACATTACCCTTTTCCTCCCTCTCTCTGACCCTCAGTATTAAATAGGCTGCGTGTGGCTTTGAAAACAAACACCCTTTTGTTATAATTTGCTAAACTTTTCATGTGAAATTTGTTGATAGTAGGTCCAATATACAGCAGTTAGACAGTATAGTATAATAAATAATGGCTTCTCTACAAATTCTACATCATATTGTGACTCATAAAATAATCTTACTGATCTTTCACTTTTTTACTTCACTGTGACTGGGCAGGCCAACTTTCTAAACAATGAATAGGTGTTTGTGGCATGGCGGAGGGCGGGGCCGGGTCATGACTCGACACGCCCGGTCCCGTATTAGGCTAATCAAGCCACCGAGAGGGATAAAGGCCGATCGCAGAGGGTGGTGCGGGAGAGAGAGATCTTTACGGACATGTCCGTCGTCCTGTGTGTTTGTCTTTTGTGTTTTTCATTAAAACTATTATTTGTATGTCAAGCCGGTTTCTCGCCTCTTCCTTGCCCGTGATCGTGAACTGTTTTACATTGGTGCCGAAATCCGGGAAGGAAGAGGGATACGCCATAGCAGAGTTCTCGCCACTACCCCAACGAAGCAGCCGCGGCCATTTGCCGTTAGGGTGGAGGAGTGGCTGAGGAACAAGCTACGACGTATCGGAGAGCCGGCGAGTATGTTTTTTTTTTTTATCTCTCTCTCTCTCTAGCGGGAAGACTAGCAGCTGTACATCATCACACCAATAGCTAGGTAAATCCTAGCCAATCACATGTAAGCCAATGCTTTATATGTCTATTCACAATCTATCGCATTGCTGTTTCAGTGTGCTAGCATGGCAACCTCCACCACCCCACCACCACCAGTTGAGTCCCGTCCTGCACAGGGGTAGGCTCCTCGCCCCTGCCTCCTGTCTCCAGCAGGATATGAAAGTTCCGAGTACAACTTCTTCGGACCGCCAGACGGGTCTTACGCCAAAGAGAGACATTACTTTTCTGTTCTACATTAATCAAATAAATGTCATCTTAAATTTCACTCAAGTGGAGTCTTCCTGATAGAAATATTTCCCCCATTAATTTCTTCAATAGACTTTTATAAAAATAAAATCCTTCATAAAAGAGTTGTGAGCCATGAACCAGAACAACCAGCTCTGAGGTTAATCACAAAAAATTCAAATCTGACATAAAGACAAAGGTTCAAGGCTGTGTACTTACTGTCTTTCATGAAGGCACAAACTTCAATCCCATGAAGCATTGCGAATGATGTCATTAAATAATTTTTTTATTTGATTTTATGTTGTCATTTATAAGTACAGAAACTATACATTTAACGTTTAATGCTAAATATCCCAATATGTACAAATATATAAGTAGTTTAATGGTGAAGGGATACTGATGCGATTACGTCATTCACAATGCGTCATGGTAGCATACGGTTGCTCCAAGTCCCGTTTCATGGGTTTTGTTGGCCACGTTCTCTGATTGGTGGATCATTCTCTGCTGTACCATGGGTAATGTATTTGGTAATGTAGCTTAGTCTCAATGGTCTTTTTGTATTAGTGAGGAAGGGTTTCCTTTGGGATCTGAAAGTTACAGTATATTTACAGTTGCATATGTTAAATAATTTTATTTCATCATATTTGAAATAAAATAAATCAACATTATTTATTGAATGACGTTCCATAATGAGAAAACTTAGTGAACTGTATAGTCATATAGTCAGCAATCTGAACTGATTTCTGCTCACATATAAATCTCTCTGCCCAACTACAACCCATCAAATTTTGTTGCCAACAAACTCTTATGTAAAGTTACACTGAACTGTTTGGCAGCAGAACATGTAGTTTCTTTACCCTTGACAATCTCAAGCACAGTCTGGCTGTGTAACCTCATATAAAAATAAATATACTGTAATGGAATAGGACTGTGAATTAAAAGATTACACAATAGCACAGATTGGATTTCCAGTTTTAAATCTGTAGTTCGATAATATGGCTTATATATGGCAAATCAATTCCAGAAGAGGGGCATTTCAAAATAGTGAAACATTTTCCTGAAATAGTCCTATGCTGGGTTTATAACGTTCCATATTTCCATTTCTATTCATTTCTGCCCTAAAATTGTAGTTCTGTAGATTACAGGCAGGATCCTGGGGCAGCCCCTAAGGGAGCAGCCACCTTTAATAGATTCCTGCCTCTGGCTACAGGGACTATTATAAATCTCCATTAACTCCTTTCAATCCTCCTCTATACACCCTGACCCAGAGGCTCAGAGCACATTCCTAACCCAGTTTCCTTATGCCGGAACTAGCTGTGGTGAGAAGGGCACAGGGCCACGCCCAGTAGGGCAGCAGGTAGTGCGGGGGCAAGAGGGCTGGGCTGCCTAATCCTGAGTTGGACAGGCTCCAGATGAACAGACTGGGGGTCCGTGTGTGTTTGAACTGATTGTGTGCAGATTCAGAGCAAAGAGAATAACTTATAAGGACATGCTTTGATTTTTAAGAATATGAAGGACACCTTGGAGATAGGGGGTGTAGCTTTTTGTTGGAGGATTGCTGAAAACAAAGACAGATATTGTAATCTAAGGTGAGCAGTGATAGTGTAATCAGCCCAACTTTACATTAAGTGTCTTTTATTTACTACGTAATAACATTAAAACATCTGCATTACAATGTACTTATTGACCAATGACCAATATAATAATCAAGGAGGTCTATAATATACCTTATTCACAGTAGCGCCATCTTTGATTTTGATGAGAATGACAACGAGGCTGTGAGGGACAGACATAAAATTTCAATGGGTTGTACAGTTGTATAAAGTGTATTTGGATTGTTCCGCTGCCGAAACACTGAAAGAATATCTTACCAAGGAATTTAGGTGTTCAAAAACTTCAGAGAACATGAGTTGTGAAAAATTAAATGTGAGCCAGGAGCTTTATACAGCTTTTTACAGTGCATGTCATTAAAGAGCCATGCTAGAGTTAGTCTATCCCCCATAGCCTCATTTTCATTCCTAAGTTCTATACCTAATGAGAGATAGTTGTTAGCATTCCATTATTTTAAAAGATGAAGTTTGGCTGGTGCAGGAATCGACCAGAAGTAAATTATTTGAATTGTGCCATCTTTGCTCATGGGCACCCTGTTCTGTGCAAGGATGTTTTTTAACCAAACATTTGAGGCATGTGACTGATCACTCTGGAGCCACCAGAAAATTATGTTATGACAATCCTGATTGGCTGATAGCATCACAGGAACATGCACACCCTTAACTAGTTACAATCCTGACCTGTGCCGTGAAAGGTCGCAGACATTGAAAATCAAACATTAATTCCTTGCTTCTATGAGCCTCCAAAACTTGGGTTTTATACTGTATGTTGCTAGCAAACCATTTTACACTGCTACATTTGAATACCCGTCAATGGAGAATGATGCTTTTTGGCAGCAGAATGGTAGTTGCGGTTTTGCTGCTCAATCACTTAATTTCTCACAAAAATGAAAAACATCTGTCACAATTACTCACCCTCATGGTGCTCCAACCCTGTATGATTTCTTTCTTATGCGGAAACAAAAAAGATGTCTTAATGAATATTGCAGACAATCTTTTCAATAAAATGGTTGTTGTTAAGTGAGTTAAATCACTTTTTCAAACAGACAGAAATATCTTATAAGTATCTATAAAGTAAGTCCATGTGACGTGTGCGTCATATTACAAATCTCCTGAAGGCATCTAAATTTGTTAAGAAAAATGTCATCTCGCAGTCAAAATATGTCCATTGTGCATTCATGATGGCTATGAGAGAAGCTCATTTAAAATATTCATGCAAGAATTTGTATTGTTTAGCACTAAAAACAATGCAAGTTCTCTCATTAGCATATGTGCCACTGTAATGTGAGACACTATCCACTGAAATTGTATTGAAAAGACAACCATTTTTCAAAATTCCTCCTTTTATGAAAGTCTTATGGATTTGGAATGACATGATGGTGAGTAAATGATGACAACATTTTCATTTGTGAACTAGTCATTAAAGGCATGCAGATCAGGATGGGGAGAAGAAAACTACAGGTGAAAAAGGTTGCAGTGACCAAAGCAGAACAGCAGGGAAACACAATGAGAGGCAATCTGTCCCACAAGTTAACACAGCTCTACTGAAAGACACATGGCTGTATCTGACACACATACTTTGCACATGAATAGACACAGAAAGAGTGGCACCTGGCACCTTTTATTATTACTATTTGTCTTGTCATTATCTGTTTTGTGTATTAATGCTTTGGCAATATTGTATGTAAACACAATCATGCAAATAAAGTACCTTAAATTGATAAAATGTGTGTGTCGGCATACAAAAAAAAGATGAGTTTAAAAGAAAGAGGTATGAGGTGTGAAGAGAGGGAGGGAGGAGAAAGACAGATCAAGGAGCATGTCCGTAATAGGCGAGCATGAGAGAGAGAGAGGTTGTCGAATATTTCAAGACTAAACGTCAAACACAAGACATTTACATTTATGCATTTGGCAGACGCTTTTATCCAAAGCGACTTACAGTGCGCTTATTACAGGGACAATCCCCCCAGAGCAACCTGGAGTTAAGTGTCTTGCTCAAGGACACAATGGTGGTGGCCGTGGGGTTCGAACCAGCGACCTTCTGATTATTAGCCCTGTGCTCTAGCCACTACCAGGCCTGCATTAATGCACGGGCTTACTGGGGCTGAAGCCCCAGGGCCTATGAAGACAAGGGGCCTATCATAAGCCAATAAAAAAATCACATTGTTTTGTAGTTTGTCGAATTGTCTGTCAATCACTTGATATTCATGTTTTTGGCTGCTGATTGATCCAATTTACAAGTGACCCACGTGGGAAGCATGATATGACAGCCTATCAGAATGTAGAGAAACAGTTGTAGCATGCGTTGTCATCTACTCTAGTAGTCTATTCAAATTTATGCTTATAGTCACTCACAGAAGATAGCGGATAGCTAAATCAAAATGTCGGGAAAGAAAAAGTTTGAGAGTGGTGCTCATACGTGAAAAATATTGCGACAGAAAGAAAACAGTGAGAAGGAATTGTTAAAAAAGAATACAAAGCTGACAGGATTTTTTAAACCTGCAAATGAAGGCGAGTCGAGCTCATTAAGCGGAGCACCGATGAACAGTGCAGAGGACAAGCAAACAGGCGGGAGACCGTTAACTCGCGCTGCAGAGGACGAGGACTGGCTGCATGGAGCAGAGCCAACCGGGGACGGACAGACCGGAGGACCTTTACCTCGCTTACCTGGAAAAGAGGAGGACCAGGTGCGGGAAGAGCAGTGCTCGAATTGAGGGGGGGGGGCTGGGGGGGATCCGGGACCCCCCATAAGAAGTAAAAAAATAGACTTAGGGGGGTCACTCAGATATTTTAGCTGATTAGCTGATTAAATGCATGAAATGGATATGGTAAATTTCGTGAACTATTTACAATAATTTATATTAAGTTATAAAAATATCTAAAGAGCGCGTATTTATGCGGGATTCACTCTTGAAATAGCAATGATTGACATTGATAGCCACAGCATTGTTTGTTCCTGAATAAAGCAGCCTTTTTCACTGAAATGGTTGAATAGTCTGCTGACTGACCTACTCACTCATAACAGTCCTTTCCCGCCTCCTACTGGACGTAACTAACGTTATGTATAAATCGTATGCACTAAAATCGTTGAAAAATCCCCACCAACACACAGACTGTTTTGTCACAATTTATATGTTTAATATCTAATAAACTAGTTTCATGCATTTAATTAAGTCTTTTGGAACAAACATTATTATCACAGTGTCACATTAATCATCCAGTTGCTTTTAGGGTAAATTCAACATCGGTAAATAAAGCTAGAATCATTCTGTTGGATGTTCAAAAGTTCATAAGTATCTTCTGCTCACCAAGCCTGCATTGATTTGATCAAAAATATACTAAAAGCAGTAATACTATGAAATATTATTACAATTTAAAGTAATAATACAATAAAATATAATTTATTTCTGCGAAAATTTCTGAAATCATTCTCATGATTTGATGCTCAACAAACATTTATGATTATATCAATGTTGAAAACAGTTGTGTACATTTTTTATTTTTTGACTCTGATTAATGGAAAGTTCAAAAGAACTAAATTTATCTGAAATAGAAACTTTTGTAGCATTATACACTACCATTCAAAAGCTTGCGGTTAGTAAGAATTTCTATAAAAAAAAAAACAAGAAATTAATACGTTTATTGTTGTGGATTTTTTTATGGAATACTGTCTTCGTTAAGCTATATCTCCCCGAGAGAAACTTATTTCTGCTTTTGTTGTATATAGGCAAACATGTTCATTAGACTTTTTTTTTATTGTGGGCCTACAAAATCTCTCAGCCCCAGGGCCTGACGGCAGGTTAATGCGGGCCTGGCCACTACGCCACCACCACCTCAGACAAGACAAGACAAGACAAGACAAGACAAGACAAGACAAGAGGAATGGTGTAAAGGAGTCAGGTTGAAGGTAAGGTTTAGAAATAGTGACCTGGCTAAATGTGGAAATGATGTACACAAATTGCAACATTGAAGAGGAATGGAGGAAAGAGTGAAGGAATACAGCACAGTATTTAGACAGACATAGAGGCAACAAGGGAGAGAGACTTCCAGAGTGACAGGTGAAACTGTATAGCCAAGACAGAAGGCAGGTGACAGGGAGAAAGAGAGTGATAGGAGAGATGAGAACAGAGATAGACAGAGCAGAAGAGAGAGAGAAATAGAGAGAGAGCTGGCAGGTGAATGGCACTGTTATAAGGATTTCAAAAGTTGAAATTAAAAAAATTTCCATTAAAAAAACCCAAGTTAATAGAACACTAAACAGTGTAATATAAAAATTGGAGGGTGAAACATTTTTTTTGAATGTTTTTTTTATTCTATTGTGTTTTATGGCCCAACAGTGTTGAGAAATGTCACACGTGTTAATGTCATGCAAGGGTGTCATGTGCTGCTGACATTGCACAAAAAGGTTTTAGAGCTGCACCTGACACTGTCATGTATGACATAACGTGAATAGTAAATGCATCAATGCACACTGTTGGGTTGCTCGACTAGTTTACCTAATGCTGTGGGTCTGTGTTTGTTCTATACATGGCAACAGCATGAGGAACATAGCTGCATCCCAGGGAATTTGCACGTCATTATCTTAATATAATAACCTATAATGCCCAAATATATTTGATATTGTGAAAATGTAAAAACAAAAGCATGTTAAAAGCAAACCGCACCCCGGACTTCTGAGATGGTCATAGTTTGCGTGAAGGGTTCACATATAAGACTAAAGAATAAAATTATTGTGAAAATTGCTGAGACCCCTCAAATGAATCAAAGTATTGCCAAAGTGCCTTTAAGCCAAGTCAGCTCACTTGGCGGGCATATTCGAAATGCCTCCAAGAACTGTAGCTATTTTGTGTAGTACAGCTCTTCTGCTGAAATCTCCAAAACGGTTGGTCAAGTTATGATCAAATAATAAATTTTGAATCAGCAATATAATATGTAAATAATTTCATTAAAAAAATGGCCATAGGCCAAACTTTCCTACCCCCAATGCAATCAACAGACTCACACTAATCACAGAGTGGGGTCTCTTCTGATTGACTGTCATTACAATGTTGATATGGTCAGCTAATTTGTTTACATTTGCTCCACAAATGAAAATATGTTGTCTAATATGTTTATATTATGCATCAGACACAGGCTACTAGAAAACACAATGAGTGGTATGTCAGGATGAGAATTTTAAAAAAAGCTGACAAGAAGAAAGAAATACTGTGAGTGAGGGAGGACAGGATCGAGATACTCCACCTGCTGAGTAGCTATCAAACACATTAATTAATCATTTTAATGACAAATCTAGTTATCAGACTTGTTCTATATGAGACAGAGATCCATTCAGCAAGTTAATTAATTGAGCAAGGCATAATTTCCCATTTGCATTCTCTCTCTCACACATGCTTTCATACTTTGAATTGCAGGTATTGTTTACTATCGCTGCCTATTTGTTTCACTCATTATACAAAATAATCAATAATGCTGCATAAATACTGTGTAATTGGTAGGTTTTCATGTCAATAGGCCTGCAATGGCAAATTTATTATGAGTACACTTAAAATATAAAATTGGAACCCTTTATTAACCGGCCCACTAAAGCCCAAATAAATGCCTTACCTTCAGCTCTTATACACTAAACTGACCACATCAACACACTTCAACCTAATAATATATATATAGATTAATATTGGTACTGTTGGGTTCAGGCGCAAGAATAAAAAGAAAACGTGCAACTCACCAGGAGAGAAAAAACAAATTGCATCGTTGATCCTGCTTCTGTTGCAAACGCAATGCAAGTGAAGCACTAAATAGTTTACGTGAAGATAACAAACACAACGTCCTCTTTATGAACACCACTTATCAATCAAATACTTAACACGCATCAATCACAAGGGAGATATGCTCAATAATGGAGAATTGAGCTTATTATTAGCAACAGCATTCTCTTAAAAGAGGTGCACACCAAGCATGCTCAATAAGGAATGCGCAGACACTGACAGACATAATAATGATTAAAAAAAATGTATTAAAGCCATCTTGTTGGTCCCTTATAATCACAATGCATGCAATTTTTTAAAACTCATAGTAATTGAGATAGATACATGCATTTCAAAAATCACTTGTTATACTGGACCACTTAAAATGAACTAGTGAGTTTAAAAATGTGATTAAAAATTCTTAAAAGAATCTTAAATGAAATGGTGTCCATTTACAAGACCCATACATGCTGATTATATTAAATTCTAATCTAAAATCTTGATGTAAGCTATTATTCATTTTACCCCAGAATTTTACTGCATTAGTCATTCTAAAGAACAGCATGGCTTAAAGTTTGTGGGGAAAATCTGAATGTTAGGGTGTATTGACTAATTGAAACTGTGTATTGACTAATTGAAAAATTTGTCATGAGCCTGTTTGTTTATATATTTAAAAATTTAAATGTAAAAGTTTTACTCAGATGTACCCCAAAAAAATGGTGTAGAACCACCCTTGTACAACCACCTTGATTTGTATGCAGGGTTGGGGAGTAATGGAATACATGTAACAGGATTACGTATTGAAAATACAAAATTTAAATAAAAAATTTGCCAAAATAAAAAAATAACAGTTACAATAAAAATTGTTGGTAATTAGAATACAGTTACATTCAAAATATATTTTGATTATTGAAGAGATTACTTTGCATTTTATTGTCATTTGTTTAATTTAATATTTAGTCCTTTCAGATGGAAAAATGTATACATATAAATGATGCGATCCAAAGTGCATTTGAACAGCGATGAAACATTTACTTATGATGTGTTACATTCATAGGAGCAGACAGAGAAGTAAGTTTGAAGTAATTTTGGAGCAGAAGAAATTTGTGTAACCTTGTGTAAATTGTTAGCTTTACGCTAAGCAAAAATGCTGTTTCTAGCCATTTTACATGCACGTGTTACCAGACACGATCACATTTTTTATCAAGAAAATTCACATTGGATCATAATTTCTTTTTTCTAATAAGACCTTTGATATTAGGGCAAAAATCATATTCTTGATAATATTTTTTGTATTGTTTTTATGTAAAAATATCTAAAAATCCTTAAAACAAGATCAATTTAGAAATAACACTACTTAAGATATTTAGGTTTTTCAAAGAATGCATTTTTTTAATGTTTTTATAGTCAAAACAAGTGAAAAATATCTACCAGTGCTGAAGAAGTATACCAAAGTATTTAGAATATGTTACTGTTCTTGAGTAATTTAACAGAACATGTAACAAATTACATTTTACAGCATGTATTCTGTAATCTGTAGTGGAATACATTTCAAAAGTAACCCTCCCAACCCTGTTTGTATGCAAAACCCCTTAATGACAGAGCATGCTTGAGCTTAGACTTTCCATAATATGTCAATATGAAACATGACTCCAATTGCACTTTGGCAATGGAAAGATAATTCATATATTTGCATATTTTCACATTTTCAAGATATTCATTTGCTTATGGTTCTAGGAGCAAATGAACTATAAACCCAAATGAAACTCATGGTGGAATGAAATCCATCCAGGCATTCGTGACATTTGTGAAGATGTTTCTCTGTGGGTTTTTCACCTCCTATCTGACTCTGGTGTTCTCCAGTAATTAGCCGTCTGTTAAAAAGAAAACTACAACAGTCTTTTTCCCTCCTCCACACATCATCCCTCTTCTTCTCTCATCTCCTTCCAGATCTCCTTTTGAGCTGTTCTCATTGTCCCTCTGAAGTTGCCAGCACATGCTTTGAGAACCCAAACACCAAACCACAAATAAACACAGTCCCTTGTGCAAACAATGCATTCAAACACTTTCACAACCACAGTTTTTAAACAGACACCCTAGAACATTTTGTAAACCCTCAAAAGAAGTATGATCAGATCAATGATCAGTCCTTAAAACAAAGATGTCGGAGTGGCAGTAGCATGCAGCGGCCGCTTCGGACCAAAATGGTGCTATTTTTGTTTCTTTGCCCGATTTTTACGGCACATGGACATTGGAGAAACCGGTGTTCCTGTCTACCATTGCCAGATGCTGCTATAATATAGAAATCATGCAACAACTAAGCAGCACAATGATCTGCTGGAGAAGATACGTGATCTTGGCTTGCTGCGAGGACCAGGCCTACAGACCTCGGCATCGCCTGATGCCGGTGGCCAGGGGAGGGGACATCGTAAGCTGTGTGCAAGGAAGCAGAAGCACAGCAAGAGTTCAGGGGTCCATGCTAGGCTAAAAAAAACAAGCCCTAACTGGCCGGTTCTTCTGTCTATCCTGCTCACAAATGTCGCTCCCTGGACAATAAATTGGACTACATCGCACTGCAGCAGACAATGTGGTGTGAGTTTAGAGACTGCTGCGTCTTTGTTATCACTGAGTCATGGTTTAGCGACAGAGTTCTGGATGCCGCATTTCATCTAGACGGGTTTGCCTCATTTGTGCCGACAGAAATGCAGCTCTGTGCAGTAAGGTTTGCGGTGGTGGCTTATGTGTTTACATCAACACGGAATCAAATCAAATCAAATCACTTTATTGTCACATGAATGGTGCAAGAACTCTGTTCTAGTCTCTAGTTACTGCTCATCGGTGGTGGATTTTGTGACTGTTAGATGCAGACCATTTTATTTACCAGGGGAATTCACAACTGTCCACATAATCGGAGTGTATATTCCCCCAGTACTAATGCTAAGGAGGCGCTCTGTGACGTGTATGGGGCTATTAGCGAACTGGAGAATGCTCAGCATTACGGACTGTTTATTGTCGCTGGATATTTCAACCATGCGAATCTGAAGTCAGTGCTCCCTAAAATCCATTAGCATGTGGACGGTGCATGCACAGCTGAGGACCCAAGACTCCGCCTTCAACAGGAGGCAACAAGGCGGCCCTAAGAACAGCTAGGGCACGCACATGCCAGGAGAATCCACAGCCACTTCCAGGACAGGATACGCGCAGCATGTGGCAGGGCATCCAGGCCATCACCAATTACAGGACAACATCGCCTGCCTGTGATAGTGATGCCTCCCTACCAGATGCACTGAACAACTTCACTAGGTTTGAGGCACAGAATGTCATGGCAGCAAGGAAGACCACCCCTCCTCTCAACAACCAGGTGCTATGTCTTACCACGGCAGATGTGAGGAAAACTTTACGCAGTCAACCCATGGAAGGCTGCTGGACCAGATAACATTCCTGGCAGAGTGCTCAGATGTCTTCAACATCTCCCTGAGCAGTGCCATCATTCCGACATGCTTCAAGGCCACCACCATCATCCCCATTCTGAAGAAGTCTTCAGTGTCCTGCCTCAGTGAGTTGCACTCACACCCATCATCATTAAGTGCTTCAAGAGGCGCATCATGAGGAACATCAAGACCCAATTTCCCCCACTCACTGGACACCCTGCCGATCATGTATCAACCCAACCGCTCAACAGATGATTCCATTGCCACCACCCTCCACCTGGCCCTCACACACCTGGACAAAAAAAAAAAAAACATACGTTTGAATGCTGTTCAATCGGGAGCAGCATCTCCAACACCAACACACTGAGCAGGGCTGTGTGCTCAGTCCACTGTTATTCACTTTGCTGACTCAAGACTGTGCAGCAATGCACAGCTCGAATCACATGATCAAGTTTGCCGATATCACGACTTTGGTTGTTCTCATCAGCAAGAATAACGAGTCAGCATACAGAGAGGAGGTGCAGCAGCTAACGGACTGGTGCATAGCAAACAACCTGTCTCTGAATGTAGACAAAACAAAGAGATGGTTGTTGATTTCAGGGCAACACGGAGTGACCACTCTCCACTGAACATCAACGGCTCCTCTATGGGGATCGTCAAGAGCACCAAATTCCTTGGTGTTCACCTAGCGGAAAACCTCACCTGGTCCCTCAACACCAGCTCCATAACCAAGAAAGCCCAGCAGCATCTTTACTTTCTATGAAGGCTGAGAAAAGCCCATCTCCCACCGCCCATCCTAACCACATTCTACAGATGGACTATCGAGAGCATCCTGAGCAGCTGCATCACTGCCTGGTTTGGAAATTGCATCGTTTTGCAAGACCCTGCAGAGGATAGTGAGGACAGCTGAGAAGATCATAGGGGTCTCTCTTCCCTACATCTTCTACATTTCCACTACACACTGCTTCCGCAAAGCCACCATTATTTTGTATGACCCCACGCACCCCTCGCACAAACTCTTCACCCTCCTGCCATCTGGCAAAAGGTACCAAAGCATTCAGGCCCTCACGGCCAGACTGCGTAACAGTTTCTTCCCCCAAGCCATCAGACTCCTCAATACTCAGAGACTGGACTGACACACACACACACAACTGAACACCAACTGACTCCCTTTGTAATTTGGTTGAAATGACAATAAAGCCACTTGACTTGACTTGACATTCAAATATTTTCACAAACACAATTTTTAAGAAGAAACCCTAAATATTTATAATTACCCCTCAAAAGAACTATGATGACATCAAACACCTGCACACAAATAAAAATAATTCCTTGTACAAACAACATTCAAACAGTTTCGAAATCAATTTTCTAAAGCAGAAACAAGTAGGATAACATCAAACACCAACCCTCAAATAAACACAGTATTCCTACCAGGCTTCTTAAGTAGCTTAACCAGCATGATTCCCTTAGTCAAAGGGAATCAGAAAAAGTCATCTTAATTTTAATCAGAAAAAATCTTAATCAGAAAAAAGGCAGGGGCTGGTGAATAGCAAAGCTAGCTAGTCCACCAGCTAGACCAGCACCAAACCAGCATAAACCATCTTGGAAATACATGCTCGTTTTTTCAGCTGGAAACTGCAATGAAATAATCCCTCAAATTGTTTAAATACCCTTTAAAAGTATGATAGAATCAAACATTATGCAGCTAAAGCAATCAAGCACTTACCTGAACCTGACTTTTCCATTCTCTCACACAGCTGAATGCACAAGCTCCACCATAATGTAGATTAAAGTCCCCATTCACACACACAAGGCACAGAGCAGCCCATCTGCATTACATTTATTACCAGCAGAGATGTGGCATAAAAGCAACAGAGAAAGAAAGAGAAGAGGATACATACAGGCTTTGTCCCACGGTGGAGAAGTGGAGTGCTAATATCCAGGTACAGAGATGATGACTCCATGCACACACTCTCACTCACACACAATCCACTCACGCTGCTGCCGCTGCCACTGCCGAGTCTGCCTCTGGTTTGCTGTCCTATATGGGCAGGAGCCCGCCTCACTCACACACACACTCACATATGCACACAGTGCACGTAGCTACCAGCTGACAAGCAAGACGAGGAGGTTTTCTGCTGAACTTCTCAAATATCTCTCAATGGCAGATTGCAGAGGTTTTCACAAGACACAGACACACATGACAGCAACACACACACACACACACACACACACACACACAAAATCACATGAAGTGGGAGTGGGATCAGTGGGATCTAAAAGTCTGAGATCACATTGAAAATTCTGGGAATCTAAACTTGGAAAGCCTAAATCAGAAAATTAGAAAGAAACAGATTTTTAGAAAGTAAAAAAAAAAGAAGAGATTTAACATCAATTAAATAATCTAATCTAATCTAATTGGTGCTGTAATTTAAATATTTAATTAAGATTAATCGCATAATCACATAGTTAATCACGATTAAACGCAGATTTTCAAAGTGTGGAAATTTGACTCTAAATATACTTCCTGTCAAAATGCATTTATTTCCTTCCTAGGAAAAACAACAAAACAATATGTACAAATATAATGCTTTATTAACATTTTTAAAACAAATCATTCCACTGTGTAAAGATAGAAATGCAATAAAATACCACCAAGTCAATTAACATTAAGTTTCCCAAAGTCTAAGTAGGTGTTTGAATAATTGAAAGAACTACTAGCACACAAGATGAGTCAATAAATATTCTCAAATCATACTGGGATAATATGGATCAGATTTTGCACAAACTTGTGGAGTCCACGACAGCTTGAGTGCATGCTGCCATTAAAAAAATGAGTCAGACACACCAAATTGTTATGCTAATAAAGCAATTTGTGATGAGACAAATTATATTCAATATGCTAAACAGAGGCTTTTTCACTAGTGGTCTCAGACGTTTGGACCCCACTGCATACAGTATATAAAGCTAAACAAAGTCTAACACACAGTCATAGACAGACATTCACAGTTTAAAGTGCCATTTTTTCAGTGCTCAGGGGATGAAGTTTAGTGAGCTACTGTATGTCATTCCATTCGAGGGTCAGAGAGCCACTCAGCAGGTCTCTGTGGACAGCTACCACAGTTTACCACTCCTGTCCTCTTTCAGCCTTTATCACGCTGCCTTTTTCCATGACCAGCGCCTTGTACATACTGTTACTCTTCTCTCTTTGAAAGGCCTTGATTGGTTTACCAATGTAGGCTAATAGATGTAATCATATGGCTATGAAATAACATGCGCATCAGTAATTTATGACAGAATTAAAACATTTTGGTTGAAGTTACTAAGTCTCTGCACTGTTGGTCACGCAGAGGCGTTTCTACTCAATGCACTGTCCAAATCAGGCAGTGTATCACTCTCTGCACTCCCAGTGGTAGTCACTGCATCTCATTTGTATAAAGTCAAACTCTGCTGTGTTTGCTAATGGTCGCTGTTCCTTATATCTCCGGTAATCACAAGCACTCACTGAAAATGAATGACTTCCAGACAATTTGCTGATTCTATTAATGCAAAAACAATAATAATAATTACCACATTTGGGCTATTTGTGGAAATTAATTTCTGCACATGTGCACAATGGCTTGCACATAAAATTGCCAAAACTGGGACAAAATGTTTAACATCATTTTTTTTAATTGGAGCTGAGAGAAACAATTCAGACTGATCCAGTCAGACTGTTATGGCTTTTCTCTGCACAAATGTTAATATGGCCTTTTCAGTAACAAAACAGATGATGTTCCACTCTATCCATAGTTTATAGAAAAGCTAAGCTTATTTAAATCTTAGTTCAGTTTAGATAAAGTGCCAGTCAGGAAATTATTTAAGACAATCCCTCAAGATTCTGTCCTAAGGCAACAATGATTATGTTGCACGTGCTATGTATTCAGAAACATTTGATTAGTTTCTACTACTCAACAGATGACTATGCATATCATACTATGCATATCAGCTTGACCAGAGGAGTGTATAGACTTTCTCATTGAATTGTTTTATTTATTTATTATAATGTAACATCTTATTTAGAATGGCCGTCAATTGAGAAAGAAGCTTTTTAGAACAAGATTGTGTTATAATGGCATCTACTAGCAGGGTTAAACAGGCCAAAGCAAACCATCCAAACCTTGATGCAGAAATTTTGCGCTGGAATTATATGCAATTACAGCTATTTGGAAGCTTGATCAATACAGTATTTTTAATCCCAATACCTGCAGATACACATTCAAGCCTCAGTAAACTAAAGCCACCTTAATTATACAGTATATCTGCTATGTGGGGGGGGGGGGGGGGGGGGGGGCTCTTCAAGAGAACATTAATCAAAATGAATCCCTCTGATCTTCTGCCCAGGTGTTCTTGAGGAAATGGATTCTTGTTGAAATGCCTCCACAGAGCGTGAGATAATAATGAAAATGGGTCAACCCTGTTGCATGGAAAAACCCACACCTTTGACTCTCATTGGCTTCTTAGAATGAGATGAGTGAGAAATCAAGCAACTGCACTAAATTAAGGTGTGCTGGTAAATAGAATTGAGCATACTGGGTTGCAGGTAGCAATATTTTAGATATGCCATTGACAAAAGATGCATCCCATATTACATTTTTATATATATGACAAATCTATCTATCTATTTATATATTTGTATATTTATATGTCTGTCCGTCCGTCCTTCCATCCATCTTTCTGTCTGTCCATCTTTCTGTCTATCTGTCTGTCCTTCCGTCCATCCATCTGCATGTCTATCAAACCCTTAATACTGTCTAAAATGTGTACAGTAATGCTATATAACCTTATAACTTCAAGACATTTTTAAACTTTAAGGCAACGTTTTGTCAAATCACCATTGCAGTTTGCAGTTTGCATGAGAATAACTGAGGATTCCCTCTTACTCCAGGCTGCCGCATCAGAAGAACAGCCCATCTCCACTGAAGTGCTCTTATATAAAGTAATCAAGTTTTCATCATGTTCAGCACAAGTGTCCTCATCGACGCTCCCAACAACTGTGCTGTTCCCCTGTTTACACTAATGAGCAGCAGATGCTTTTGGAGTCACATAAATAGGTATATAATTTATGTATCAGGGTTTACTGAAGGAGTGCCCCTGTATGGGGCTGTAGTGGTTTTGTCCAGCTGAAAGTGGTGGGGATGTGATTTGTTTCCTGGTGAAGTGAAACATGGTGAATAATGCAAGAGATCTGAAGTGCTGGTTATGTTTGGCCCCTCACATGAAGCTTTCAGCTATCAGAGTCACACCCACAGAGTGAGAGTCACATGGATGTCAACCCATCTGATAGACAAACTGGGTGAGTAAGAGAAGACTGGACTGAAAACAAGGCAGAAACAGACAGAAAGAGAGACAAAAAGGAGGAGGAGATAGGAGAAAGTAATTGGGAAAAACAGACAGATACTGTACAGAGAATCAAAACAAGTGTACACATTTTGGAACATCCACCAAGATGCAGACAAAATGGGTCCATCTTGACCATGCCAGCCTGTCCAGTATAGTGTTACTACTTTATTGCCAAAACCTGGAATGGTAGTTTAATTTTGTATGCTGAAATGCCCTAGTTTGTATCATGTATCTAATTTAACCAATGAGCCCTATACATTTTTTTTCCAGTCAATAATTCAAATAAATACACTCTCAAATGTGAACAGGGACAGACATCATATCCCATTGCTGGACATTATACCACTGGAATTTCCTTTAGACAGTACTGTGACAAAGTCATATGAAATGTTCTGATTTGAAGTAAGGCAGCAGAGCCAATCCACATTAAAAAAATTGTACAAAAAACTGTTTGGTGTGCATCAAAACCCAACTTGATTATAGCTTGATCATAGCTTAATGTGCACTTCATTCCCTGCTATTTTGAGTAGTGTTTGATGCATATCCATTAAAATAAACTTTCTTTATTCCCAAGTCCCGACTCCACTAATAAACAAACGGTTCCATGCACATATCTATATTGAACCATTTCAGTGTATAAAGTAGAAGGAAAGTATTTATCATTAGGACAAGAGGTGAATAATACCTGGAGAAAGCTATCCATTTGCAGTTCCATTTATCTCAATGGCAGTTGCTCGGCTGGCACATGAACCCACGGAATTATGCAATTAGAAATCTGTCATCTTTGCACTTGGGACCTAAATACTGGGCAAGGTTTTTTCAGCCAATTATCTGAGCCATAATTGCTATGTCACTAATAGAGTGCCGCTGAAAACTGATGGTCAGTCTGTAGTGTTTGCTGAAACGTTTGCTAAAGCATTAAGGTGGTGGTGCACACATACTTGTCCTTGTAGCGCCTATTGTACCACAAAGTCCAAAGGAACAGGCCGCATAATTAGTTGGGAGCACAGCCAATGAAACTGAGGAAATTGTTACACAAGAAAGAGAGTAGCAGACAGAAGGTCAGACAGTCAAAAGAAAGAGTGTCAAACAACAGGCCTCGCTTATAAGCCTACTCCTCATTCTGGAGGCAGGTGGTTTAATCCAAAATGTTGCTATATAAAATAATACAGATCTCCCTTAGAGGGAATGAAATGAAACCGTGTTCAATTCAGGCAGTGTGAGATATTCTCAGTCCCTTCAGTTAAGTCTGACATTTTTCAGAGATAAAGGACACATAACTGTCACCACCATGAGACAGACGATGACCTTGCTATGTTAAAAAAAACTACAGTACACACACATTATGATGAGTATGGTGAGACTAAAATAATAAACCACTCCTCCACTCCTAAAAGACAGCATTAACTTTTTTACACACTTACATTTATACCACACAGACTCTAACTAATATGTATGTCATTCCATATCTAATATAACTAATATGATGACTTTGTCCATAAAATATATCTTTAGAATGAGAACATCCACTCACCCTAAAACCATTTGCCACCAACTAGCCATAGCAAATTGCAAATTATGAGTTTGCCAGGAGTTGACTATATGATGTGTATAGTAAAATGTACATGGAGCCCAAGAATTATTACAAAATAAAACCCAACAGGGTGCTCTAAACAATTACACAGAGCGGGCGGGACTTGAATCACCATCAGTGGAGTTTATTTTGAGATGTACATATTTTTAATGTACATTATCCAAGTGTACAGTACATTAAATAATGAAATGGCCATGAAATAATGAACTGAGTTGAACTTACTGTTTATCTTTATAATTATGTGAGAAGAAAGAGACCACAGATTCTCCAGAAACAGCTGAATATGTCAGCACAGTGAAAAAATGCAATGTCACACCATTATGGGGGATCTTTAAAAACTATGAAAAGTATATGTTGTATATACTTCTCTAGATATAGTGTATGACGCTGTACATTTCTAGTGTACTGCAACATATACTACACACACACAGCCATGCACACACACTCACATAAAATATCCCATACCTTTATGTCAAGAAATATCTTTCACATTTCTATGCACACCCACATACACTCAGTGAGTGCTTGTCTGGAATTTCACAGCAGGCAATTGTTTGTCAGGAATATCATATAAAGTGGGAGTGAGCAATCAAACTACAAAACCTCTGCAGTAGTGCAAAATGGACCCAGCATGCGAGACACTTAATTACAACAATTAAAATTCCCGAACCCCTAAAAAACAAACACACAAGACACGTTTTCTCCTCTACATCTATATTAGAGTCTCTATCTACAGTTCTTGAAAATACGATGTTAAACATTGTTTTGCATAAAATTCACAATAAAAAACACATGGCAACCTGAAAATAGTACCAGCCTTTATTTGATTTCAAGTACACGATACAGAATGCAGTAACACTTACTGTGGTCAACCTCCTGCAGGTACATGATGATATCACTGCCCTCAGAGATAACAAGTTTTATTTACTACAGATGGTGCACAGAGGACTGAGAGGCCCAGTACATCATGTTTTAAGCAAACAATATGGAGCCTCTAATCCTTATGTTGCTGAACTGGGGACAGTTGGGACAATTAGACTTTAATGGATATGATTTAAGGCTAGAGAAATGGCTGCTTTTTATCAACATATTAAAGACCCCATGAAGTGGCAGGACGAGTGCAGTATTTCTTTCAGTAATTCCAATTGAAACAGGAAGTCTGGGTGAAACATTAAGCAATGCTTCATTGTTTATGCTGCATGAGAGTGCTTGCATTTGTGTGTGTATAAGTGTGCTGTTTAATGGTGAGAAACAGGAGAGAGTGTCTGACTAATTCAGCAGGGAAAGATCAAATATTATAAAGACAGCCAACATGAATCCTGCAGCAGTGTGTGTGTGTTTTGTGTACTGTGAGTGAGCATTAAAACCATTGCACCTGCACTCTCTCGCTCTAGGTTATGCTAATTAAAGTGGCACAACAAATAACAAGTATCTTCTGTTAACTGTGCAACATTTACTGCTGCAAACAATATCCTGACAGCATCACTATGCATCTCTCTCATCTACTGCTGGAATGTAGATTTAATTCACACTACTGTTACATTACACTCAGCAGGCACATGCAGAGGTCGTGGCTCTAGGGGCTCAAGCCCCAGCCCTTTTGCTGAGGTGCCCCTCCAAGCTGTTCCAGGGTGTGCCAATGCCACCCAAAATAAAAGCTTGCACAACCAAATGAAATTATGTCTTTTACACTTAATAATAGTATGTAGGGGTGTAAAATGAATCAATATTATGCTGAATTTTTTATGCATTTATTATAAAAATGTATATATAGCCAATGTGTGTAGTGACAGTGACAGTGTTAGGTAAATTACAAAAAAAAAAGTAATCCACTAGAAAAAATACTTCTCAAAAATTATAATTATTAAATTATAATCAGATTATAATCTTAAATGATAATTTTATTGAAAAAGTAATCACATTAATAATTACTTTACTTTTAAGTTACTTTCTAAAACACTAAATAATAAATATTTTCTCCTTGTTCATTGTCGCACACCATTCAGCTATCAAAGAAACACAAACAGTCGTGCATATGAAAAAATTAATTAATATTTTAATTGTATTACATCTAAAAATAGAACTATATGTAACCCAAAAATGTACTTCAATGTAATGTAATTCATTGAAAGTCAGAATTACACTACTTTTTCTGCCTAAAAGTAATTAGATTACAGTAACTAATTACTTTGTAATCCAATTACACCAAACACTGGTTACTTAGGCCGTCTCAGATTACACGCACACTCTCGCAGAAGACACCACTTTAAATTAAGAAAGTTTAACTTTATGGAACCGAGTTCAAATTTCTGCCTAATTCATTATCAGAATCAGAAGGAGCTTTATTGTCAAGTATGCTTACACATACAAGGAATTTGTATTGGTGACAGACGCTTCCAGTGCACAAACAATACAAAAACTGGACAGAGATAATAATAAAAAAAAAAATTGAATAAAAATAAAAGTGAATAGAAGTATATATGGAAATACACAATAGGACAATATGTATATATATATATATATATATATATATATATATATATATATATATATATATATATATATATATATATGTATGTATGTACAGTATAAATACAAATCTGTTATATACAGATGCAATGGAATGTATAGCAGAAGAGGTAGGGTATGTTGGATAAATATAAATAGACTAAGCTGTGTATTGCACATTAAATATTGCTCAATGGGGCAGTTTTATCTGTTCATGAGATGAATAGCCTGAGGGAAAAAACTGTTCCTGTGCCTGACAGTTCTGGTGCTCAGAGCTCAGTAGCGTCGGCCAGAAGGCAACAGTTCAAAAAGGTAGTGTGCAGAGTCAGTGGGGTTCAGAGTGGGGTTCACAAACCCAGGTGTGTGTGTGTGTGTGTGTGTGTGTGTGTGTGTGTGTGTGTTTTACTTTTTTTCCCCCGTATAGTGCAAATTATTCCACCATTTAAATTATATATGTCACACAAAATAATTATGAATACAAAATTATCCAGACTAGTATTTTTAAATGCTAACAGGCCTACCTACTCCATTGATAAAAGTGTCATAAATTTTTTTCATTAAGCATTACAATGTAACACAGGTAAAAAAAAAAAAAAAAAAAAAAAAAAAATTATAATAATAATAGTGAAAAAGAAATTAAGGTTGTGCATGTGCACCCAACCAGTCTGATAGAGATCCTACAAAACACCCCTAACCTCCGTCGACAGACAACTTGCCCCTCAAAAAGGTTTGGAGCCCATCAAAATGTCTGTGCACATCACATAGATTCAGTATACCTCATGTTTGCAAGTTGCAACCTAAGGACAGAAACATACTTTATGCAAGTATGTGTACGCAGATGCGCACACTTGCCAATGCATTGCCAAAGTGCAGTCTGGTTTACCATTCTTAATGTGCATTCTCAACCTCTGTACTCAATGGAGCGACGAAGTTACCCTTAAAAATCTGTGCCATTAAACTGAATGTGTTATTATTCAGGTAAGTTTCTATAAATATATTGACTTCAACTTAATTGCTCAGCAATATTCACTTCAAACTGATGCACCACCCTTACAGTAGTTGACTTGAAGGAGAAAACTCACTGAAGAAACTGCTGTTTTTACAGGGCTTACTGCCCCCATATAAAACACTGGCATGTTTTGCCTCAGTTCAGCTTAATATATAGTGAAAAGGCACAGTGACTTTACTTTACAACTAATGATAGACCTAAACATCCATCAGTCTCTGGTTTTATCTACAAAGTCAGAGAGTTCCTCCAAGGAAAAGTGTTTTTCTCTGTGTATAATGCAGGAAGTTTGCTCATACTTCTATTAGTCATATAGGGGAGATGATTGTGCCTCAAACTGAAACACAATCATAGCAAGCCTAATGATAACATCCCTCCCCCTCTCACCACCACAAAATAGGCCCATATTTATAGATCTGGGCAGCATCTACAGTGCAGTATTTTTATTTTTCATTAGAACAGGTTTGAGCTGTACCATTGTCTGAGCTCCCAATGAGTGAGTTATTCAACAATAGTGTAAATCTCATTCTGAGCTATTTTTATCAAAACTACAGAGCTATAGAGGTTCTATTAGACAAACAAAACACATAATTTTATATCAACCTCTTTTTATATTTAACATGCATCTGATGAAGAAATATTAAACATTTTTATATTAATGTTTTTTATTTAAGCAATTGTATGAGCAATTACAGTAGCACACAAGACAGTTGCATTAACCCATAAGAAAGTTCTTGATCTGAAGTTATTTTACAGTTTCTCAGTTCCATACTCTTTGCTTATTTGATTAAAGGAGTGCTAAGTGCAGCCATTAGTGCATAATTTCAAAAACACACAAAATGGACTGAGAAACTTTACTCAGAATGACATTAATTACATTTAGGGTGTGTTTGTTTAGAAAAAGCATGCTGGGAAGTTCCTGTTTGTCTTTTGCTCATTTTTCTAGGGCAAAATTGGTGTTTCTCTCAGAACACACACCCACCCAGATACAATAACACACTCAAACATAAAAGTACTAGCTGAATGGCATATGCACCATGGACATGAACAAATCAAATACACAGTGTATTAGGTGAAGTGTTTAACAAACATTACCAAATAGTGGCTGTTTTCAAACATGTTCCTGAACACTTCCCCATTTTACACTGGTCGAAAAAGCAGATAGTCCTGCCCAAACTCTCAACTGGTTGAGCCAATGTTCCTGTGTCAGGCTAATAGGAATTCTTAAACAAACCGCAATGTTTCATAATTCATAAGACTCAAGTCGTGTGGTGGGAAATCTATATTTATGTCCTTTTTTACTATATATTCTCCTCCCTGTTTCACAGTTCTGGCATTTGTGCCAGCTCATACTGTTGTTTGTTTTTCACTCTCCCTCTTGTCTCACAGGTGGAGCTGGCATGCATGATCAGCGTTTCCATGGGAACACTGATCGTTCCCGGGGAGGCACTGATCACGGCAATTATTTACTCACCCGTTTCACCAGCTTCTCTCTGATTGCACTCCCTACTTATTCCTTGTGTTTCCTCTCTTTATTTGCCAATTTATTGTTTGCTGTCAAGTTTTAACCATGCTCTCTTCTTTAGTTGGAACTTGCTCGTGTGTCTGTTGATTGCCTGTTTCTAGAGGTGTGGTTACCTTCCCATTTGCCGTCGCCTTCGCCTGTATTGTTGCCCAATTCTTGTGGAGAAGGATTCTCGAATCTCGTCTGGGCTATACTTTGCACCACACCAGCTTCAACGGAATCTCTTCCTGACTTCCACAACCTGCACACTCATCATACTAACACACTCTTTCCTTTGTCCATTGAGCAGCTTATGTTTGACTCTGCTCACTGCAGCCGGTACCAGGTGAGCCTGTCCTTATCCGAGTAACTGTCATTAATAAATTCACTGAACTGTTTCCCTCTGCATTTGGGTCCCTTTGTCTCCCCTCACACTCTTACCGAATAAACTGGCCAGAATGAACCCAGCAGAGGAGACTACTCTTTGCTCCGCCCTTTCACAACAAAGAGCTCTGCTTCGATGACACCAAGATCAAATCTCTGCCTCTAACCACGCTCTGGGAATGATGGTCCAGCAGCTTCGCCCTCCTCTTGATCCCAGTCCTGTGCAGGACACACCCCCATCTCCTTCAGCAGCTTCTCACGCCCCATGGTGACCAGAGGCGTGCATCCTTCCTCCAGATCTGTTTTCAGGTGAGGGATCTGTTAGAGCTTTTCTCTCACTGTTCTTCTCCTTGCAGTTTTCCTCAGACACGATAAAGATTGCATGTGTAATCACACTGCTCTCCGGGAGGGCTGGAGAATGGGGAACAGCAATGTGGGATAACCGACATCGGTGCTGCTCCTCCTATGATACTTTCTCCTCGGAACTTCACCAAGTTTTTGACCGCACAGCTCAAGGTCAGGAGGCTGGGAGGATTTTATACGGACTGTCCCAGTTTAATCGGGGTCATGTGGGACCTGTTTTTGTGGGGACTTTCGGATATTTCCAGGACACAACTTATCCTTTGGACCTCCCCCCTTGATTTGATGATTTGGTGGGCCTGGCCATCCGGGTCAATTAATGCCTGACTCAGCATAGAGAGCATCATCGACGATGCGCTTCGCCCTCTCGGGCAGGGTCCCAAGTTTATCGGATAATTTCTTATCTCCAAATTCATTGAACTGTTTCCCTCTGTGTTCGGGTCCCTCTGTCTCCCCTCACCCTCTGACACCCTGCCCAGTAGGTGGTAATATGCACAAATAATGTGAATTGCCAAAAACAAAAATTGTGCAAGTAATATTCCACTATTCCTTATCACCTCATTAGTTCGTCCCCTACTTATACTCCTCAGTCCCTCTCAGTCATTGTCTAGTCTTGATTGTTTCATGCCAGACTCCTTCCTCTTCAAGACCTTAGTGCTAAGTTGAGATTAATAATTTTTTATGATTGTCTGTTTTTGGAATTTCACAATTTTGGACCCTGTTCACTTGCATTGTGAGGACCTACAGATTTTTTCTTTTGAAAAATTGTTTGTGTTCAAAAGAAGAAAAAAGTTATACACATCTGAGATGGCATGAGGGGAGAATTTTAGTTTTTGGGTGAACTATACTTTTAAGCTGGTATTGGAGAAAGTTTATAAATAAAGCAGATACAATAGAGTTTTTCCACATCTAGTTGATGTAAAGTTAAAGATAACATTAACATCATGAGGTCACATTAATGGCAAGAAATCTTTTGATTGAAGAACCCTTGAGGTTTAATTTCACGCTTTGTTACTCGATCTCGGACATTCCTTGATGGCTTTGGAAACTCAGTATTAGCCTTATTTAGGAAAGACAGGGACGATTGGAGACATGCAAGAGGAAAAGAAGAGAGAAAAGGACAAAATGAACAGATGGCAGTGGATTGCTGAGTCAGGAAAAAGTGTAAAACCTGATTTTACCACTTTTGCTGTTTTTGTTTTTGTTTTTGAATCATTATGGAGAATTTCCAATTACTTATATTGTTTTTTTTACTAATCTAAAGATATTTCCAATTTACTAACCCACCCCTACACCAAACCCCAAAAGAAACCTCTCTGCATGTTTAGATTTATTTCAAGATTTCATTTTAATTTATTATAATTTAACCTGGTAAAAATAAAAGGCATTATAACAAACTGATATTCAGTAGATGAACAAGATCTTGCTGTTTGTTTTCACTCTTTCTAATACTGTTGTAATTAATAAATTTAAAATGAACTAATCCCCATGATGCACACTCACTTTGATGGTAGAATGGTAAAAGATAACCTAAAAATTTTTTCTCCCTGTGCTTGTTTCATCAATGATATCTTCATCAACTGCTGAAAATACAGGGTTGGGAAAAAAACATAAGAATACCGTATGCACTGTTGGTTATGTGGGTCAATATAACAGTCTGCTGGAAGGAGGCGTTTGGATGGCATAAATAGGTTCTTCCTGTTTTCAGAGTACCAGTAGATGACTGATGTTCTCTGATAACAAGTAAAAAGTACATTACAAATTAGACTGTTTAGGTCACAAACAATTTCCTTTTTCTTTGTCTGATACAGCTAATATAACCCTACTTATCCCACCACGCTAGATACACACATTTCCACATGCCTACATTTCTCTCTGCTCACCAAGTCTGGTTTACAGTGAAGCTTCTTTTCAAAAAACTTGAAAAAGGACAAAAAAAACACCATAAAACTACAGTAACAACAATCAAAATGACTTGTGCACTATATTCCAAGTCAAGCGATAAAATCACTTTATGCGATGACCAGAAAGAAATGTAAGTTATTACGTTTTACAAATATGGCGGCTTTGTCGATATCATCAAACCTCATTAGTTCTCGTCACATCTCATGACTGAATATTATAAGGTCATGTTGCAAATGAAGACAGCACCAAATAAATTATGGAAAATATTGTTGAAACTTTGAGGTCAGAATTTCCTAGAACCCAGAAGAGTTCACCCTTATACAAAATAATGAGTCCATGGCAAACTGGCTGCAAATTCACCACTGATTATTTTCACATGCAAATGAGCCAAATTGTCCATGGACACTTTCACACATCAGCATGCCGCAAAGCGGAAGTCATCGTAGTTTGCTTAACTTGAAAGGCGGTGAATAGGGGATGACATCAAATGTAATCATTATTTACCCATTTGTTCCAACAGCAAAAGAAAAAAATCAACAATTATGCTTTCACAGCTTTGCAAAAAAAGAAAAAATATAGAGTGCTGTATAACATCAGTAAGAAGTGAGAAACAGGCCAACTTTTCTGTCACTCCCTCAGTAGCTGTGTTAGAAAACTCATCGTAGCTATGGTAACTGATTATTCTTTTTAAACGTATTCCAGGGTAATATAATACAAAATACAATGTTATAAATTTACAAAAAAAAGAGTTTAAATAAAAATAAAGAGTTTAAATAAAAAGTTTGCTACATTTACGTTGTTAGAGGCAGAGATGTGACATAACTAGGCACGTGGCATATTCGGAAATATGGTATATAATGTTAATTAACATGCACAATATTGGTATTGAGGGCACTTAAAAATACCGTTAATTATTGTAGATAACCTTTTAGCCAAATTGTTTACATTTTTCTGATCGCACAGTAGTTTTTTCACTGTGTGTATGTTTCATAAAGACACATGCGCACTCTGATGTACACAAACCCATCGTGGACGAGAAGCATGGCTGAAGGAGGAAAAAGCTGACCCTTTATCATCCGTCTAAAAGGGTTAAGTCAGAAGTTTGGAAGTATATTGAGTTCCATTCAGAGTTAGTCAAAGATGATTTCCCTTTGTGTAAAATATGTGGCAGCTAAACACGAGAACACCTCCAACATGTTTGCTCATCTGCGGAACTATCATCCCATGCAATTCAGAGAGATAAAGGTAAGTTGTGACAGTTCTCTTCGTTTTTGAAAACTGAGAGACAACACTCTAAGAGACAAACAGCTAAGTGACAACTAATACGACAAAGTGAACTGTTGTTGCCTTTTGCAGATAACGTGTATTTTGCTTGGCCGAAGAATAGTTCACCACATCTCTGCTAGCGTGATGTTTGCATCTTGTAGTAAAAACTAAAATACAATTTTAATCAGCTAATACTAAGCCTGTAATTAATAATGGCAATGTGGAAATTGTTTATAAGGGACTTTACATGTTTGCAGCTTTGCACTTTAAGACGGTGACTGGTAGGTATTTGACTTAATCATTATTTTCAAATACATGTTTTCATTGTATATTCAAAGTTATTTGTTATCTGTTCATTAAAAGGACAGTTTGGTATTGAAAAAGTAAGTAAACTTGATGTTAAGAGGTCAACAATAAAGTTTGTTTATTTTTCAACCTGTTTTTGTAATGTAATTCAATAGCGTGATAATATGTATACCGTTAGAAAAACTTCAGCGCTTATCGTGATGTGAAAATTCAATACGTCATATGCTTAGTAATAACAGATCTGTGAAAAGGGTCCATTGTTGCTAAAGGTTTGCTCCAGATTCAACACTACCGGTACAGAGATACAAACGTCTGGCAAACATTTGCAGTGCATGAGTTACGCATCAAAGTTGAATACTTAAAGAGTTCAAATCCCTAACCCTATATAAGCAATAGTAATTGTGGTTGCTTTAGCAAATAGAAAAAAAAAATACACATTTAAAACACTAGAACAGTGATTCCCAAACATTTTGCTATGAATTGGATTTTGCTATGTTGAACATAACAAAGTCAAATGTATGGCTTAATATAAAAATAATAAAATGAGGGATGGCTAAGCATTTTGATTTTGCAATTAACTGTGGTCTTCATTTGAAAAACACATCTTGATATCGAATTAATAGATATTTCAGTATAGACTTCAGATGTTTGATGCCACAAATTTGGCAAATACAACAACTATAGTTCTTGCTTTAAAGAGCTTATTATTGCAGCCAGACAAAAAACAAACTTCCCAGCTGACTCATAGACACCAGGGGCCGGTTGTACCAGCTATACGTACGTTACCACTTATCCTAGTTGTGGCATGAATGGGCACTAAGTCACAATTTACGCACAAATAAATATATGAAACCGATCAGCATGAAACCGATCTAACGTTGCACTTTCCTGTGTCAAGTTTCAACATATATGAAATATATAAGATATTAAAATTAATAAATGTCTATTTTTCCAGCCTGTAGTATAAGTAATTATTTATTTATTGTCCCTTATTCATTCTAGATACAGTTATAAATATTGTTGTTTACATAGGCTAAATATACCATTAACGAAATCTTCTTTTATTACGTATCGTATTTTAATGGGGATTTAATTTATTACAGCTGACAGTTACAGGTTACAAGGTTTGAACATCAACCGTAATGAGATAAAACTGAAATGCATGGCCTTTTAATACTTTTGTGTACAAATTCGAAGGCTGCTTATTGGATCAATTAAAGTTAACGTCATATTATGCAACTACGCATTACTTTACGGAGAGCTTACAATCTTGCCTTAAGAACAGGTGGTGCAACAAAATTAAGCACTGACTTAGTTACAAACTAACTAGTAGTTACTAAGCCGTTAGTGTAAACTTTACATCTTAACTTACATGAGAACTTACGCACAGCTGGTGCAACCCTACTTGGAAATGCAATTTAGCTAGTAAGCAAACTGCAAGTCTCTAGGGCAGCAACAAGTCATAAACAAAGCATCTATTATTATCGTATCTTTGTTTTCAGTAATTGATAGATTGTGAAAAAATTTATCGACAACTTGTTTACATTCCTTTACAATCCATTTATCATTGGATAATTTCTCTTATAAAACCCTTAGTATTCTTTACAGTTTATTGTTTTAAAACTACTAAAAACAACATCAGTTCTAATCAAACACAGCTGGGATGCACTAAAGAAACGTATTATGTGCTCACTGGCTGAACTGCCGCTGGTAGTCTTAAAGAGACAGTACAGTTTTAGTTCTTGTTCTATATAGCAATAGGATGGAGAGATCTGCCTCTCCAGCGTATTTGCTCTCCCCAGTAGTTTTCTACTCACACCTATTCCTTATCACCTCATTAGTTCATCCCCTACTTATACTCCCCAGTTCCTCTCAGTCATTGTCTAGTCTTCCTCTTCAAGACCTTAGTGCCAATTTGTGGACTTACCTCAACCTAACCTTCTTTTGTTCCAGTTTTCCAAATGCACCCTAAATTGTTGCTCAAACTTCTTTTGGTTTTTAACAGTCAAAATGTGTTTTATTTTTTTATTTTTTATTTTTATTTTAAATCAACTCAAAATGGATGCTTTTTTTAAAGACATTTCTAGTCTTATTGAGCACACTCCATCAGTGCACATTATTACAAATAAAAATAAAAAGGTTTTCTTTTCGAATAATGGCACAAATCTCTCTTCAACTAATAAGTAAGCAATATATATCGATCCTGTACAATACACACATACACTTTATTACACAGAGAGCATGAATGTGCCAAACAAGGGTTAATGCAACCATATGAATAAAACCACACGTCTGTCCATCGGCTGTCAATCATAAAACATTTAGTTTTCTGTTTTAAAATGATATATGTGATATATGTGTGTGTTTGTATTTGTACATTTGAAAAATGAGAGAGTGAGAGAGAGAGAGAGAGAGAGAGAGAGAGAGAGAGAGCATCAAAAGAGAGGTAAAAGAGCTCCTCTCAGGTGTTCAGGAAATTAATGGAACTGTCAGTCAGCAGTGAACAGCTGTGTGATTTACAACTCTCTTCACACACACACATTCCAATACTGCAACAAGGCTTAAACTCTGCCTAGACACATTTCAAATGATAAGTTCTAAATTCTTGATCTGTCCCCTTTAAAAGCTAAACTCACTGTCCAGCACTCGTACAAACACAAACAAATAACAAATTTAGCCAGTAGTCACTTTTCAGAACAATATAAAGAAGCTCAGTTCTGCGGCATGTTGCTGTTATGATTGACATTGTACTGTATATACACACACAATTGACATTTAAATTGTGTGTGTGTGTGTGTGTTTTTTTCCAATGTTAGAATAATTTCTCCTCTCCAAGTTTATTATGCAGATACTTATTATAAGTAAGCCATTCATAGGTGGCTCTTAAAAGAGTAAATGCTGTGGCTCTGTGTTACTATCAAAACATTACTCTGTTTGTTTGATCAGTCAAATATACTATAGCAACACTGGCTCAACCATAATAGTGAGTTTGGTGTGGGACTATCAGGGGCGGGGGAAAACGGACAGTGGAGCGTAATGTCTAGATGGAAACTCTTGTGAGAGTACATTTGCTGCTACCAAGGGGTAGAGTCAGGGGTTGGGTGGGGGTTAAAATAAATTTCACAGTACGATGGTTACCATCAAGACAACCCGGTAGCAGTTATTTTTTACATTTATTTGGTGCCACTAGGGGTTCTGAATATACACTCTAGGCTCATTCCTAGACTCAAGTGAGTTTCATGAGACTTTAAACATATGTACACTGTAAAATTGATGTCATTGTTTGAACCACCAAAATCTGGCTGTGACTTCTACATCACAGCCACTGTACTGAATGTAGAAGCAATGCTTTCTACTAATCTTATTTAAAGCTGATAGTCATACCTCAATGACTGCCAGTTGGCTGTTTGGGACCACATGCTTGCAAACATAATCATATTAATTAACTGGCTGTGTTAATGTGAAATCCAACAGCATGCAACAAACTAATATTGACACACAACACAACCTTTTGCTTTGTTTCTAGACTGAAACATGTTTGTTTTTTTGTGCCAGGGACGCCTAGAGCTATGCATCTATATTGGTTAATAAAATGTGGCTCTGCCTTTTGGCTTGTGGTGATAATGATTGACTGATAATGAATTTTTAATTTGTGATTAATGGCTGTTCAACACAGGGTTATGTGACAAGAACAGTTTTCTCTGCATGTGTTCAGCACTATGAATTAACACACACGTATAAGATTGTGTTTGCATGCACACCCAGTGGGAAGTCATTACAGTACTGTGTTATCAGGTCCACATGAGAAAACATCTGGGCTCTTGGAAGGATGTGGAAGGTGTCCAGGAGGAGAATGTAGAGTCTGTGTCAATGAGATCACCAGCTGAAGAATAAAAATGGAGAACATTCTGCATCCCGTAGTACAGAGAGTGAAAGACAGAGACAAGAACACTGTGGAAACTGGTTGCTTTTAGATGTTTCTTGAGGAAAATGCACCACTGTGTCAGTCAGTCTTGGATACAGAATGTATTAGTACCAAAAACATAAGTATATAAAACCCTTTATGATGCTCGTTTAAAAGGATAGTTTACTCAAAAATGAGAATTCTGACACTCTGTCCCCGTTGTGTTGTTTCAGACCTGTTTGACTTCCTTTCTTTTGTGGAACACAAACAGTGAATGTCTGAAGAGTATCCAGGTTACGAAACACACAAGAAAAAGAAAAAAATAAATACAATTTTCTAATCAATGTGACACTTTTGTAGACCATACCAAGTAGCCAGGAAATAGATTTTGGGTGGGCCTCAATAAAAATGGATGAGATTAGTTGTTTTTTTTTTTTTTTTATGAAGAGAAGAGGCACTTTCACACTTTCAGAAATTAGAATTTATGCATTTTTTAAACTGTTTAATAAACATAGATTTGAAGTCATAGAATAATCGCTAATATTCTGGGTGGGCCAGCACTTGACTACGCCACAGATCCATACAAGTTTTCTTGTCCATTTCAGAGCTTCGGTGGCAGGGATGATTATCAGTGAATAATTATATAAATGTATTCATAAAAATGTTTAACTATTTATATTTTCATGTTTAAAATGATTTTAAACTGCATGTGGTTTCAGAAGAATTTGAATATCCACAGTTTTCCGTTAGACAAAATGTATAAAACTACCAACATGATCATTCCTGACAGAGAACAACAAACATTTTAAGAGTTAGCTGGAATTAAAATGATTTTAGGCTCAACTTCTGCAGTTGTTGGCTTTCATTACAACTTGAAAAAGTTCATATCAATGCAACTCACCTCGGTTCGTAGCTTTTCCAGTAATTTATTAAACTTTGACGGATAACTTTAACGGCACTATTGAGCCACATTTGTTTTGTTTTGAAAATCTTTACAAATTGTATACATTAAACATCACATTATTTACTAAGGACATACACATGTAAAAACACTGGAGACTGGAAACAAATACAGGCCCGTAATTAAACGTGGAACACGTCTGCGTTCACGAAAAGGGTGGATAGCATACTAGCATATGGATCAATTTTATTATACTTTTATGGTGCTATTTGACAATTTTGTATCTTGAAAGCCCCAGTCCCAATTCTGTGTCATTACATGGAAAAGAGCAGCCAAGGTATTCTTCAAAAATTCACCTTTTGTGTACCACAAAAGAGAGCAAGTCAGAACTGGAACAACATGAGGCTGAGTAAATGAAGACAAAATTTTAATTTTGTTTCACCAATGAGCCTGCAATACATTTCTCAAACAAACATAACACTAATTTAAACACAGTCACATGTCGCAAAGGTAAACAACAGACATAGAAAGCATAATGCATCGTTGAATATTATTACTGGAATTTCTTAAGGACATTTCTGCAACAAAATCAAATGTAAGGCTCTGCTTTAGGATTATCACTCCACAAGCAAAGATAACGCTTCAGCTAAAGCTGCAGTTCAAATTAAGAGCCAGAAGGTGGCACCAGATAATTTAATTTAGAGCATCCTGTCTTCTCTTTCTTCTACAGGACAGCCCTAGAGCTCCCCATGATGAAACAAGAAGAATGTGTGATGAAAATCGCCTTTAAGATGTGGGAAAAATCTCTATATATGAGACAACAGCATGAATATTTTTAAAGTCATGTGAATGGTCCTATAACTCTTCTCTAATGGGCTGACATGTTTGAATTGTGCATGAAGAAGAGATTTGGATTTTGTAGACAACCTCTGAATGCAAATTTCCTGAGGGCGTGCTGAAGAAACATTATGTCATATATTTATTTATTATATAATGTTACATTTTGTCATATACAAAATGTATATCTTACTGAACCTTAAACTTGATCATATTCACATACCAAACACTTATTTTATATATTCATGTAGAGCCAAGCAAATTACACCTCATTTACAATTCACATCTGTGAGGCAGAAAGCACAGACACTGCAAAATGAATAGGGACCCTGAGAAAAGAGGGATTAAAAAATTACAGTCTAATTAAATAACTTACAGCCTTACACTCCATAAAGAAGTAGTTAAACATTTATAACAAACCTGCTTTGCAGCATTTACTCAGTGAAGCTCTAATTACAGGTTATCAGAGTAAAGCAGGCTCAAAGTTAATGTGAGACCTGTGTGTGGGACTTGACTTCATTGGTTTATTAGACCAAAGGCTGAAGGCAGGTATCATGAAGAAAGGAGCTCCTATTAGATAGAGCAGTGTTTCCCAAACCTTTTGGTCTTATGTGAAGTGTCATCCACACAAATTTATAAAACTGTTTTTTACTTCACATTTTTTACTTTGTTTTCTTCTCTTAAAAGTGATTGTCCCCCCCAAACACACACAAACACACACATACATACACACACACACCCACACACCAAAATCTGTCATCATTTGCACACCCTCATGTTGTTCCAAACCCTTTTGTGGATCACAAATACATGTTTTGCAGAGTGTAACTGTCACGATTCATTGCATTTTTCCATACCATAAAAGTTAATGGTGACTGAGGCTAACATTCTGACCAATATCTCCTTTGTCAGACTGATCTCATGAAAATTATGCGACTTTGGTGACATTTTTGCAAAATTAAATACATTGTTCATTGCATGTATCACTGCAAAATCGAGGGGAAATGTCCACTGAGGGGCACAAAAAGCAAGTTATATGTTCTCCAAAAAAGATTACTTTAGTTACTTTACTTAGGGATAAAGGTGCACTTTTTTCCCACTTGACAAGATGAAAACACAAATGAAATCTGTAACCTCATTAAGGCTGAATTATTATACATGGAGAGGGTCCCCACATGGGGGCTGCCATGTTTGAATCATATGACGAGTCAAATAACACTTGCTCCATCTCAGTAATCACCCTGTTATTTGACACTTTCACTCATGTAATAAATTAATCATGGCTAACTGTGAAAATGAATTTTTACAAAGGCTTCTGTAACTAAAAATGATTTTGATTTTGAAAAATGCTGCATCCACGCCGCTAGGTGTCACTCTAAGTCCAAGATGACATAAACAAAAAAGTTGCTGAATGCACCTTTAATGCTCTAAGGAGTTTTGAATAAACAAAACCTACATCCCTAAACTAAAACTTTAATGCAATCCTAACCAATAGTTTCATAAAAAAACTATATTAGATATTAAAAAAAGATATTAGAGAATTAAACTTAAAATCAATCTTTTGGAAGAACATTTAACTTGCTTTTATCAAGGACATCTCACCTTGAAACTGCAGCGTAATGAACCATGAAATTTCTTTTGACAAAAATGTTGCCACAGTCACGTTATTTTCATGAGATCAAGCTGACAAAAGAACATACCGTATAAGGCAGAATGCTAGCCTTTAGTCCCCATTCACTTTCACTTTCATCAAAACTGACATCCCTACCCTAGAGCAAAGTCATGGAAACAAATTTGACTGGCCCGGTCGGGTGACGATAAATAAAGATTGTATTCTATAAAAAAAATATTATGTTAAATGTTTTCTAAGGCTTTACAGCTCCAGAGGGAACATTCTGAAATGTAGTCTATTAACTGTGTGTAGGCCTTAAGACAGCAGGTGACAGAGAAAATTGAAGCGTTTTCCGAAGCCTAGTTCTATATCGAAACATAGTAAGCTGCTTTACTACTGTCTACACACTGTAGGCACCCAGGTAACATCTCAAATGAATTCCATGTTTTCTAAATGAAACATGCAAATGAGCCATACAAGATCACATGATTAGAAAAGATTAAATTACTTCCCTGAATTGACCAGTAACAGCCTATGGAAGGGCCTTTCGTGAAGGGATACAGATGCTTACTTCCATTTTAAATTACCCTTCAAGTAGCATCCCTGACCCATAGCAAAAATGCTGTTTGGAATTTACTCTAAGCTAACGTTATTTTAATAAGTACAAAAATACATAGTAATTTAATTTAATGGAACATGGCTGTCCTTGGTCCTCATCCACTTTCAATGTATGGAACAGAACAGTTTGAAAAGTTTGCTAAATATCTAAATTTGTTGCTACACAGAAGAAATTCATACAGGTTTGGAAAGACATGAAGGTGAGTAAATGATTACAGAATTAAAATTTTAGGGTAAACTATCCCTTTAAACATTGCTGTAGATTTACAAACACATTGACAGTAGGTTACTGTACTAATCTAGTAACAAGATATGCAGTGACTTTGTTTGAGGTCCTTCTAGGACATGAAGATGAATAGTGCTCTCATTTCTCTAGAAATGTCTGTCACATTAAAGCCGGCATGCTTTGTTGTTTTATAGAAATAGAGGTCCATGACATACACTGGTGGGCATGGTTATATGCATTTCACAAACACTAATATGTAAATTAGCATCAACAATAACATGTTATAACAGTTTGAAAATAGATCATAAAACCACCCACACGCCAACATTTGCTTGCACATATGTGTTGACCCACTTGTGTGCTTTAAAAATCCACATGCATTTTACAACCCCAATTACGAACAAGTTGGGACAGTATGAAAAATGTTAATAAAAACAAAAAGGAGTGATTTGTAAATATTATTCATACTTTGCTGTATTGAAAGCACTACAACTAAACATTGTATTGTGATTTACATTGTGAATTTCATTGGGGGTTTTTAATGTACAGTAATTTCAAATTAGATGATTGCAACACACTCCAAAAAAGTTGGGACAGTCGAGTGAAATCACCATTTCTTCTAAAAACACTTATTAAGCATTTAGGCACTTAAGACACAAGTTTGTTAAGTTTAAAAAGTGGAATTTTCCCCCATTCATCCATAATGCAGGTCTTCAGATGCACAGTTGTATGAGGTCTTTGTTGCCTTGTTGTGCACTTTATAATGTACCACACATTCTCAATTGGAGATGGTCAGGATTGCAGGCAGGCCAATCTAGCACCCACACTCTGCTTATTTGGCCAGTATGTGGTTTGAAGTTGTCCTGCTGATAATGCTGGAACGTCCCTGGAGAGACGGTGCTGGATGGCAGTATATGCTGCTTCGAAATTTTTACATATCTGTCTGCATTAATGGTGCCCTCACAAATGTGCGAGTTACCCATGCCATGGGCACTGGCACAACCCTGGCCCATACAGACACTAGCTTTTGGACCTGATCCTGAGAACATGATGGCTGTGTTTATCAAAAACAATTTGAAACGTGGATTCATCGGACCAATATTACGGTTCCACTGTTCTACTTTCCATCTAAGATGAGACTGAGACCAGAGAAGTTGGCAGCGCTTCTGGACAGTGTTGATATAGGGCTTCTGCTTTGCATAGTAAAGTCTTAACTTACATCTGTGGTTTACTAAAGTTATCCCAAGCCAATGTTCATGATATCATTACAGATTAATGATGTTTTTAAAGACGTGATATCTGAGGGAAGAGATATTGCATGATATGATGATGTTGTTTAGTGATGTTATTCCCAGCTCTGACACAATAGTTGCATCCAGAGTTCGTTTCTTGCAATGTGTCATTGCGAGGACAGCAGAGAAGGTGCATTAATATATTTAGAATGGTGATTAAAGCTGGCTGGAACTACCTATGCATTAAACGGTTTTAATCCACGCATTCCATCCAATCAGAATTGAGTATTAGAAAAGACCATGGTATAAAATACTTAGAAAAATACAACTTTAAATTAGTTAAAATTTACTAGTATAAACAGCATGCAAGTAACACTGCAAATGAACACTGCAAAGTAACACTGCAAGTAATTTACAAAATAGATTTCAAGATTTAAGAATTTACAAGCACCCTTCATTACAACATTTCTCATCCTATAACTGCAAATTATCATGTAAAACTGACTTCTGAGATGGCAGTCTGCCATCTGAACTAATTAGATTTGCAGTAATGAATTTTACTTTCTTTATCTGCCTAGTCATGAATCAGAAAGACAGGCCCAAGCACCATGGGTCCATTTCCACCCAGAAGCTTTCGGAAAACAATGCATTGCAAACAAATGTACACACATGCATTTGGAATTTGACATTATTCTAAAGAATTTTGAAGCAATTCATGTAAACACAAGATGGCTATTTCAAAGTCTGTTAAAAGTGCCATACTTCCTGCTGCCAGTTGGTGTTGCAATGAGCATGACCCATAATAGCTGCATCCATGTGATCAGCCCCCATTGCTAAACATACAGCTGAATTTTCATCAAAATCACACAATGCACACAGAAGATATAAGGCCCTTCCTGTTTCCCATTTTTCACCATAAATATATTGCTTTGCCATGGCAACATGTGTGCTATGCTTTGCCATATCAATTCAGCATCTACAATGTCTTGGCATGATGTTGCACAAATTTGGTGCCAGACACATAAATCCCTTAGGAGGAGTATTTAAAAGTTCAGAGCCTATGATTTTCAGAAAATCCCAAATGACTTCATAAATTTCATTAGTGTAAATTTAGTTAATTATTTATATAATATAATATAATTAATATTATTGGTTTGATAGTAACATTTAATGTAGCTAGTAGTAGCTTTAATGTAGCTAGCTAGTTTTTGATAGTAACTCATAGTGTAGCCAACTACTTTTTCAAAAGATTAGCTTGACTGTAGCTTAACTACTTAAAATTAAGTGTAGCTTGTAACTTGTGAAGCTACAGTTCCAAAGTAGCGTCCCCAACACTGCATCAATGTGATCAGCCCACAAGTGCAAACATACAACTCAGTTTTCATGTAAATCACACGTTGCATGCAGAAGGTATGAGACATTTCCTGTACTGATGTGTGTGCAAACTTTCAGGTTTTTTTCTCGCATGTTAAGTACTGCAAAATTACCAAAAACCTTGAAAAAAAGAAGAAAAATAATAATCCTTAGAATCCACCTTTCAGTGCTTGGGCCCTAAATACAGCTGCAAGCAGCAATGATGGGCCCAAGCACAACAGCGCCATCACCATTTGGTGGCTCTAGGAAAACAAAGCATGGTAGCATGCATTTGAGAGGGTAAATATAAGAGGACTATTTCAAAGTCACATAAAGTGTCACACTTCCTGTTGTCAGTTGGTGGAGCTATGGTTGTGACCCATAATAGAAGCATAAATGTGATCAGCCCCCATTACCAAACATACAACTGAATTTTCATAAAAATCATACTATGCACACAGAAGATTTAAGGAACTTACTGTTTCACATTTTTGCCCTTAATTTATTACATCGCTGTGACAACACCGTTCGATATATCAAAAATCTGTTTGCAATTTAGCATCATTAATGTCTCCCTAGGAGGAGTCTTTCAAATTCCAGAGCATGCATTTTTCAAACAATCCAAAATGGCCAACTTCCTGTTGGGCAGAGCTCTGACTGCCAGCGCGAAAGTTGTCTGGCTTGATGAGATCTATATGTGTACAAACTTTGGTAACAGTAGCTCAAAAGGGATGTGTTACAGAGCCCCCCAAACATGCCAATCTTCTGTGCTGCTACAGAACCCCCCTGCAACTTTGCCCAGCCCTAATGACCGACGACTCTGATGTGTGTGCAAAATTTCAAGAGATTTCACGCATGTTAAGTACCCCAAAATTAAAGAAAACCTTGAAAAGAATAACAATAATAATCCGTAGAAGAACAATAGGGCCTCCACACCTTCAGTGCTTGGGCCCTAATAATAATAATCCTTAGAAGAACAACAGGTCCTCCAAACTTTCAGTGCTTGGGCCCTAAATATAGCTGCAAGCAGTGATTGTCAGGGGCCAAGCAAGTATGGCGAGATGACCAAAATAATCAAATTTGACAGAAAAGATCACATGGAAGCTGTGGACAGTTATTTTGGTGTGACAATTCGACTGCTTTGGGCACAGTTGTAAAAAGAAAACATTTAAGATATAGCACCCCCTAGTTTAAAAAATGAATGAAACTTCTCACGTTACCTCAAAGTGTTCTCTTGTCCGTGTTTAAAAAGTTTTGTTAAATGTCAAAACCGTGCTTACAAGATTCATGCTAATTAGTTATTGTCGGCCATTCCATAAAAAAACATTTGTTTATTTCTTTGGAACAATTTGACATATCAAAACTCTTTGAACAACTTTTTGTCAGGAGAGTCTGTAGATCATGTATACCAAGTGTTGTGCGAATCGGACAAACGGTCTAGGACGAGTTCTAAAAATAATGTTTTTCAAATAAATCGAAGTGGTAGGAAAGATTTGTTCCAGAAATGTAAATTCATGTGACCTTATAATTTTGGGGCACTGATGGATTCAGAATAGCATTAGAATTTTATTTGAGCCTATACAGTTCTGGAGATATTAGCAAAAACACAAATTAGCTAATTATAGCACCACCATGTGGCGATTGTCATGAAATTTTATATACGTTTCATGCAGACACTGCTTGTGTATAGTAAGTTTCATAACCATTAGCCATTCCCAATATGAGTTACAGTAAAATGTAAAGTGAAATTTGATTGGTCACTGGTGGCCATATTTGTTGATTTGCCTAATTCTTTTTTTAAGAATATGTCAGTGCATGAACCAAAGAAGATACATATTTAATATGAACTTTGTCACTCAAATGGCTGCAAGGTTATAAGTTGTGTTTTTTTTTTGTTGTGGCGCCCCCTTAAGGCAGAACTGAACAAAACTTTGTGTACATCTTCAAAATGTCCTGCTGACTTTTTACACCAGTTTTGGTTACATTTCCAGTTTGCGTTGAGTAGATATTGATCAATTAATTAAATCACGTTCAACCTAAGGAACTGTTTTGCTAATATCTTTGGAAAGATGTAACTTATCAAAATTATTTGAACAGCTTTCTGTCATGGAGGTCTGTAGATGATGTATACCACATGACATGCCAATCGGAAAAATGGTCGAGGATTTCAAATGAAATGAAATCCATTTTGTAGGGCCCAAGGATTCAGAGGAACAAATTATTTAGATTTTAGCCCTCACGGTTGCGGAGATATGAGAAAAACTTAAAAGTGCTTGTTATAGCGCCATGTAGAGTCAGATGGGTGTGCGTGTATGCACCTGAGTAGCGGTCGGGATTTGGGACCATCCTGCCATGTTTGGAGTCTCTAGGATTTACTGTCATTGCCGCACATTTGCTATTAGGGCAGAAAAAAAATAAGAAGAAAATCCTAAGGCATACAATAGGGTTCCAACACCTTCAGTGTTTGGCCCCTAATAATAATAATCCTTAGAAGAACAATAGGGCCTCTGCACTTTCAGTGCTTGGGCCCTAATAAGAATGAGATTCTGAATCTGAATTTGAATTAGGCTGAAATTAGTTATTTTGTTTGGTTTGAAATGCACTATTTTATTATTTAGTCCTTGACCAAAGTGAAGCAAAAGTGTGCAAGCCCCCTAGAGCAATACTGATGGTGTAAATATCTTGGTCTTACAGATATTTGGAGACTTTTGAACCCATCTGGGAGGGACTATAAACATTTTTCTTCAGTCAATAAAATTTACTCTAGATTACTCCATCATTTCATCAGGTGCTGATAGCTCAATTGGAAACATTTAAGTCTCAGATCACACCCTAGTGTGTTTAGAGGTGTTGCCACATATGGATAAAAGGAAATCCTATAGTTCGCACTTTAATGTATCCCTTTTGCAAAATCCTGAATTTCAACAAATGTCAAAGGCTTAAATCAATCTCTATTTGGAGACCAACTGGTCCTCAGTATCCTCTAAGTGCTTGGGAGGCACTTAAGGCAGTTCTTAGGGACTGGATCATAGAGTATGCCTCATTCACCAAAATATCCAAAGCACAAGAACTCGTGGAGTTGGAAGGGAATATTAAAAGTGCAGAGGCAGAGCTGAAGCACCGAATGTCGTCCAATGGCCTAAGAGAACTGTCCCAATTGAAATTCAGATATAACACTATTTTGTTGTGGATGGTGGAATTTTGGCTATTCAGGGCAAGACAGTCATACTTTGAATCGGGGGACAAGGCAGGAAAACTTCTGGCTAGATATATAAAGCAGAGAGAGTCTTTTTCTACCATTCACTAAGTGAAATCTGCTTGTGGTGAAATATTTACTTTGGCCATTGATATTAATAATGCTTTTAAAGAATTATATCTTGATCTCTATAGTTCCACATCTTTGTCTACTGATGAGGATATTATAAGCTTTGTGGAACCATTAGAAATCCCTAAACTGCTGACAGAAATTAATTCTCTTGATTCTGAGATAAACTGCGGCTTGGCGAGGTAATTAAGGCCTTGCCTACAGGCAAGGCTCCGGGGCCAGGCGGCTTTGCCGCTGAGTTTTTTAGATTTTATGATACCGAACTGGCTCTACTTTTGCTTAAAGTTAATATGAAAACATTAAAGAATGAAAAGCTTCCACCAACCATAATGCAAGCCCGGATCAGTCTGATTCTTAAAAAGGACAAAGATCCAATCGAGTGTAAGAGCCATCCAAAATATTATAAAAATGTAAGTCATTTCTCTAAATCCGAAGCTATCTATACAAATAACAATAACAAAATATTTTTAGTTATAATCATCTGACTACTGTACATGTTTCTTTTTCTATTTTTACCTTGTCGGATTGAGTGTCCTGATGTTCAAGATCAAAAGTTCAAGGATTAAAGTTGAAGAAATCCAAAATAAAGTTCAAGAATTTGTTATAACCAAAATATTTATCTGTGTTTTATCAGAAATAGCCTAATTCATAACCAAATATTGAACTGCTTTTAATATCAATGCACCTAAATACTGTGTAACCGTAATACCGAGGTAATTTTTGTGACGGTTATCATACCGTTACACCCCTATTAGGCAGCAAATATGGTGACAGGTCCACCTGCTCTTGACCCATGTGTGCACAGTTTGGTTGACATCAAACACAGCCCCTTCATGACAGCCTTCCCTGCTTTCTTCACAGCCATTGGATACAATTATTTTAGTGACATTTTAAATTTTTTTCCAGTGAGATATTGAGTTTATATAGTGACTTTGCTGTTGTAAACATTACTGTTGCTACTCTAGAAACAACATTCTTTAAAAAAAAAAGAATATATTTTTAGCAATTGTTTTGTAAAAAAACAAAAATCATTAAGTGTAAGACAATATTCTTTATTAGAATATTATTTTTTTTCTATACGGCAATGAGCACATACAAGCACTCTGCACAGGACAAAGATTTACACTTGGTATTGGAGGAGGGAGTGTGGGCTAGGATTCTAAAAAATATCAAGTCTACATCTAGAGATTCCAAGGGGTGCCTTAAGCAATTTAAGATTTTACATTGATTCTATTGGCTTGGTCTTAAATACACACCCACTTGCCTGCGATGCCAATCTGAAGATGGGGACACAGCCCATGTTTGTTGGTGGTGTGTTAAGATCCAAGAATTTTGGTTGATGGTTGAGTTTTATGTGTGACGTATTGAGCCCTCAAATTTAATTTTGCCCCATACTTTGTATTTTAGGCGATGGGGCGGTCATAAATATAGGGGAAAAATACATAAAGAATTGGGTCCTGGCCAGTGTTATGATAGGCAGATGGTTTATTCTTAGGGGATGGAAGTCAGCTGGAGCACCCTCATTTCAAGAGTGGTGCACAGACATGGACAGGGTAGTGGCATTTGAGAAGATGTCATATAGAAGGCTGATGTTGGGGGGGTTAATTTTATATAATTTGATTCCACATTTTCTGTTACTTTTATTTAATTTGAAGAATGAATCAATAAAAATAGTTAATAATAAAAAAAAATTTGAAATCTGAAAAACATTTAATTGTAACATTGTAGGCAGGCAAACAGGTGCAAGACAAAGACGAGATGATGCGAAGAACCCATGTGCAGTTTTTTGCAAGACGTGGAAATCAAAAACGCAAATTCAAAACAAAACAAAACAAATGACATGACATGGCTGTTACAAACAACATTACACCAACAATACTCGAAAAGAGACAATGGCTAACATGAGGGCTTAAATACAAACAAAAGTGTAACAAGGCATCCGAGATAGAACTAATAACAGAACAGAACTGATAAACAAGATAACAAGACTATTAAATATGAACAAATGAAGACACATAAAACATGAGGGTAACAGCAAACCACATTACTAAGGCACATGACCAGACAATGAAGTAAACTAATTTCAAAATAAAAGACATGAAGTCAAAAACATTATACAAAACATGAACAAAACACACATCAATGTGACATTTATCCAGTGAGCCTTCATAAAGCTTACTGAACCTACCCACCTTCAGACACCCCTGCCATTTATAGCATCAAGCTCTTACACATTCATTACCACTTTTAAGACATAGCTAAGCATTCACATGAGAAGCAGAGATGTTTTTTCATTCAGGTTAATTTGTCTCATCATTGATAACTGCCACTGAGCTGCAAATGTATCCACCGGATTACCATGTTAAAACATTTAATAAAGAGATGCCTTCATCTTGTGAATATTGGCTGTCCACTTTTTCCAATCTAAACATGTTTTCCATGCCGACTACACCCAACATCAGACTGGTAGGGTTAAATTACAGTTTGCCTCATTCTAAAATAACCCTACAAAGGCCTTTCATTTCCTAATGGGTTAGCTACTGTTTGATGAAAATAAAATCAAAGAAAAAATGGTTTTATAGTGCAGCCACTCATATTTAATGCAGCCATATGATTTTAAGAGGCCAACAGAAGAAACCAACATAGTCTTGCAAACATATACATTACCAAGACAAAGATTGAATGTACAGAATTACTGTTTGCTTTGAACAAAGAGTGGTACTAATTTAAATAATTAAGGAAACAGCTTGCAATAAAGTATTAAGCAAATTAACTGTTAGAGCCACAGGTTTGAACATTCCGGAAAAAACATAAATCCTTTCATGTTGATTAAATGCCTGTCATGCTTATTTGAAGAAAAAAAAAACAATTGTCACATTACAGAAAATGAACCATTTTTTTTTCTTTATTGACTCAGGTCCATGAAGTTTGACTCACTGACAGTGTAATTAAAATGCCTGCTCTCTGTTTTTAATAATTTTAACAACTCATATTAAAATAATATCTAATACCTGATTAAGTAAATGATATGATGATACAATGATACAAATGATTGTCAAGTCAAGTCAAGTCAAGTCAATTTTATTTGTATAGCGCCTTTCACAACACACATCGTTTCAAAGCAGCTTTACAGAAGTTCAGCATTAACAGACGATAAAAATGTAATGTCTATAAAGTCGATAAATCATCATCCTTTAAAGGTGCTGAAGATTCAGAAACCCTTGTTATTAATGACACCAGTGGCCAGTAAAGTGAACTGCATCCAGCAACCTGTTGCTCGTCCTCACGCTCGTGCACACACTCCATAGGGATGCGAGCGAGCATCGGCCCAAAACAATGATGTAGCATACAAAGCAGGGATGTCGTTAGGCCTATTTTAGGGGGGCTGAAGCTACCCCAAAATGTTCCTAAGCCCCCCTAAATGATAATAAGAACAACAATAACAATTCAATTTATCAATAACCGTATCCTCATTCATATTTAGAATTAGACGCAACAAATTATATATATTAATCCAGCTACAAAAAATAGCCGAAAAGTCGGAAGTTGGACAGAAGTACAAAGAGTCGTTGTGCTATCAAGATGATGCACCGCACCGTCTCGTTGCATTGGTGTGAACTGTGGTAGCTTTCATAGCGTTGCAGACCGGAGCGCTGCAAGTAACTGGGGGATTCATCTTGTCTTGTCGTTACTCTAGTTTGGTCTGAAGTTGAACTCGCTATGCACTAGGCTTGGGCGGTAATACGGTAATATGGTATACCGCGGGATCTAAAAATAGCAACGGTATCAGTTTCAATACCGTCATACCGTCATAAAAAAATGCAATGCACTTATATAGGAGACAATGATTAAATATTAAATAAAATTTATTTAATGCCTAAAAATGTGTATGCGTGGTTGTCATCACGTAACAGCGTGGAGGAGAAAGAGAGAGAGGAGGAAAGATGGAGAGTCGCGCACCGAGTGACCTGGTCTCGAAAAAGAACACAACTTCTGCAGTTTGGCAGTATTTCGGGTTTCGACCGAATGAGAAGGGAGAGGCGGTAAATACGGACGAGGCAATTTGAAAAAAGATGACCCTGGGAAGTATGCTGCAAAAAAAAGCCGATGCAACGGCAGGTCCCGTCGGCATCGGCACCGTAGAGGACCGAGTCGGGAGCTGAAATAACAGCCTACTGTTTGGAGCCAGTTACTCAAGGAGACGAGGACCCACTTCTCTGGTGGAAAAATGCTGCCAGGAGTTTTCCCCAGATGTTGCGAGTGGCACGAAAGTACCTGTGCGTCTGTGCCACAAGCACACCATCGGAGCGAGTTTTCAGCACCGCAGGTAAAGTTGTCGGTCCACGTGCCCTGTTAAAGCCGGACAAAGTAAACATGCTGGTTTTTCTAGCGAAATATCTTGACTAGGTTTGATGCCATTCGTTCCTATTCGTACAGTGTTTATTTTTATTTATTTAATTGATTCAGGTATTTTTATTTGGTTTTCATTAAAAACAATATTGGAAAGAAGAAGTTTTTATTTAGGCCTATTGCTTTGCAATAATTTTTATAATATGGATGTTTATGTTAATTCAACTCTGGTTGACTGTTGTATTTGCACTTTTTTATAAGCTGCTATTTGTTGCTAATAAAAGTTGTTAATATTGTTGTGCATGTTATTTTGTTATTGTTTCAGTATTAGTGTTTGGTATTCAGTTTCAGAATGGTTTAGGCACAAGCCAACAGTTTGGTGACGCTGTCTAAGCCTTACGTCATAATTTTTAATTATTCACAGTAATACCGTATACCGAGGTAAAATAGGGAGGAGGTTTGACAGTATGAAAATGTGGATACCGCCCAAGCCTACTATGCACCCTCCTGCCCACACACACCGATACACACGCTAACGGTGAAAGGAAGATTGGTAAGTGTCGTGATACAGAATGAAAGTTGTTTTTAATTACCTGCTTACCTTTAGCTACATTTTCTTGAGGTAAAGGAAAGGGTCTATTTTGGTTTGCTATGGAAAACTGTAGACTAGCTAGAGTGAACAAGCAAAATACAAGAAATGGTGAACTTAGCAAGCTAATCACAACTCTTTATTCTTTGCCAATAATATAACCTATCTCTAGAATAGGCATATAAAACAATATCAATCCCCATATAATGTTGTTGTCACTAAAAACTAAATGTCATAGGGTCCCTGTTAATGCTATTACCGTTGTATCCTCCTTGTATACATCATTTGGCAGAATAAATCATCTTTATTTGAGAAACGCTCAAACCTGTGTTCTCAAATTTCAATATGACCTTAAAATTCTGGTTCTTGGGTTAAACTGTATGCAAGCCAAACTACACAGCGAAATTACACTCTGATTGAACCAATCCACAGCGCAGTTACAGTAATTAAATGGCATTCTGTGAACAACTTATCTTATATAGAGAGGAATTAGATATAGTATGCTATTACTTTATCATACATTTACATGAGCAGACAGATAGCATTTAAGTCATTGCTTATAGAATAACTCATCAGGAGCAAAGTCTGGCCTAAGTAAATTCCCCCATGCAGCTTTGATGTGTCTAAAAGCAACATTACAGTAACTTTTCTTTAACAGAGTAGAAATGGAAGAAGAGGATATGTCTGTCACATTTTACTTGTTAACATCTTGGTTTCTTGACTGGTTGTTGACATAAGTGTAGCTCTAGATGTGAATGCAAAGATTTTGCAAACACAAGTTACAAATACCCTGGGGCTAAGCCCCCCCTGTCTTCCAATCCTAGTGACGTCCCTGATACAAAGAGACTGAACGTGATTCACCTGATCATGCTGAGGTAGCATAATTAAAATTATGATTGTTTAACTACAAACTTTGAGACTGTACTAAAACTACTTATCAGCTAACATAGCATACTGATACTCACATACAGCTACCGAACTATACCAGACAATTTACTGTTGCACTGCACTGTTGTTGCACTATTGTATGTCATATGTTGTACTACGATCAAGAAACCAACGTATTTGCTTTCATTTATCCTGTTACCTGACTGGGTATATATATACTGGAGGATGGGGCTGGGTCGTGATTCAGCACACCCGGTCCCTGATCAAGCTAATTAGCCCTCAAGAGGGATAAGGGCCAACCGAAGACGGCAGTGCGACAGAGAAAAAGAGATTTTCCGGACAGCTGTCCGACACCTGGGTGTGTGTGTGTGTGTGTGTGTGTGTCTTTTTGGTTGTTTATAATTCAAATATTATTTATATTGTCAAGCCGGTTCTCAGCTCCTCCTTTCCATTAATCCCTTTACACTGACTTTTAGTATAAAGAGAAGATCATTGAAATTATTTGAAAGTTACGAAGCAAGGTAGCTTGCAATTCGTCAGCATTAGCAGGCAAGCTCAAGTTAGTTAAAATTACACAGAACAATCCTTATGGCACTATATTTCACATGCTTTGCCGTTATGTAAGCTGACCTGTCCAATAAGAAGAATGCCAATTCAGGGTCAGTTTTTGATCCCGAAAACCGAAGTTCAGATGTTCACTCTAGTTTTCGCTCGACAACGATCACGTTCCCATTTAGCCAGATGGGATTCAGCAGATAAATGTTTTTTTTGTTGTTGTTGTTTTTTTGGCTTACTCTGAGTTTGTGTAGGAGTTGGTGTTGTGCTGGGAGCTGGATGTTGTGCTGGATTCCATCTCTAAGATAACGTTACCTAGTGTTGCAGTTTGTTATCACTGTTGAATAAAGAAGAGAAGCACTGAGGCAAGGCTCGCAGGAGCGCACATAAACATCACATCCTTTGTATTTTCCCAGCAAAACCGACCTGCTCCCTTCACATGAAAATCATTCTATAGGCTTTACAGGTAACCTAGGAAGTCCACAAGGGGCACATTTTTTAAGTTGGGTAACAAGTCGTTCACACATTGGCAAAAAATTTGAATATTACATTAACATTTTTACATACAGCACCTTTAAATATTAAAATATGTTTTTTCTAAAAAAAGTATTTGAATGGATTCCTCTGAAGCTATTCACATTTGATGCAAACATTCATGCATAAACAAGCAAGCGTTTTTTTGTTTGTTTGGTTTTTGCGGTGAGTGTGTCAGTTTTTCATAGATTTTTTGGCCTATGAAATGCACTGACCAATAAAATATGATCTTTGAATCATGTGTCAGGAGCCGATGCAGTTAACAAAATCAGCGCAACTGGTGCTGCTAATGCACAGAAAGGTGTTTTGACCACCAACATTAAATGCTTAAGGAGCTCAAGGAAGAAATCCTGAACCAGCAGTAAGGACATTTATTTTATTTACATCAAATGACTTAAAAATTGAAGAAAAAAATGTCATGTGGATTCTCTTAACATATAAATGATATTGCTGCATCACTGCTTTGCATCCCTTTGCTCTGGGATGGTCTTCATAATATATTCCATTGATAAATGTTTTTGCCTTTGAATTTAATTTAGCATGGGTTCTCTTACATGTCTAATATAATATATATCACAGCATATTTGCCTTTATATCATCCTTTTTTAGTAAACAACTTTACTGATCTTAAGTGTTTTCCTTCGCCAAAGATTAATAATATTAATACTAATGCTGTGACTTGAAGTGCCCTGCAGTGTACTGTATATACTCTGAGCTCACTCACGGAGAACTTTATTATGAAGACCTGTACGCCTACTTATTCATGCAATTATCTAATCAGTCAATCGTGTAGCAGCAGTGCTTGATCACAGAGCGTCTAGTAAATATATAGCATGTTTTACATGGTTTAGGACCTAGATTTAGGGTCAGGAGTTTCAGTTAATGTTCACATCATCCATCAGAATTGGGAAAATATGTGATCTCAGTGATTTCAACCTTCGCATGATTATTGGTGCCATTCGAGTTGATTGGAGTATTTCTGTAATCGCTGATCTTCTGGGATTTTCCTGCACAACAGTCTCTAGAATTTACTAATAATGGTGCCAATAACAAAGGTATTTTTCTGAGGACCGAAATGCCTTGTTGATGAGAGAAGTCAACGGAGAATGACCAGACTGGTTTGAGCTGACAGAAAGGCTGCAGTAACTCAGATAGCCACTCTGTACAATTGTAGTGAGCAGAATAGGATCTCAGAATGCACAAAACATCAAACCTTGTGGCAGATGAGCTACAACAGCAGAAGACCATGTCGGGCACTTTATTCATCTTATGCACCAGAGAAACTAGCATGCAGCCATCTTTAAAATGTTGGGATGTCATAACAACTGAAAGCAGAGCGGGGAGATTTTAAAACAAGAGTACTTCATTCATAAATACACAAGATCTTGCTTTCACACTGTGGATGTACTGATATGCCTCTGTGCTCATGAAACTCCAAGAGAAATCACAATGTCACTAAAAATATCTCACCTGTGATAGACACCTAGACACCAGTGCACGAATTGAGGGGGGGCTGGGGGGACCGGGAACGAAATATTTGTATTTTAGTAAAGATAATATTGACAAATACTATTTAATTTACACAGTTAGGATACTATACATTTTGTGAATTATTTACAATAACCAGTGCGAGCATTTTACTCACATTTGCGTGTCAAAATTACTGCTTGCGAATGCAGAAAATGATTTGGATAACAACTGATTTAACACCCAAAGTTATGAACTTTTAATTGTAGCCTATCATATGAATTAAAACTCCCTAATGTATCTTCCCTCATATACCAAATACATTTAAAAGAGGTGCGTTAGTTATTTTTGCATTAAAAGCACCTTTATCGTTGTCCTCTACCTCCCGCTATTTCTTTCATGCATAGGCAGAGGGAGAGATATACCATGTGGAAATGGTATATATATATATATATATATATACACTACCGTTCAAAAGTTTGGGGTCACTTACTCATTCTTTATTTATTTATTTATTTCACATTTTAGAATAATAGTAGTCAGCAAAACTATGGAATAATAGAAATGGAAATATGGGAATTATTTTGTGACCAAAAAATCCAAAATAAATCCAAAACTATGTAATATTTTAGCATCTTCAAAGTAGTCACCCTTTGCCTAGATTTTGCAGACATGTACTCGTGACATTTTCTCAACCAACTTCTTGAGGAATCACCCCGGGATGCTTTTTAAACAGTATTGAAGGAGTTCCCATCTATGTTGGGCACTTATTGGCTTCTTTTCTTCATATTTTGATCCAAGTCATCCATTTCAAAAACTTTTTTTTTTTTTAGGAAATTTTAGATTTGTAATTAAATAAATGTATATGTTTTGGCAGAATAATATTTTGTCTACAAAGTTAATTTCAAACTTTTAAGCATACACCTTCAGATCAAAAGATTTTTAAGATCATGAGAAACATTTCAGACAAGTGACCCCAAACTTTTGAACGGTAGTGTATATATATATATATATATATATATATATATATATATATATATATATATATATATATAAAAGTAGAGGGGGCTTCAAGGTAAAAAGGTTGGGAACCACTGGTCTGGCGCATATTTTCATAGAAAAACTATTAAAAAAACGTACATCATCACGGCCCGGCCCCGCCCTCCTCCTTGCCAAACTTTCATGAATAACTCATTAAGCATTATTGCATTATTCAAAGCTTAACAGACAGTTAAAACTGAAAATACATTAATGTAGTTTATGAATGTCATGAACGTTTCATTTGAAAGATTTAAATGCTGATGCTCTAGCTACTAATCTGTTAAGAATTAGGCCTACCTACATTATATGTTAGTTAATGGCCGATGGAAGTATAAAGTGTCATCAATATATTATTAGTTTATTGATGGCTTAAGGAGATCCTTCAAAACCGATGTAGTTTGGCCCTGCTTAAATAATTTAAGAAATAATAATTTGAAAAAGGTTTATCACAGAAGATTTCCTTTGTCATGTATGAAGAATATTTTGTTTATTAATTCTGTAGTAATTGTAATGCATGCATGGCCTGTTGTGATACATTAGCAGTTGAATCAACCTGAACACTGACTATATCCCTAAATGCTGCTAAGCGCAACACCCCCTAATCAACCCCATGCCCACATAAGACTGGAATCAATTCAGGCACTGCCTCTGACCATCTTCTCAGGTCATTCACCCATCATGTTATTGTTCAGGGGCCAGTTGCACCAGCTATACGCAAGTTACAACTTAGCTTAATTGTGGAGAAAACATTTGAACTAGATATTTACAGAAGACTCTGACCAGGAGAAAGAGTTGGAATAAAGAAGCATACTGATGTTTAATGACATCAATGTGCTCATGTTTTGCGCGAGCAAAATCATTTCGACATAGAGTATGATGTTGACATTTACACTTGTTTACATTTACGAGAGAGAGAAAAAAAAACTTGCTTTCAAGCGGCTCTTCAGCATGAAACTGTTCAAACGTGCAGTTTTCAGGCTGCGTCACCCGGTGTTAAGTTTCAACATGTTCAAAATACATATAGGATATTAAAATAAATATATATTTATTTTTTCAGCCTGTTTTATTAGTATTTATTTATCACCCCTTATTTATTTTAGATACAGTTCCTATATATTGTTATTTAGACAGGGCAAATATACCATTTATTAAATCTGATTTTATTACATATCGTATTTGAATGGGGATTTAATTTATTACAGCTGACAGTTACGGGTTACAAGGTTTGAACATCAACCGTAACAAGATCAAATTGATGTTCACAGCATTTTAATACTTCTGTGTGCAAATTTGAAGGCTGCTTATTGGATCAATACAGGTAAAAGTCATATTACTTTTCGGAGATCTAACAACCTACTAGTTAAGCCTTGCCTCAAGAACTGGTGGTACAACCAAATTAAGCACTGACTTAGTTACAAACTAACTAGTAGTTCATAGGCCGTTAGTGTGAACTTTACGTCCCACCTTACACGAGACCTTACACACAACTGGTGCAACCCTGCCCAGGTAAAAACCAGGAGTGTAAAACCAGGACGGAGGAAGGGGTACTACTTGGTGTTACTATATTTATACACACACACACACACACACACACACATAATAAAAATGTAAGTTTTATTTTATATTCTGTTTGCAACTATTTTAATCACATTTAAGCCTCTTAAAAATGTGGGGTGAAATTTTTTTTTAAAAAGTACAAATAATTTCCTATAATGTTATGAACTTGAATTTAAAATAATACAAGCTGTCCTGTTTGAAATGTCATGTCAACTAGACATTTTAACACAAATTATAAACAACTTGAAACCCTCAAAACATTACGTGGAATTACACGTATAACAATGAAATACTTGTATCCGGAAAAAGTGCAATGTGTCACTGCTGTCTGGATGTGATCTGCCAGATAAAATTTACCTCAGCAGGTGTCTGAAAAAACATTTACAGTGACAGAAAAACACCTCACTAGTATTTTCATAGTAAAGGTGTCCTGTAGAGTCGCACCATTAACTCTTGATGAAAAATACTTTCTGTGCTCACACAGGTAAACCATTTTGATCGACTCTTCTCAGTAGCTTCAAAACAAACAGGAAGTTAGATGACAAAAGCAGAGCGCTGAAAATGGGCAGGGCTGAATAAGGTTAATAAGGACCATAGTATAACTAATAAAGTGCTCAGTGAGTGTAAGTCTTTGTATCAAAATGCCTCTGTATACCAAAATCATGGTGGTGTCCCAATAATTTAAACGTTAATCGTTTACAGTCATCGACTGCAGTTATGCTTTAAAATATCTATTAATGCGTTACACTGAAGATGGGTTGTTGGTTAGGATTTTTGTTTTATCATGTGCATTTTATCTCTTGGAACATTTATGTCATCACGTTTAATTTGTAACATGCAGGGTTTTGAGCAAATGCATAACACAAGTAGATGTATATTGCAATAATATACAATCAAACATCTGTTTTAAAAGTTTATTTAAAAAACTCATTATGTGAGTGCATTATGCTGTGATTTTAAACAAATTCACTTAACACAATTAAATATAGGATGCGTGGCAGTGGCGTAAAATCAGTATTGTTCCAATTGATGTTTTAAGAGTTAATATTATTTTTTACACACGATTCTTTCAAAATCACCCTTCAGACTGTGTCTACATAATAATACTGTCAGCCAACCTGTCCAGCAGGTGAACTGAAATGGTTTATGACAGTGTCTCAAAACAAACTTGACATTGCTGCTGCCGCTTGTAAGGAAATCTGCAAAATTGCCAAGTGGTTCTCCTTCTCAGTCCCACAGGCAGAGACAGACCAGCTCAAAGGTGCATTGAGCTACCTACCGTAACAGGTAAAACTGCTTGTTGATTAGCAACACCTTTTGCAAAGGCATGAATGTGTTAATGGCGAACATTTGCATCACTCTCTATGTGAAATGGCCATTCGTTCGCGATTCACTTCGCATAAGAGGAGTGGCACACAGTGGTGTGACAAAATTTTGAGCAGCCTCCAAAGTCGTAGCTGGGCGCTCCCAATAGATGCTGAACAGCATTTGCTGTTTGCGTGTATTCATAGAAAACAATGGTTTCAAATTTTAGGAGACTGTATGTCAGTGTGAATCCCTTGAGGCACACTCTATCCCAGAAACAAAGTAAGGGCATGACTTGAAGGTGAATAACCTTGGCTCTAAAGGAAGATGAGGCATCTCCTTCCTGCAAGCATAGTTTTGGTCTTTAAAAAAATGGGACTCTATAACCCCTATATCCCCGCAAGTCCCTGGAGCTAGAAACACGCCTGAGTTTTTCTGGATCGTGCATCCATCTCATTTGGGCAGGACATGGTGATCTCATGAAGACATTTCAGCTCCAGGGAAGAAAAAACTGCCATGTTAAGGCAAGGGGTATGTGATCAAACTTACAGTTTTTATGATGTCATCTGATCCACGCATGGTTAGATAATTTCCTATGAGCCCCTGCGGGGAGGATATTGTGGGTGACAGGAGAGTGTGATATTATAGAATGTATTCATGTCTGAAGTAGACGCTAGTCACCAGGGGGCCATACAATTGTGGTCTACTACTGTGTGTGTCAGGCAATGTCACTAACATCTTCTCGCTACCAATAAGCTGACTGAAGGAGGTTTATTCAGTTTCTGAAGCTTGTTTGCTTGTGCCTTTCATTTCCTTAGTGCAATAAACTGCTTAATCTATTCTTAATTCAATGGTTTAGCAGAGATGCCACTTACAAATTATCTTGAGATATTTCATATGTGTAAACAGAACAGCAGAACTAACAACAAGAAATTAAGGTTGATGGTCTAGTCACTTTCTGTAAAGCAGTGCTTCCCAAACTGGGGTATGCATACCCCTAGGGGTACGTGAGGTGACAATGGGGGTACATGAATACAATTCTGAGATTTATCATTCTTTTAATTTCATCACCGACTAAAATAACATTCAAACCCAGTATATAAACCCAGTCAAGTTTTTCTCACTGGCAAAAATAATTTTGTGTGCCCTTTAGTGTAGAAACACCAACATGGTTGTGTCATAAAGGTCAGATAAACATGCAATGAAATAACCCTATCTTTTGAGGTTAAAAAAATGCATTTACTCGTGCGTCGTGCGTCACATAAGAATCTTTTTTCTCCAGCCCAGCACACTGCTAGGGGACGTAGTTCAGCGATCGCAAGTAAAATTGATATTTCACTGTTTTACCAGACTCGCACATGTCAGTCATCCATGATTTTAGTTAGTCTGATTGTTTTTTTGTTTTTTTCCAGTTTAAAACAGAATTTGTATTTAATGTTAGATGCATAGGGAGTCTGATGGTATAAGTTCTTAAGCTTTGATGACAGGTGTCAGACATCCGGTGCGGACAAATAATTTTCCACATTCACACGCAGTCAAATGTGGCATAAAAAAGCACCTTGAGCTGACCGTGCAACTGCACAGATACTTAACCACAATGCTCGAAGTTGGCTGGAAACACCGTACCTGCAATGATGCGCAATTCCAGACACAGAACCGAACACAATTCTTCCATACCACGACGCAATGAGGGGGTTGTTTTCAAGTTATGCATTTATATCAGATCTAGCATGTCCATCTCAATCGGTAAGCAATTTATTCAATATGTATATGATTATTATAACATGTACAAATATAACTTTAATATAAGGGAGTTGTTTCACAAATATAATTGTATTAAATATACATTTTTCAAAATGCATTGTGTGAATGTTATCTATGCTTTAGAGAGGGGTACGCGAAAGGATGTTGAATGTTTGGAGGGGTACGCCACTGCTGTAAAGTAATTGCACACACTGTCATTAAGCTAAATGTTTTGCACTTGCACTGAACTGCTAATGCTAGCATGGGGCTAAGCAATTTACATACCCTAGGTATTACACCTATATTCTCTTTTCTACATCTGTATACTGTGTAGATATATTATATGAGTTATATACTATATAGATGCCAGCACAACAAAAGTTTACATAGGCCATTATGTTTCACAGCTACCGTTAAAGTAATATTCCAGGTTCAATACAAGTAAAGCTCAATCGACAGCGTTTTTTGCATAATGTTGATTACCCAAAACATTTATTTCGAAAAGTCCCTCATTGTCTTAAAAAACAAAAAAACTGGGTTCCACTGAGGTCCTTACAGTGGAAGTGAATGGGGCCAATCCGCTAACATTAAAATACTCACTGTTTCAAAAATATAGCCACAAGACATAAACAATATGCATGTTAACATGATTTTATTGTGATAAAATCACTTACTAACATTTTATGTGTAAAATGATATACAGTGTGTCAATTTAGTGTGTCAATAGGAAAAATACATTTTAGACTCCCAAACATTACTTTTGCAAATAGAAAAAATTAGAATACAAGAACAGGGTGCTCTGCACCCAATGAAGACTGAAGATTTGCCCTCTCAAATCTTTCAAAACTAAGGCTGGGCTTCTCTTATCAAAGACTAAACATCTACTTCTACCATCTACTTGATGGAACCAACTGCCCTGAAAGAAAACATCCATCTAAAGTAGTGTTGAACCACCTACATTATTTAAAGTGTGACTATCTGAGATTAATTTTTCAGTTCTTGCCATTAGAGTTTTATTAGACTGAAACATAATGACATTACAGAAAGCTAGAGCCAGAGAAATCAAAATCAGCTTTATTGCCTAGACTTTGTCTTGGTGACAGACTCTTCCAGTGCACAAACAATACAACAAAACACAGTAGTAAAAAAAATTGAATATAAATAAAAAGTGAATATATATATATATATATATATATATATATATATTCACTTTTTATATATATATATATATATATATATATATATATATATTCACTTTTTATATATATATATATATATATATATATATATTCACTTTTTATATATATATATATATATATATATATATATATATATATATATATATATATGAACTGTAGCGCTATATGCAGAACCTAATGTGAAAGGCTTGTGTTATAGTAATAGGATTCTTATGGTAAAGATGCTTACAACAGTGATGTCATTATGGGTTAATGTCTGCTATCTGATTAAACATTTTCCTGCCATGAGTTTGAGGAAGGGGGACTGTATGCTATTGACCATGTTGTTAACCAGCCCAGATCTTAAAGGAAATCCATTATCTGGTTGATAAACAATGAGTCTCCCCATAATGCTACTAACCCTCTGAAACAGGAACAGACACCGAACATTACTCTTTCGCAAGCTCTACATTTGAGACCATGTAATCTTATATAAACATCTTCTAAGCAGTCTTCTTTTCTGATCAATACTAACATTAATGCCAGTGGGGATTCACAAAATAATAAACATGTTCTCATAAAGTTCCTTGCAATTTGAATGTGAAAACTGTAATAGTGTTAACCAGGGAATTGCTGTGAAATTATTGCCTCTGTGTTATCATTGCCTGTACATGAAATACATACATGAAATACACGTTTCAATTGCTTGACTAAAAAACTGATGCAATTATACCCGTTTAAAGACACTATAAAAAGTTCATTGGCCTCTGATGCTCATACTGTACATTCTGAGATTATAATATTAATAGTGAAGCAGGTGATTTGTGGCTACATCATTTTATTGTTACTTAATATTTTACCTGATGGAGGAATAATGCATAAAAGATTAGTTAGCAGCTCCATAAAACGTAATTTCCACATAAAAGGTATAGTTTCTCCTCAAAGCTTTATTATTCAACCTTGTTGTCACTGACCATAAGAGATGGGACATCTGAGTTGGCGGATAAGATAAATCCAATGAAGAACCTTTCAAAGGTTTTCAGTGTTGCATGTTAAAATTTTGAAAAAAATTTAAAAAGTCTAAAAAGTAATTCATAAGGCTCCAGTTAAATCCATGCCTTCAGAAGTGATTTATGTGTGAGTGAGAAACAGATCAATATTTAAGTCCTTTTTTAAAATAAATCCCCATGTTCACTTTTTTTTCTTTTGATTGGCTATTTGCATTCTTCGTGTATATCGCCACCTACTGGGCAGGGAGTTGAATTTATAGTAAAAAGGATCTGTTTCTCACCCACACCTATAATATCACTTCAGAAGACATGGATTTAACCACTGGAGTCTTATGGATTACTTCAGTGTTGCCTTTATGTGCTTTTTGGACATTCAAAGTTCTGGCCACCATTCACTTGCAATGTAAGGACCAACAGAGCTGAAATATTCTTCTAAAAATCTATGTTTGTGTTCTGTAGTAAACCAACAGCAGAACAAAAGCTGTAAAGATGTCTGCACCAAATACTGAAAGAGTTTATATTTCCTAGTAGCTTTGGTGCACAAGCTCAAAAAATCATATAATAGTCCAAAAGAGAGGGGAAGCTCACACACAATGTGTAGAAATAGTCTTACAATTTTTTTGTTTATTTAGAGTCCAAAAAGTGCAAAAGTGCAAAAAGTGCTCAGTGTAAAGACAAAATGTTTTCGATTTACATTTTCAGCAGTGTCCCATTAACGATAGCACATCTGATTCCATTTATAAGAGGGAGAATTTACCACATTTGTCTTAATAGAAAAGAATTAAAAATATACAAATGTTTGTTAAATGTTATAGACATATATTGCCTCTTGATATGGTAAACCGGCATTCACATATTACTAAAGTAACAAAGACAAGTTATCAAGAACCTACGTGTATCAGGAGATAGATAAGGACACAAATTACATACAAGTTACATTTACAAAAAAGTAACTATGTTCAAAAGTAAAAAGTACATAGTTATATTTACAAATATACCATGAAAAAAGGTAATTATTCCAAATATTTATTTTCTAGAAAACCCATAAACAAACAGGCATAGTCTGGGGAGAATTTTTAATCCATCGGAGCTCCCTGTTTCTGGGGATAATAGTGATCCTCAAATAAGAAATAATTCTTGAAAAGAGGCATGGACGTCATGTCAAGAATAAAATTAGATGGTGGAGTTTTATCAGTTCTAGAGTCAAGGAAAAACTCAAGAGCTTCCAAACCCATATCATGTGGGATGTTGGAATATAAAGAAACAAAATCTAATGTGACCAGAAAGATATTTGCATCACAACCTTCAAAGTTAACATATTTCAGCTGTTGAATAAAATCCCCTGTATCCTTCAAATAAGGTGGAAGTTGTACCAACTAAGGTTTAAGATTCCAATCGACATAATGAGATATGGGTTCCAAAAGACTTTCATTGGAAGCCACTATAGGGTGACCAGGAGGATGAATTAAAGATTGATGAACTTTAGGCAAGACATACATGACAGGAGTTACTGGAAAATCCTTAATAAGATACTTCAATTTCACTGAGCTAATTAAACCTTTATCACATGTATCATGCAAAAAGGCATCAATCTCTTTTTTGAAAAGCGAAGTTGGATTTGAGTCCAATTTCATGTAACAGATATCATTTGAAAGTTGTGATTTTAGTTTCAGAGATATAGTCATTTTTATCCATTAGAACCAAACCCGGTTTCCACATTACATTGTGTTTCTTTTGAAGCTATACCATTCTCTGTTGTTCTTTCAAGCTACAATGCTCCGGCTTGGGTATCTTCAGAGTTTTATCAATATCCGCATCAACCAAATTGCAAAACGTTTTTAACGTTATTAACAGAAGGGCAAAAATAACTTGAGCTGTAAAGGATTATTTCCAGACATTGGCTGATCTTGTCTCTGTACAACATCTTTATAGTAAAAGTATTTCAATTTCTTGGATCTATATATTTTCAGCTGAAATTGATCTGTAGCGGGACATAAGACAAGCCTTTGTTGAGCAGTTGTTGTTCTGCAATAGAGAGGCATGGTGTTGGAAAATTGAAGACCAAGTTCATATCTTGCATATTCTCCTCAAATGACTCAAGGCCCTCGCGTCCATCCAATGCACCACTCCCGGCGCATGTGCCTCCTCACTGAGTGTTGTACTGTCGCTGTTGATGAGGTCTCACATTTTGGGTAATTGTCTTTTTACTCGCACAGAAAATCAAGATCTGAGTCAGATTGATACTCAGAACTGGGCCCAGATGTATATATTGACTTATGCCTGAAACAACCCTGTTTTTTGGGTTTATTAGACCAAGTAGAGTTCAAACGCCATGGGTAAACTTTCCTGTCACGATAATCAATGTTGCCTCTGTGAAGCTTGCTTAATTTCTTCTTCTGTTCATCCTCTTTAAAAGAATGCATCATGGCATCCAAATCCTTCTCAGAGTTTGCACAATCATCGATTCTGTAGAAGTGCCCATCTTATCCCTGGTTTGAACAATTTCTTGCCGGACATTAATTAACTTTTGATACGTAAATTCTATAATGAGTACCATCATGTCCAAAGAGGCTTTATTTAATATTATAGATATAGTTTTATTTAGGGAATATAGAACAATAGTCCTACAGAAAGAACCCAGATGGATATTTCACTTAAAATCTTTACTTCCCCTGAGAATGAATAAAGATTTGTCCCTCAGCTGTTTTCTATAGGATTATTATGACACATCTCTATTTGCACATGCTTATGATTTGAATCATGGTATATTTGCAAATATAACTACAGTTTACTTTTGAAATTATGTATAGACATTTTTTATCATCGGGTGATTGTTGTAATATGCCCATGCTTTTGAATTATGCATGATCAACATTTGTATAGACATAATTGACATTTAATGTGTGTGTGTGTGTGTGTGTGTGTGTGTGTGTGTGTGTATATATATGACACTAAATATAATTCCTTACTGATTTGTATGCATACAACAATTCTTCTTTGAATAATGAATATTATTGGTATATGGTTGTAATATAATAATATAATGGGTAATTTTAGTAAATGTAACTTGTATGTAATTTGTGTCCTTATCTATCTCCTGATACACGTAGGTTCTTGATAACTTGTCTTTGTTACTTTAGTAATATATGAATGCCGGTATACCATATAAAGATGCAATATATGTCTATAACATTTAGCAAACATTTATATATATTTTTAAGTCTATTCCATTAAGACTATGGTAAATGCTCCCTCTTTATAAATTGAATCTGGTGTGTAAATCGAAAAATGTTTTTATCTTTGCACTGAGAACTTTTTGTACTTTTTGGCCTCTCAATAAACTTTTTTATAAGACTTTTTCAACACATTGTGTGCGAGTTTCCCCTCTCTTTTAAACTGTGTTCAGTAGTGGAAAGAAACATCTTAGATGGCATGAGAGTCAGTAAATTATTAGATAATTTTAAATTATCCCTTTAAGTGGGGTTTAATCACCATAAAGCTTTCTAGGGCCACTGTGTGTAATATAATATGATCAAAGAAAAAATGTGATGTTATTTAGGAATGAAGTTAGTGCTTAGCCAAGGAGTACACAAGAGGTGCATCAGCACCACACATTGGCAGATCAGCCAACCTGTTCTAATGACCAGCCAATATTCAATATCACTGCATCACTGACGGTTGTTTAACGAGGAAACTGTCTGTTCATGAATAAACCACAGTGGTGAACTGTCTGTTTTAAAGCTCAACAGCTGCACTATATAAATACAAATGCACTACGCCAAAAAAATATCACTTTTCTGGTCACCTTGTGTTTAAAAACAACTCTCACACTTACCGGATCACTGGCGTTTTTAGAGAGCTCATCCTCACTGGATGCTGCTGAATGCACCACCAGCTTCTCGAAGCACGTCGAGCCCAAGGACGAGCTCTTCTGCTGGGACATCATCGTCAGATGAGACACGAGCAGCTTCGGGCTCCCGTGCGCGGATACGGAAATCTCCGGTTTACTGACTGATGCTCCGTCAACAGCGGCCAGCGGTGATGTCCCGAGCCCTTTACTGGCGCTCGAGTCCGGCTGGTCGCTGCCAAAAGACGGTGGAGTTGAGCTGCACAGATTGGGTTGCGAGGACGAGAAGACCCGATCCAGGACCTGCTTTTTCTTTCTTTTAAACATCCACAAGCCGCTTTCTTTTTTATCATCCCCGCTGCGTCGTTCGGAACCCAGTTTGGGGCTTAAAAACGGTTTGGTCTTCTCCTGGAAATTCCTCCACATCCTCCGTTGGTAGGATGTTGATTGTAGGTCTTTGGCACTCTCGTCCTCCTTGTGCTTCTCCTCCATAGTTCCAGTCCAGCAGCAGCGGCAGCAGCAGGCAGTCAGCGAGCGGAGCGTTAATGACACTGAAGAGCGCACACGAGCACACGGGAGCGCGTCCCCTCGATCACACTTGACACTCGGGCACTTACAACACATGCGCTATCTATAATAATGCTACAAGTTACATTGCTGAGAGGTTATGTGACGACAATATTTCAAATGACTAACAGTGAGATAAACTCAACGATGGGTACGCACGTGAAGCTTGATGTAGTCTATAAACTAAAACTGATTTTCAAATAATTTATATTTAGTAGGCCATTAGCTGAAATCATGGAGTGATAGAAATCCGAAGAGTAGCTACACCAACAAGGGCTGCTTGGGAAGTAAACGAAAATGTCCGTTTGATTAACTCTTTAATTACGTTAATAACTTAATCAGCAAGAAAAGCGCAGTAAATATAATGATCGAACAGAGATACGCCTCCCCTGGTCAAAAGATGTTATTATGGAGAATCTGGACTTGCCTGTCTAACTTTTATCAGTTTCAAATGATAGATTAATTTGGGCTATACATATTATTAACATGTTATACTGTATATTATATATACATATAATACATAGCCGAATTATCTTGCTTGTCCAAGTTGTGCATCAAGTAGGCCAACAAACAATATAGGTTATATAAATTACATATATTTATACATTAGGCCTATATTATAAATATATTTAATCCAGTATGGTTTGGATTGGTTTTGACTAAATCGAATCTGGACTTGCCTGTCCAATTTATCAAGTTCATGGAATATACAGTTTCATATATATATATATATATATATATATATATATATATATATATATATATATATATATATATGTGTGTGTTATATAAATTGTACATTTTATACACGTTTTAGATTATTTATACATTTAATCCATAATGGTTTGGTTTTGGCTAAACCAAGTCTGGACTTGGACTGTCTAACTTGTTTTTCAAGTTAAAAAAATATAGTCATTTTAATTACTTTTATGCTGCTTTTCTGTGCTTTTTTTTTAGCTTAAATGTTGGTCACCATTCACTTGCATTGTATGGAGATACGTAACTGAGATGTTCTTCTAAAAATCATATTTTTTGTTCATCAGTAGAAAGTCACGCATCTGGGATAGCATGAGGGTGAGAGAAGTTTCATTTTTGAGTGAACTATCCTTTTAACAATCCTGCAAGAACATACTCTTGATATAACAAGATTACTTTTATGTTCCTATTCTTAATATAATGCACAGATATAGTAGATTCACTGTTGAGTCAGATGGGGAGAAAGGTGGATTTCATTAGAACAATACACTGCTTTGTTTGTGTGTCTATACCTACCTAAGCCAAAATAAGATTTTGTTTTAATATCTTGTTTTTGCTCTGTGGATTTTATGAACAAGTTTATGCTTATGGTCAAAGGGTAGAAAGGAAGATAATGTGTTAACAATAGCTGTGCAATTTTAAACTGAGCTTAAAGATTTATGGTCATGGTATCGATTTTAAAGTGAAGGCAAAGCCAAGACGATCCCACCCACAAAAAACCCACGCATGTGTCCTTTTCAAGACAGTAGAATCTTAAATATTATTGAATCATATCTCTAAAGGTTTTAAAAGTTCATGTAAGGTTCTAATTGGTACAGAACATCACTGTGATGTTTAAAGTAAATATAACTTGATTTTACACACAACATGTTACAGCTGCAGGAAGTTAGTTTAATTTCCCTAAAGAGACCATTGCCACTCAGGGTTGAAACAGATATATTGAGTACACATTTGCTATTGCATAATAGAAGTGTTACAATTCTCAGAAGGGAATACAGCAATGGTACACTCGCCATAGCCCATGAGGATATTAGGAGTCTAAGATTTTTCAACACTTAATTATGCTTCTTTTCAAATTAGCACTCTAAAGCTGCTTTTAGCCATTTGGCCTAGTGATAAATTTGGCCAAGCAATGCTGTCATCCTTTGCATAGAAGCAAGGCAATTCATTTTAATACCCATGTATTATACCTTTACTCGTGTCACATGTAAAAGTACTTGGAAGAACATCAATAAGTTGAAGTATATGAATTGCAAAGTACAATCAGCACTTTCTTGTAGTCGAGTGAAAATATACACCCCCCCCCCCCCCCCCCCTCTGACTGTGTGTCATGGTAGCTAAGAGACCGATCTAAACAAACAGACTGCAGAAAAGTAAATCAGACTACAGGGAAACAATTGACAAGTAAGTCTGCAGATTTACTTTGCATCTAAATCATTCTAAATCATAAAGGTTATAATTGAAGTGTCTCAAAAAATAAAGTCCATTGTAGTCTATTGCAGATCACGGAGATCCTGTAAGAAAAGGAGGCATGTCGCATGAGACAGCGTTGCAGCCTTACCCATCTCAAGAAAAGTAAGTCTATACACAGGGAATTTAGAACACCAAAGAGGCAAATTGGCAAGTTGTCTCACTTTTGCTGAAAAACAAAAAGGCTTAGTCAATGGGATTCACCTCTATTAGATGAATACTTAATTCATGAGATCATCAGGATGAAACAGTTCTTGGAGGCAGCTAATCAATAGATGATGTTGTTTGCTGGAGCCCTTGACTCACGTTTACATCATTCAATGCAATGTAGAAGAAACACTGATGAGGATGCCACTATGTTCTTCTAGCTTCATAGAACATTTGGACCTGTTATATTGAACAGTTTTCAAAGTAGGTTTAATAGGTTCTTTTACAAAGTATTTTCAGCCTGGAAAATCATAGTAATAATATTTGACTACATCAATAAGTTCATTAATTTTAAAGGGCTCTTTAAAGGGCTTTAAAAGAGGTATATGTTTTACAGGTATTCCCTTTGATAAAGAGTTACTTCGTTCAAAAGCATATGGCTTGTGCATTTGAAAATCAATATCTTCACTGCCAAATTGCTTTGCTTTAACGTTTAAAGACCTAAAGCAGGCAAAATGAGACAAAAGCAAATGAGAACACATTGTCTGTCTTGTTTGTTTTTGTTGTGTAGGTCAAGATATTTGGAGGGTCGAATGTCCAATCAAGATTACACTCTAAGCACTCTACTGGAACAGGCCTTTAAGATCAAGGATGACGTGGTGATCGGTTTGCGTGCTGCTCAAAGTTCAGTCCTGATGGAATCATCTGCTAGAAAACTACTGGAGAGCCACATTCAGACCATAACTCACATTGTCAAACAGCTCAGCAAGAACATCCAGGTGCAAAAGCAACGATAAAAGCTGACATTAATGAAAATCTCACTTAATAACCAGATCAAGTACTTCTGTTGAGTCATACTCATCATTACCATAAATACAGTGGCCATAAAACAGGAATTAGTAGGTAAAGGATAAGTTAGTAGTGAGGAAAAGATAATGCACAGTCAGTCAATATTAGAAAAAAGGAAAAAGGTTTTTTGTCTTGTCCTAAATGGTTTATTTTATGATCTGACTGTATATTTTTCATATAATTACCTTTGATTTGAGTTGCTATTATTTTATTATGTGAGAAAGAGACTGCGGAGAGATACAAGAGACATTAAACCAGTATAGTGTCGAGATTGTTTGCTAGGGACAATGACAACAAAAACATTTGACAGCAGAATGTGATTATAATAAGTATTCCAGAGAGTAATTCAATAAGGCTCAATTCCCATCTGTTATACCCATCTTAATATACATTATTTTAGAAAGTTAATTTCAAATTTCTGCTGAAATGTATATTAACACAGGGCTTGTTTGTTTCTGTTGTGTTAAAGTGATGGTTCACCCAAAAATAAAAATTCTCATCATTTACTCACCTATCTAATCATTTATGCCACCCCAGATGTGTATGACTTTATGTCTTCTACTGAACACAAAAATCTGTTCCATAAAATGCAAGTACATGTTGGCCAGAACTTTGCAGGTCCAAACAAAACATAAAGGCCACATACAAGTAATCCATATGACTCCAGTGGTTAAATCCATGTCTTCAGAAGCAAAATGATAGGTGTGGGTGAGAATCAGATCAATATTTTATATATTATAGTCCTTTTTACTATAAATCTTCACTTTCACTTTCACCTTTTGTTTTTGACACTTCAAATTATTTGTGCATATCGCCACCTACTGGGCAGGGAGGAGAATTTACAGTGAAAAGGGACTTAATCTTTCCTTGGCCTAGCAGATTTTTCAGACCCATTTACACCATTTAGATATGTTTCTCACCCACACCCAATTGGGATGGCATGAGGGTGAGTAAATGATGGGGGAATTTTAATTTTTGGGTGAGCTATCCCTTTAATTGTTTCTCTCTATACCTCTCAGATAAGTCTAATCTCATTACATGATACAATGTTACATCAATTACAGCTGCAATCAAAGCATCTAAAATCCTTACACTTATGCCTTAACATAAAAGCCAAAAATTAAATAAGAAAAAAAATGAGCAAGGGTCATTTTTTGGGAAGATGCCAACAGAACCATTTTACTGATTGGATACATTTTGCAGAACATGCATAAAAAAATGAATCGAATAAATCAAATCCCAGTAGTCACTGCAGACAGAATGAGGTCTCAGCATAGTGATGACTTAAAAATGTTGGCTTGTTTATCAATTAAAAAATTAGGTATCTGGAAATAGCTTTTGCTAAACCATGTCAATCTGTCCATCTAAAATGACAACAATGTGGTTGCACTATAGGTACATTCTTCACATAGAAGCTAACAACAATTTAAATAATCACTTCTGCATTATAACAGGAAATTACTGACGTCTGTCAAATTGCGATAGCTGTGACTGACCTGCTGATATGAGCAATCATACTGTTCCATGACCACTAGGCAAGAGCAATCTACTGTCTTCCAGGTTCTGGAAACACAGATTATTGAGAGAGACCACCTTACTGCAGGGACGGCATTTGCCGTGAAGAGCTTGGATCACAAAAATGTGACCGGTATTGGGGATCTCAGAGGCAGAGTGGCAAGGTATGTGCTTTTTATTGAAAAGATAAATGCTCTATATCCCAGCATGCCTTGATTTGAAACTGAAAGTATACAATTACACTGACTGTACTATTAGAGTGATTTATGAATTATTGTGACAAGTACCCGATAACGTCAATGAGATTTCATAACAATGATGTTGAAAATGATATGTTCATTCATGTGTAAGAAATTGTGTATTTCCAAACAAGCAGCTTAGTGAACTTGAACATCTTCATGACATTTATATATTCAAAAAAAGCACAATATTTATATCTAAATTAGTCTGAAAATAGACAGAGGGAGCAGAGAGTCAACAGTGCCTTACAGGCAAAGACACAGTAGGCTAAGCATGACAACATGAACTGACTGAGCTGTTTGCTGGCTCCATGAATCTTCTCTTCTCTGACCATAAGAACATATCCACCCACCCCCCTTCACACATTAGCAGTAAATATACTCATTAACCCATCTGGAGTGAGAGGGATCTAAAAAAAAAAAAAATTCTTTAGGGCACAATCAAGATTTATGACGTGTTACATCTATATTTGCCTTTAATCTTTGGCCAAACTGGACATCTTTTGCCATCTTCTGCTATATAAACCAAACCAGCTTTAAATGCATAGTAATAGTAGTTCACATAAGTTTGTCTTAAAATACTTTGTGCTTAGGTGTGATGCTAGTATTGCTAAACTGTCAGCTGATGTTGGTGCTGGTGGATGTGACATCCTGAAACTTCAAAAAGAAGTGAGTGAGTTGCGTTCTGGGCTGGAACTGAATTTGAGAGACATGGAGCTCAAGGTGAGACATAGTGAGCAGACCATTGCAAGTGTGTGATAGTTAACACTTAAAGGAATAGTTGTGCCAAATAGTACAATACTTTTGTCATTTACTCACCCTCATGCCACCCCAGATGTGTAGGATTTTCTTTCTTCTGCAGAACACAAACTAAGATTTTTGGAAGAATATTTCAGCTTAGTGGGACAGTGCAATACAATTGAATGGATGCCACATTTTTGAATCTCCAAAAAGCACATATAGCATCATAAAAGAAATCCATATGACTCCTGTGAATTAATTAATGTCTTCTAAGACTAAATGCTAGGTGTGTGTAAGAAATAGATACATATTTAAAACTTATTTTAAATAAAAATGTTTGCTTCTAGACAGCTCATTGATGATGGTGGATTTCAAACTGCTTCTCACATGACGCACATAAGCCTCTTCAGCATAGATTTTATACATAGATACATTATTAGCAGCTGTTCCTATGGACCATATTAATGTTTTCACACAAAAGCAGCTTATGCAGTGGTCTGAGCAAGGAGCTCAGTCTGAGGCATCTCCTCCATTCACTTGCATTAAAACCAATTCAAATTGTTTTCCTTGTTGCCCGTTCCAAGATGGAGCCACATTTGACATATCCAAACCAGCCAAATGAGGAATCTTTGTATGAATACCTATGCTCATCTGTTGTAAACAACACTGCGCTTCCATATTTTTCGTATTTCACACTTGAACTTGCCAAAACGCTTATGTCACACGAGGGGCTGCCTGACCTTGACCCTTGTGAATTTTAGAAAAATAAAGTTTTAAAAATGGATCTATTCCTTATACAAACCTAGCGTTTCACTTCAGAAGACATTAATTAATCTACTGGATTACTTTTATGATGGCTATATGTGCTTTTTGGGGTTTCAAAAATGTGGCACCCCTTCACTTGCATTGTGTGTGTGTGTGTGTGTATATATATATATATATATATATATATATATAATACACACACACACATTTCTGTCTTGGTTTTTGGACATTTACCATGGTGAAATTATATTTTTTGACATTTACCATGGTAATGCCATGGTATTCTTTGAAGTATATATGTGTATGTATATATATATCATCAGCCATAGCATACATATCTCGTTTCCACTGGTGAAATTGCAGTTGTTATCTAAATAAATTGGAGTCCATGCATGGCATGGTACACCACCTTAACAGTAAATCACAGTGATTGCAGTGCATTAGCTCGCACCACTCGCCACCATAAAAGTAATTGAAAATATAAAGGGACTAGCACCTCTGTCAAATGCACATGGGAAAACTAGCTCTGCTCTCCATGCACACTGATTACAAAACATACCAATATGCATGATTTGCAATAAGGAAGAAAATTATGTGTTATTGTATATATGTTTTTAGCCAGCATAGTGTGCTAGTGTTTAAACCTATAGAAAGAAAATGAAAACTAAGTGAAGTAGATGTGATGGTGAGCTTTGATGAGTTTATTATTGTTAGTTATCTGTTTTCTCAGCTGTTTCGGGAAATAGGAAAACTAGATACCTCACTTTCAGAGAAGCTGATCTCTCAGAGGAATGTCACTGGACTCTTACAGAAGGAAATGCAACAACTGGAAGTAAAGTAAGAGGGTTTCCCAATACTAATTATATTGAATATTGTAAGAGCAACAAATTGTGAAAAAATCAACTGAGACAGTTCAGTATACAGTTAGCTTGTATAAAGTGTTTGTGAGAAAATATAAATAATGATAAAATTAATAATATAGACTTGCATCGGGAACATTGTACAAACCTATTTCAAAACTTAAAAAAGCATCACTATTACTGTTGTTCATATTTCAAGTTAGGGATTTGAAAGGGGAAAAAAATCCCATACATTTACATTGAAGGAAGAACCAGCACCTCTTTTACCCTTTCTTATTACTAAGGGTTTCATTAATGTAAGAGGTTTCTTGAAACATGGTCCATAATATCATAGATAAAGATTAAGTTGAATAAAAGAACCTCAAAGAAGACCAGCTTGACACTTAGGGTGGGGGTCTTTTCACTTGACCCAGTAAGCCAGCAGCCAACCTGAACAATCACGTTGCATCCAAACAAACAAAATACTAACAAAGTATTTCTAGCAATTCAGTCCACTGGCGGCCATCTTTGGAACGCTTCCGGGAAGCTTTTTCAAATCAGGAAAGTGTAGCTCATATTTACTTGAATGGGGAAAGACCAAAATCTCCAAAACAGTTGGTCAAGATTACGATCAATGAACATATTTCAAATCAACAGTCAAATCTGACAACACTAGAATCATAAATTGTCCTTCTTTACCTCAGATTACACTAAAAAAAAAAAATCCTGGCTTGTATAGCTAATGCACATTCTCGAGTTGATTGACAGGCAATGTCTGTATCTAAAAGGTTATTGGCTCTTTTACCTTTAAGGCAGGACTTTCTTTCTACATCCATTGACCATAAGGTGTTCCAATTTCGCCCATTCAATTTAACAGAAGTGGCCCATCTCTGCTAAATACTCTCTGGTACGAATCACATGGTAACACTAAAAACCACTTAAATCAAATTCTTCAGCAACCACCCACAACCCCCTATTACATTGTGACATATAGAGTACAATATGGTTTGGGCTGCTGTTGCACCACAATTACATTTTTAAAAAAAAGCATTTGGCAGACATGTTGTATATAAAAAAATTTAAAAAAAAAGATTAAGATTAAGACTTAAGATTTTTGTTCTTGTGAAGACTTGACAGACCTGACATCTGATATTACAATGCTTTCCTAAAGGCCAACTCAATCGACTCTGCTGTTGTGAGGATATGTTCAGTTGAGACTGATGTACATTGTGAAGGACCTGGTGTTTTGGCACCAAACAGCTCCCAGTGGAGCTCAGTGACTCACCAGGTATGGCTCCAAATAGTGCAATTGCCAGTCTACAGTATATGCAGCCACATGAGCCATCATGGCATGAGCAAGGTGACTGCTCTATATGACAGTATTAGCTCTTAACTATGCAATAGGATGGCAGTTTTTGAGTGCTGAAATAGAGCCTTGCCCATTATCCCAGTGGAAAAACATATTTTCAGTGTGACAAAATCAAAGCAATTGGCTGGCAATGCTTCCAGTGTTATGTAATAGTGGTGAGCTTTCACTAAGTCTCATGAAGAGCACCATATGGACAAAAGAAAAACACACACATAAAAAAAGCAGCTAGAAACTACAACTCTTAAATCATATATATATATACAGGGTCAGGAAGTAATGGAATGTAACAGAATTGCGTATTTAAAATACAAAATATTATTAACTGTATTCCACTAGTTACAATTTAAATCATTGATAATCAGAATACAGTTCAATTTAAAAAGTATTTTGATTACTAAAGGGATTACTTTGCATTTTATTATCATTTGTTCCGATTAATATTTTGTCTATTCAGTTGGAAAACATCCATATAAACGATGCGATCAGAGGAGCGTTTCAAGAACGGTGAAACACTTTCTTATAATGTGTTACATTCTTACGAGCAGACAGAGAAGTACGTTTGTATTTATAACATGTGTATTTTGTCTCACTGTAAAGTGAAAAAAAAGTGTTTAAACAATTTTTCCATGCTTGTTCAATGAACCATTAACAATTAATGAACATGCACCTGTGGAATGGTCGTTAAGACACAAACAGCTTACAGACCGTAGGCAATTAAGGTCACAGTTATAAAAACTTAGGACACTAAAGAGCCCTTTCTACTGACTCTGAAAAACACATGGAGGCATGAGGACTGCAGATGTGGCCAGGTTCATAAATTGCAATGTCCTTAGTGTGAGACGCCTAAGACAGCGCTACAGGAAGGACGGATGAAGGTCCTCGCAGTGGCAGACCCGTGTAACAACACCTGCACAGGATCAGTACTTCCGAATATCACACCTGTGGGACAGGTACAGGATGGCAACAAGAACTGCCTGAGTTATACCAGGAACACACAATCCCTCCATCAGTGCTCAGACTGTCCGCAATAGGCTGCGAGAGGCTGGACTGAGAGCTTGTGGGCCTGTTGTAAGGCAGGTCCTTACCAGACATCACCGGCAACAACATCGCCTATGGGCACAAACCCACCTTCGCTGGACCAGACAGGACTGGCGAAACATGCTCTTCACTGATGAGTTGCAAGTTTGTCTCACCAGGGGTGATGGTCAGACTTGTGTTTATCATAGAAGGAATGAACGTTACACCAAGGCCTGTACTCTGGAGTAGGCTCGATGTGAAGGAGGAGGGTCCGTCGTGCTCTGGAGCGGAGTCTCACAGCATCATCGGACTGAGCATGTCATCACTGCAGGCAATCTCAATGCTGTGCGTTACAGGGAAGACATCCTCCTCCCTCATCTGGTACCGTTCCTGCAGGCTCATCCTGAGATGACCCTCTAGCATGACAATGCCACCAGCCATACTGCTCCTTCTGTGCATGATTTCCTGTAAAACTGTACTAAGGAAGATTTTTTGATAAAAATTAACAAATTTCCATTATTGATTAAACATAAACAAAACAGTTAATATACTCACCGATGCACCATCATTTGGGTTTGTTGTCATTGCTGACGGCATTCCTGTAATTTCAAGCACCGGTGTCCTCCTGTCACATGGTTCGATTTAATACAGAATCGATTGCTTATCCTCAGTGTCCTGGATGTTTAATCTGAATAACACCGAATTTTGGCATCTGAATTTGGCCTATCGAATTTGAGGAACTCGAATATAAATGATTTTAATTTTTAAACTTGAATGTTTGATACTGAATTTGTAAACATTGAAAAATGAAAGTGAAAATGAGTTATTGAAATTTTGAAGAGTTCAATTCAAAGGCAAAAAATGCACATACATAGTTTCAATGCTGAAAAATTCAGTGCTAGAAATTCAATGGCTTTTTAATTTCAAAATCTGGTTAGACAGAATTGCTTCCATATTATATCATACATCCTTGCGTCATTATGTCTGTAAACACTGGAAAGAAGAACCGGCTATCTCATGTTCCGGCTGGTTCAGTCAGTCACACTCAGTTCAGAACAGGTTCACTTCCATTAGCAACTGAGACTGTACAATATGATATAATAATAATAATATAGTCTTCCGTTGAACTCGTATCAGCCATAACTCGGGTTTCACCATTTAAATTGAAAAGTATAGTACAATACAGACATTAATAGTAGATAAAACACTTGAATAATCATATAAAAATATACTGGTAACTGGTGGTGATTGAGTTCCCTGTTCTCAATGTAAAAGCTCTGAGTGTAGTGTCAGAAAAACGCTATAATTGTACAATTTATTCATTCTAAATATGTAAATAGGAGTGTTTTTTATCTTCAAAGCAAGTAATATTTTAGTTTGTGCATGTAAACACTCTCCTTGACTAATATAATAACCCCATATTAGTCAGTCTATTAAAATAGGGTCATAAAAATGGCCCACATAACATTTGTTTTAGAGGGGAACTACTCTTATTACAGATTCAGTCTCAGTAATTATACCTTTATAGCAAGTTATTACAATGTTATTCTAATGTAATAGCTGTATGTAAAGTAGTATGCAATACTAGTGTCTGTATGCATTTTTATGTAGGACCTCATGTGCTCTGAAGGAGGTGGAGGAGGAGACAGTGAGACTCAGGAAGTGGGCAGAGGAGCAGTTGAAATGCACAGTTCAAACACATACACAGAACAGCCAACAGCTGCACACACTATTGCAGGACACAGTGGTAAACAAGCAGCTATGTGTGTATGTGTGCATTTCTAAGTAAATAATGAGTGAGCTATGCCACTGTGGAACATCGTGCACTAAAGTAGTGGCCCCATTCCAAATGTCAATAAACTCAAACAAATAATTATCAAAACTGATTACCATCCATGATCAATACAATACGTGATATTTATTGTTTCTAAAATGTTCTCAAATGTGCCAAGGTTGAGGTGGAAGGGAAGCTAAAGGAACACATGGTACTTCTCTCTGGTCATCTGGAGAACATGGAGGCACGGTTGGGAAAGGAACGTTCAGCTGACAAAGTCAAGCGATCTGAGAGCAAAGTCAACAGCAAGATCAGCACTTTGGAGAAGATCTTTAGAGAAGAGCTAGAGCAGATGAGAAGGGAGTACCAGTCTGGTGAGTCTTAAATGTTCATGTGAGCATGACATAAACAAATATACAAAATAAAGCTTTCAAACCGGAGTAGAACATCATTCTCTGGTCACATATAGTCTTGTACATGACATGTAGCATGTATACAAGCTTAAGTATGAAATAAGTCATTATGTGTGGTGACTGCACACCAGTGATGCTGAACAGTCTTATAGATCATCTATAAAGGATCACTGCAAACCAACATTTGTTTGAGCTGGTCAGTTTAAATATAATTTCTAGTCTATTGGAATCTTTTAACATTTTATTATACAGATGTGCTAAACACTTTTAAACCAAGCCTGCTGGCTGCCTTCTAGTTTGGCAGCTTTGTAATTTCTTTATCAGTTTATAACATTTCCTTCCAACCACACAATTTCAAAGTGTTACTCACTGAATGTTTTCCAAGCACTCAATACAAAACAACCAGCAAAAGCTAAATGAATCAATGTAACTTATAACCTCAATAAACCTCCTAGGGCAGACTGAGGGTGGCGGATGCATTATAGATGAGTCAACAAACATATATTTCCTGCCAGAGAGTCAGTGCTTCTAAAAGGCTGGGACATTAAAGTTTGAGACAGGTGATCTCTATCATTCTGTTTGTCAGGGTTCCAGGCAGTTCATGATGCCATTGCATCTCTGAGACACATTGGTGACACCAAAGCCAAGCTGGATAAGGTAGAGCTGCAAAGAGATATCAGACAGATCCAGAAAAACGTTGTGGAACTAAAAAAACTCTGAGACATGAGAGGGCTGCGGGAGACCTCCTATAAGCTGGAATACCAAGTATAATTTGGCAGAATGTGGACAGATGGACAATGCAATCAAACAAGCTCTACATTTGTTAACTAGATTGAAAAAGCATTTAACCTGGCCTCTGTGAGGCCATTTCCTGAATTTCTTTAATGCCAATCTCTGTGAACCATCACAGATAATGCACTTCAGTCATGGTGCAATTACATAAAATCCAAGATTAGATACAGAATGATACCATGAAGGGTCAATAATATAAAGATGATATAAAGAATAAAATTATAAAGATGAAATGTTTTTTGTTGGTCTGCATATCCCCAGGCCAAATATTGATTGTAATGAATACTCAAATAAATCAACAAGATCACAGTGTGTTTTCATTTAAATTTCCAAGCCACCAATGCAAATGACAAATGCATTGTGTATTTGCAAAGCATAAATATACTAACACAATAAACCATTGTTGTTATTTCCCTCTCCATTTCTCTTTTCATCTGCATAATTTCATATTTCAGAGACACAACTGTTTTCAGTAAACCACAGGTCAGTTATTAGGAAATAACAAATGGGTTATATTAAAAACAGAAGTCCATTGTTTCTGCTTGTGTATCTGTAGACCAAAGAGGCCCAAAGGCAACTCTTGAAATGCTTTTCTGACAATAAATAGGCAATTTGAAAGCTTTAATTCCCTGTATATTCAAACATGCACAATAGTAATTTTGGATCCAATGCAATCACCACTGTTTCGTTGCTAGAAGTGCTTTTGCAATTTCAAATAAATTCAAGTTAATTATAGTCTGGCAAGCCTTTTGGCAATAATAAGTATAAAGAATGAATGTCATTGGGGAAGGCACAGGAAATTAATGATATCATTAATGTAATTTTTCATGAGTCAATGACCATATGATATGTTTGACAATGAACATAAACTGATTATATTGTACCCTAAAAAGACCATAAACTGCTATTCAAAGGGTAATTCACATGGATCAAGTGCTTCTTTTATCCACACAGTATTCCATGTTTTTATATAACGAATAAATCATTGGTGATGTAAAGACTTTTACATTTGTAAACACAATACCAGGATCTATACTGATTGTGGATCATTGAGTAAACTGCTGATAGATAGAATGAGTAGAACAAAAGAGAGAACAGCTGAAGCTGCCCTTTCCCTGTTAGATTGGAAAATCTGTGTTCTCCTGAGAGATTTGAGAATGGGTGGAACAGCTTAGTTGGATGGGTAGAGTCATCTGTGGAAATCCACCAGTCTGCGGTCTCCTGCTGCTGTAGCCACCATCAGCAGGGACTACACAGAGAACACACAAAATACAAATGCGGATTCATGACTATTTGTAAGTACAAAATAAGAGCTCATGATTAATTAAATTAACTGTATATTAGAGTTTCCAAACGGCAGTTTGCTGTACAGTTAACCTTGAGCTAAAAAGCTTCGGTCAATCATACAACTTAAACAGTGAAAGTTGAACTGTGTAATTTCAGCACCACTAGCGGCACCAAATGGAATGGCAAGGATAAAGAATGTGTTCAAACGGGTTTCCAAAACATTCCAAACAGGTAGTCAATTGGATAAGCCAACATCGCTGTGTCGGCCTGTTCAGAATACTCAAACAAGTATAGCCATGCACTTGACAGTGCCAAAGAGACACTTTTCAGGGAAATTAACCTACTAATGTCTCACTTATAGTTAGTGTCTCAGCATATTAAGCTGGGAGAGGACAAAGTATTTTAACATAAATTACACAATTCATCTTTAAAATATAATACCATTATAATTGTATAAATGCATAATTAAATTATTTAGTAAACAATGAAATATTGTATCTGTTTTAATTGGTATTTCAAAACCAAAACATCAACACACTCTCAAATTAGAATTTGAAGGGGTCATTATCCTTGATATTGTGTCATATAAGAGGTCTTTCTACTATAACCCATTTCCGGCAATGTGCATTTCAGTGCATGATGATACTGGAAACCGGATGTGGACGTGTCTGTGTCTGTATTTCAGCATGGATTCCACGTTTTTCGTCTCATATCAGCGTGGATTGCTTGTGAACCAGTCATTATACGATTCAAGCTTTGCAAAGGAACTGTTATTGTTTAGTGTGAAAAACACTTGGACCTGATCAAAAACATAAGTAAACAGTTGCATTCAAGAATATTTCAAATGTCATGACTGTTTGATAGTTTACAGTATTGACATCCTTTTTTCCAATGGACGGATTGAGGCTGTCTAATCCAGGCGCGTTGACATTAACTTTCGAAACAATTTATTTGTGTTGTTAGCAGTTGTACCAGCACGTACAGTGCAAAATGGAACGGGACATCTGTTTACTGACGGCACAATGTGACACGCCGCAACGGACGCTTCCAAGGTAGACAGCATCATTGATTATAATGGGTTCTATTGCTTTTGATGCGACACGACACTCGCATCCAGTGTAGACAGGGTGCAGTGTGTTGGATATGCGTTATGTAAACGGCGGCGGCTGTGGCTCAGTTTGTAGAGCGGGTCGGCCACTAATCGCAGGGTTGGTGGTTCGAATCCCGGCCCACACGACTCCACATGCCAAAGTGTCCTTGGGCAAGACACTAAACCCCAAATTGCTCCCAATAGAGAAAGCTCCCAAAGTGCCTTGCATGGTGTATGAAAGTGTGTGTGAATGGGTGAACGAGTCCGTTAAGGTTAAAAAGGCACTAAATAAGTGCAGACCATTTACCATTTAAACCGTGAAATTTAGTTTTATAAAGTTGTGGAGCTTGTTCATTCTCTTCAGATTGAGTTTCAATAATTGCTGAATTTGAGGGGCTGCACGATGTTAGCCAATGATAACAGTGGGCGTTTACGCTGAAGTTTAATGGAGGCGCTAACGCCAAAAACAAAAAAAGATATTTCTTGATACCTTTAATATGATTTAAAAAAATGGAGCCAGCCAGATTTTTTTCATTATTTTCAATCGAGAGAGTGCTTTTGCTCACATCTATCAGCTCCAGGTCATCTTTGGCGTGCAGGTGGCACAGGAGGTACCAGCGTGCCACAGATGCCACACTTTAAGAACTCCCTGAGGCTGACACATAAACAATCCTCTCCAAGAGACAATGGGTTTTGCCTACAAGAGAACAAAGCATAATCAACAATCTGATCCTGAGAATGATGGTGATCATGATAATCATAATGATGGCAATAGTGACAAAAAAAAAAAAGTGTTTCTGCAGTACTGAGTACCGACTTAATTCAGTAGCCGCATGCTGTATGCCACATGGCTGCTTTCAAATGCTGTAAGCTGTCAAAATTGGTAAGGAGAATTGTGAAATTTTGCTGGTATTGCTACAGACTACTGAAATTGTGGTATCATGACAACAAAGTAAAAATGAATAGGTAATATGTTTAATATTAACAGACTAAATGCAAAGAATGCAATTCCAATAGAAGGCAAATACAAATATGGAATACAAACATGAAGTAAAAGGACAAAACATGTAGAATGATCTGCCTGTTTAAAATAACAATAAATGTGAACCGCTGAGAACACAAAGACCTGGACTAGATGCTAATATCTCTCATATGCAGAGAGAGACCAGCACAGACATTTGTGCTCCGTGTAAGGCTTTACCTGGCACCTATCTTGAAGGAGAACAATTTTGTCTCCAAACTAAATATATATATTTATTTTAGGGCTGTCAAATCGATTAACATTTTTAATAGATTTACATGGTGTCCCAATTAATTAATCACGATTAATCGCATTTAATGCGAAAACCCCTCATATGACAATAATTAAACATATTTATCTTTAATGTGAAATTTATTTATATATATATATATATATATATATATATATATATATATATATATATATATATATACACACTACCGTTCAAAAGTTTGGGGTCACTTACTCATTCTTTATTTATTTATTTATTTATTTCACATTTTAGAATAATAGTAGTCAGCAAAACTATGGAATAATAGAAATGGAAATATGGGAATTATTTTGTGACCAAAAAATCCAAAATAAATCCAAAACTATGTAATATTTTAGCATCTTCAAAGTAGTCACCCTTTGCCTAGATTTTGCAGACATGTACTCGTGACATTTTCTCAACCAACTTCTAGAGGAATCACCCCGGGATGCTTTTTAAACAGTATTGAAGGAGTTCCCATCTATGTTGGGCACTTATTGGCTTCTTTTCTTCATATTTTGATCCAAGTCATCCATTTCAAAAACTTTTTTTTTTTTTAGGAAATTTTAGATTTGTAATTAAATAAATGTATATGTTTTGGCAGAAAAATATTTTGTCTACAAAGTTAATTTCAAACTTTTAAGCATACACCTTCAGATCAAAAGATTTTTAAGATCATGAGAAACATTTCAGACAAGTGACCCCAAACTTTTGAACGGTAGTGTATATATATATATATATATATATATATATATATATATATAAATAAATATATATATATATATATATATATATATATATATATATATATATATATATATATATATATATATATATAAATAAATAAATATATATATATATATATATATATATATATATATATATATATATATATATATAGCAGAATTTAATCGTTGATAAGACAATACAAAAAGTGGCTTTCGAATACAATGTATTGTTTACTAACATATTAAAGAACATAAGCCAATCATTGGCATTTAGCGAGTGAATTTGTCAATCAGTTCGATATTCATTATGAGGGCTTGTTTAAGGACCGGTCAATTTACACCTGCGTCAGACATGCTTGTGTAGTGTCTCGGGTGCATTGCGTCATAAACATAAAATGTTTAGGTCACTGTGTCAAGTTAAATATAGTTTAATACTTAGAACACATATTGAGATCCTTAGTTCAGATTTGTGCTCCATCAAGTGTTTTGAACGCAAGAACGCAACGCATGTCTGTTTTGTGTGTCTGCTGAAGGATTGTTTTCTTCACTGTATAAACTGTGTTGCTCATACAGCTGAAGTATAAATTACTGCCCTCTGGAGTAAACAGGTGGTATTACAAGCTTGCATTTCTCAGGAATCTTCCTTATTACGGTCCGGAGGCAGTGCGATTATTTGCGTAAATTTTTTTAACGCATTATTTTTTATTAAATTAATCGCACTGAATTAACGTGTTAAATCGACAGCCCAAATATATATATATTTAGGATCCCATTCAGTTGCTTGAAATGGACCTACAGCGCTGATAAATTCTTCTGAAAATCTTAATTTGTGTTCTGCAGAAAAAAGAAAGACATAAACATCTGGGATGACATGAGGGTGAGAAAATGATGAGAGAATTTAATTTTGGATGAACTATCCCTTTAATATTTACTGGAAATAGCATTATAATATGTTTTGGTCAATAAAATTATCAACCCTCTGAGACAAACAGTTGTTTTTTTGTTTAGTAATTAAAAAACACCACTGGACACAATGCATTTTAGGTCGAGGAATAGAAGTACAAAAAAGCATCACACAAGTTTTGTAAATCAAGGACTTGAGAATTTTAGATAAGTGTTATCCGACCGAGTTCAGACTAATATATGACTGGAGCTGGGGTATGCTAAAGACTGACACACTTTAATTAAAAGTAATGAGAGGCAAGTCACAAAGTGTCTAATTCAATGTAACAGGCAAAGCTGCAGTCAGCTAAAATGAAGGCAGTCAGCGGACAGGGGAGGAAAGACAAAGCTAGGCAAAACTAAAATGAGAGAGGAAGAGACAGGGTAAGGGGAGAGAGAAATATGAAAATTGCATGATTACATTATACGATTAATTTCCGCTTATTTTCATGCAAATTGTAGGCTTATTGTAAGACATTTAATGGCTAATTTACACACCGAACTCCAACTAATGTTACAAACACAGGATGACTGTCATTCTCACACGGAGAGTGCACATCCCTATTGATGTTTAGTCATTAAGCCATTTATTTTTAAGTTTGACTGTCGGAATAATTTTAAATGGAACATTTCACGTGTTCTTGTAATAAATCTTCAAAAGTTGCAAAATAAGTTTATACAAGCAGCATACAAATTTTCGATTTTGGGTAAAGTTGATTATTGTTAATAATAACAAAGTAAAAATGTATAAGTCTTTTTTCACACTTATAATTCAAATTCAAAAGTCTATAATTCAAATGTACACAATTCTAATTCAAATTGTTTTGTCATATTTCTGGCTCCATATGACTCCACACTTTTTACCTACTAATCTATTTTATTTGGACATATATTTGTCCACCTTTCTTTTTTACAAAAAAGGCCAAATTGCAAAAAAAATAAATAAATAAATAACTGCACAACGATGGTGAATTATCTGTATCTCATATGAGTGTCTGTATCTCATATACACAAATATATTATACATGCTATTTGTCACTCAAGGTGGAGTGTCAAAGTAATTTGTTGCATCATCACTTTGATATATGAAAAATAAAACATCAATATGTAACATAATATATTTTCTTATTATTTTACTATAGTCTTAAAATGATTTCAATGTTTTTCTACTATCTAAGCCATTTTGAAAATCTATTTGTGATTTACACGTCATCTTGCTAAAGACCTGATGTATGTACAGTAATAACATTTTGTGAAACACCAAATGTATTTAAGGGTTTAAATACAGTACTGTGCAAGTCTTAGGCACTTAAGATGTTTCACAAAAGCATTTGTCTTAATATGGTTATTTATATCTTCAGCATTAGTGTGTAAATAGAAAATATAAATGTTAGACTCCAAACATTACTTTTGCAAATAGAATAGAAAAGAAGAACAGGGAGCTCTGCAACAGATGTCATGGCCCCCACAAAGCCCCCCCTGAACAGTGCCAGTCTGAGATTACATAAAGAGACAGAAGCAACTGAAGCAGCCTAAACAGACAGAAGAACTGTGGGGAATTCTCAGAGTAGCTTGTAACATCCGATCTGCCAACAACCAAAACTGTGTCCAGGTGTACCTAGGAGAATTTGTGATGTTTTAAAGGCAAATGTGGTCACACCGAATATTGATTTAGCTTTTTTATGTTTACTGGAATTTGTATGACATTAAGTGATAAATGAAAACTATTTATGGCATTATTTTTGAAGACATCCTCACTATGCACTATTTTTCACAAGTGCTTAAAAAATTTGTCTGTACATGCAAATGGTGCTTTTCACATTACGATTTACAAAAATAGGTTCTGAGCTAATTGAGAGGTTTAAGTAGATCCTTTTTCAGTATTAGCTAAATATTTGCCATCAATGGAATATGTTGGCCCTAACATGTAGTGGGTGATCTGATAAATTCTGATTTTAATAACCTTATGTTTGCCTTTCCACTGCTAGACTGTCAACAGCAATGTAATAAGACCCCCCCCCCCCCACCCCCCACCCCCCCCTTCATCAGCTTTGTCCCTGACTGTCTCCCATATTGCAGTGCATGTTTGTTTGAATATTTCTTTATAGCAGTCTGTTTAGCCAGTCTGTCTTTTACAAGTACTGTTGAATATTACACAGTTAGCTCATCAGTTCAGAATCCTGTATTGTGCCTTGAGCAAACAGTTCCTCTCTGTCCCAACATGGGTTATGCCAGTATTCGTGCATCAGCTGAGCAACTGCTATTGAGATTAATAGGAATGCTAACAGATATCTCTTTCCAGGTATTATGACATCTTTGTATTTGATTAAACCGGTAACTCACCATACATGGGGTTACCGCAAGCAGGGCTAGCCGGAGCAGACTGCTCATCTTCCCACTGTTGTCACCCAGTTGGGAGGTCAGCTGAAGACTCTGTCTATATGCCACAGAGGCTTGAGACAGCAGGCATTGAGAGCAGTAAACCTCTGCGAGACAGATGGTGAGAAATAGTTTAGCAACTTGTTAAACCTCCTTTCAATAGGTCTACACAGTATAAATCTCAGTTTCTTTGAAAATTTAAACCTTCTGCATGATTTAATGAGGTGTATGGAGAAAAAAAACTGCTTGTAAGATTCAGTTCTGTCCCCAGGGAAATATTTGAACTTCCACAATGGCAGCATCTAAAAGGAAAGATTTATGTGCTGACACAAGCAAGATTTCTAAAAAAGCAACCCACATACACTTTAGTATAAAACCAAGCTGACACCAAGCAAAACTGTTTCTTAGTGAGACAGGTACGTACATGCCAGGCGGACACAGATGTTGTTGTTGGCCATGACTGCAGCATTAAGCTGATCCAGCATGGTAGGAGGAACACAGTTACCCGCCTCATACAGCAGGAGGCGCTCACACTGAACCTGCCTCAACATAAGGAGCACAACAGGATGCTATGGAGATACCTCAGAACCTGAGAGATAGAGAGAGAAGGGAATGTAAAAACAGCTCAAGGTACACACACATTTGGACCAATGCATTTCTATGTCTTTTCCAGGACCTTGCCAGTCATTTTCCAGTCTAATCATTTTGATTCAGACTGATCTGCTAAAGAACAAGTTAGACCGCTTTGAGAGCCAGTTTGACCAGTTCATTAAAATAAAATGACTCAAAAGAACAATTTGCACACAAATGAAACGTCACTGTGGCTTGCTAGCCAGTTTTACTATACACAAGAGTAAGATCTAGCCAATGAAAAATATTAGAGCAGACTGTAACAAGAAAAAAGTACATTCACTTTAGAAATTTCCATTAGTTTCCCTGGTAGTATCCCATACTGGTAAAGTTACACTGAGTAATAACATGTTCAATTGCTCTAATTTGTCTTTCCAAACAACTCAGCTGCCCACCAGCTCAGGATCACACATATATTAATGCTGGATGCAAAATAACACTGACGCTCTCTGGAAAATACAGTTGGTCGTGTGATCTCAACATGGTGTTCATTGTGGGGGGTGACTAGTAGTATAAAACTGCTTTTTTTTATACCACAGATATGACTGGAGTCAAGTGCAGGTGGATGGACGAACTGGATGGATGGAAGGGAGTGGATGGACAGGACACACAGTTCTGCTCTGAAGCCATTATTATAAGGTTAACCCTCCTGTTTCAGCACCTGCATCTGATTCACTCAGCAGAGCATAGAAGCATCAATTGGGATGAGAGTGACCGAAAAAGAGAGAGAGAGAGAGTGTGTGTGTGTGTGTGTATATACCGTGGAGCAGGGGGTCTCCGCCTAGACATATTGGCAATTGTTTGAGTCCAGTCACTGCGGGCTGCAGCATCCAGCCCTCCAGATCTTTTCCCTGCAGGCTCTTCACTGAGAACACACAAATTCTTATACATAAAATGTACAAAAATGTACATACTTGCTTGTACATTGGGAATTTGCGTTAACAGAAAATATTCCATCATTTACCGATTTTTTTTTAAAACATTGGCGAATACTTCAAAATCCATTCCATCATTTTCACAGATAAAATTTTTTTTCTAGTCTATTGTGTTTCCCTATTTTATAAACATTCCCATAGTAAAGAATGCAAGTAGGGATTAGAAAAAGGTTTTAAAGCAATCCCGAAAACGGAGCAAGAGAAACACGAGTGTGGATTGTCACACAAGTTCTTGTGATATCAGTGTGTCCTACCATCCATGACAATTGCAAAAACAAAACAGATTCTGCCGATCTTGTTTAGTTTTCGTTCAACGTGTGATAAACTGCGCGTGCGCAACGCTTACAATTACGTCATTAAGTTGCGACAAATTTTATAGTTATTCCCCCAACATTAAAAACTTTTAGCATGTTATCCATGTACATATATTTCACACCTTTCAAATTTCTATAAATAAATACAGAAACATTTGCATGTATAATTTTCCTAGTGAATGGAATCTCAACCAACCTTGACTATGTTTAGAGGCGGAACCAGAGCACAGCAGCCAATCAACGAATGAAAAACTTCTGAACGGACCAATCACTGAACGGAATTATGCAGACCTTTTAGTATGTCCCATGCGTTCCCCATGTGAGGTCTGGCGTCAACGCGCTGTTGAGGCAGAAAGTGTAAATTAATGAATTATTTGTAATTCTTCTTCTAAAAGCTTGGAATATTTTTCTATAAACATGCAGAAAAATAAGGAAACGTTAACTGAAGCTCAGGATCACGAGGTTGGTTTCGCTCAGTTTGAGTGGTATTTTCCAAATACACAACTTTTGCAAATTAGACATCTAAAGCTTTATTTTTTTAAATACAATACACATTTCTATACTATTGCATTATCAATCCTGAACAATCCTTTAATATTTCTTTCAACAGAGTGAAGCTCAGAGTTCCTCTCAGAATTTAAAGGAAGGAGAGGAGAAGAAGAAGAATGGCAAAGAGTCTAAGGGCCCTAAACGAAAAGCAAAGAGCAAAGAGTCAGATGATGGGGTCTTACGACCACTCAAACTGTCAAAACAGGAGCTGTACAAGGCCCCCACTGTGGAAGAGCTCAACCAGCTTAAAGAAACAGAAAATCTCTTCCACTGCAGTTTATTGAAAATGCAGGTCAGAAATGACCTAATATAACTGTCATGTATGATTTATTATTAATCTATGTTACCTATGCTACATTTGTGTGTGTGTTTTTTTTTTTTAATTTTATTTATGTCATGTCAATGGGTGATGTCAAGATGGAGGAGCTGCTGAGGGAAGTGGCCCTAAGCGAGCACAGGAAGAATCTAGTGGACTCTTTCGTGCAGCAGGTCACAGATCTCCTGAAGTCTGTGCCCGAATCTGAAGTTGTGGAGGTTAGACATTGCTGAAGCATTTGCATCAGCTTTCACAGGCTTGGACTGTATTGATATGACAATGCAGACATTTTCTTATTTGCTTTTTATGTCGTGTCTCATAGTTGGAAGATCTTTCATGGTTGTCAGGCATTGAAATTCCATTCCTCCTCGTTCCGAAAGTAGCAAAAGGCAAATTTCACATGGAGCCTCCTGCATCAGTCAACCTGGTGGGCAGTTATCCACTAGGCACTTGTATCAAACCTCGAGTCACAGTTGATTTGGCTGTCACCATTCCAGCTGTAAGTAATTCTTCCTTCATCTGCACTACTGTGTTTTAAAATATAACCTTCTGGAAGCTAACCGAACCATGAAGAATATGCAACATGTAACTATTTTAGCCCCTGTTTCGGAACAAATAAAGCAAACTACAGGTCTTAAAATGCCTCAAATTGCTCTTTTTTTATTATTATTATGAGAGAGATAGTTGCATGCCATTTTTATTTTTGGGATTTTCTCCCCAATTTGGAATGCCCAATTCCCAATGCACTCTTAAGTCCTCGTGTTGGTGTAGTGACTCTCCTCAATCCGAGGCAGTTGCCTCCGCATGCAAGGCCGTCAACCCGTGCATTTTATCACGTGGCTCATTGAGTGCATTACCACTGAGACATAGTGTATGTGGAGGCTTCACGCCATCCATCGCGGCATCTACGCACAACTCACTACGCACCCCACCGAGAGCAAACCACATTATAGCTCAAGGCTACCCCACGTGACTCTACCCTCCCTAGCAACTGGCCCAATTTTGTTGCTTAGGAGACCTGGCTGTCACTCAGCACACCCAGGGATACAAACTCCAGGGGTGGTAGTCAGCGTCTTTACCACTGAGCTATCCAGGCCCCCATTCCTCCACCATTTTTAATTGGAAATTGTGTCATACCTCTGACTGAAGAGCGCAAGATCTCAGCATAACAGTCTGCATGTGTGACACCCTCGGCAAAAACATGTTTTGAGTCTGCTAGTGTGGAGTCAGCTTAAAGCTCCTGTTTGTATGCGACAGATTGATGAATCATGGCGCCATGCTGTTTTACTGATAGATATTGACAACTAGAGATGTTATGTGGGAAGAACCTTTTGGTTAAGTATTAAAAGAAATGTTTGATTCTTCTGATTCTAATTAAGCATCAGACAACACATTATTTCAACGTATAATCATGAGTATAGGTTAGCCCAAGGCTACATAAATATAAAATTTCTTCTAATGTGATCAGTCAAATGTATGTCTATTTTTATATCAGCCAATCAAAAAAAAAAAGTTCAATAATGAATTTAATACAATTGTCACTTCTTTTTAAAGTCTATTTTACACCCAATGGATGCCATTAACCAGAGGTACCCTCGGAAGAGAGCGCTATATCTGGCTGGCCTGGCGCAGCACCTCTCCTCCACAAAGTCTGTGGGCTCACTGCGCTACACTTGTCTCCACGGCAACCGTCTTCGCCCACTCCTGCTAATCAAACCCCCAGGTATGATTAGTCTAATGGTAGCTCTTGGCATTCATTAGCTCCTTTTGAATAGTTTACACATTTACTTGGTTGGCAAATGCTTTCTTACCATAGCAAGCACTTGCATGTACGGTCAATACTGTCGTTGTTTGCTCAAATCAGAATTTTCTTCTCATTTGATTTCCGCTACCTTGATATTTGCCATTTAGAAAACTCCCTTTTTTATCACTGCTTAATAGCAAGGGTTTTCAAACTATGGCCTGGAGACCACAAGGGGGCTCTATGGGTCTGCTGAAAATTTTAATGAAAGTTTTTACAAAATGTATTTTTAGGGCAGTCAATTTCAACTTGTGTACTTTAAAATTAATTAAGTGTGTTTAATATGTTTTTTTACATGGTTTGAATTCATTGACATAATTTGTTATTCTTTCTAAAGACTGATCGGAAATCATGTGATTAATCTTGATTATTTTATTCTATAATAGAAACGATGCCAATTTACTATGAAGTAAATCATGTCCAGATAATATTTTTTTATTATAAAGTCAAAGTTTTTTTTATGTCTTAATTTAAATAATTGACTTTGTAAGTCAATTCAATTTCATTAGTTGACATGCTATTTTATATAAAACATGTACATATTTTACTAGTGGGACTGTTTCCAGACTTGCCAGCCAGGATTCAGAGTATTGAAATTTGAAATATGTCCTAATAAGCAAGTTTTAGTTACATTTAAATGCTGTTTCGGCTAAAGCAGGTATTTATATTGTATGCTGTATGATATAAATATGATATGTAATAAAAAATAATATGAATGTTTAGATTATAATTTAATAAGTGTTTATGCTGCCTCATTATCATCAATGCTTGTGCTTGCAAATATGTGTTCCGGTTAAATTAGTAAAATGCAATTTAAATATGCCCATATTAGAAAATCACTATCTTATAATGATTTCTGAAGGACCATGTGACACTGAAGACTGCAGTAATGAAACTGTTCTTTTAAATTGTAAAAAAGAGTTCACACAATGTTTTTACTGTATTTTGGATCAAATAAATGCAGCCTTGGTGAGCAGAAGAGACTTCTAAAACTTTTATACGGTAGTGTAGGTCTAAAATTAAGTCTTTATGTAAAGAAAATGTATAGTCCGATTACTTCTTTTAACTTGATTTTGATCATTAAGTCTCACATTCATTCTCTTTCTGTCACATTCCTCATTGATAGACCCAGGGGAGGGGTCTTTGTCTCTCAGGTGTGAATTACCTAAATATTCATGATCATTCACGCCTCCTCGCATATGACCTTTCAACACTAAAATTGTCTTACAAACGTTAAATTACTATATTGTTTTATATGAATGAGTGATCAGGATGGTTTTCACATCATTTTGTAGCAAAAACTCTAGACTGCAAGATCCAGTTCTCAAAATTGTTGTGGACAAATATTTAGTGTGTGTTATTTGACTTTATTTCAATGACTAAAAAAAATTAGTTCCAAAAACTATGCATAAACCTTGTTTTCTCAAACATGTACACAGATGTTGCTCACATATTATTGTAGCCGTTTGTGCTGAATACAGTGTTATCAGACTTTAGCCATTAATATGTTTTTAAGCAACTGAAAAAAGCACAAATGTCAAGGCATGTCAAAACTTCTCCAGAGAGTTAAACCATTAAAGACATATTCGGGTTCAATACAAGTTAGAATGACAGCATTTGTGGCATAATACTGACTTCCACAAAAATTTAAACTTTTTCTTTAAAACAGCAAAAATTTGAATACAGTGAGACACGTTAAAATACTCACTGTTTCAAAAGTATAGCCACAAGACATAAACAATATGTGTGTTAACATGACTTTAGTGTGATAAAATCACTTGGTAACCTTTTTTGTGTAAAGTTATAACCAAACTTTGTTGCCATGATAATGTCAACAAACTCTAAAATGACTGTAAAATGTACTATTTAAACAACTTAACAGCTCAAATTATACATACATGAGTTTTAACAGAAGAATTCATGTTTTCACATGAAAATTCACAAATTTCCTAGTCGACTAGTTGGTGTTAATTGAATCCATTAGTTGACTAGTCGCATGTTTATTATATTAATTTAATAACTTGTATATATATTTTGGGGGGCATCAGAAAATGGTTTGAGTTCCAGGGCTGAGAAAGAATGTTATAAGTAACATTGCTAACACAATTACGGTTTAGTATTTCTCTGAAATGTAGAACAATGAGCCTTTAAAATATAAATTTTATAAGCGCACTCACGAAGCGAGCCGCAGTGACACTGGCAAAAGCAGTAATGATTCTGACTGTGTTGGGAAAACCAGCAAGGAGACTGTCTGAACATTTTGTTAATTTATAGAGAGAAATGCACATTCGAGTTGTGCCGACAGACGATGAGCTCAGGGATCGGTGATGGACAGAGTGATCGCAAATAGCTGAAGCCTTTTGCTCGTTTTCCCATTAATGTATTCAATTATTATTATTATTACTACAAATAATTTGCCCTGTAGACACACATGCACGCGCTTGAAGAAACACTTTATTATATTATTAAGAAAAACCATCTCTACACATGTATGACGTGCTGATATGGAGCCATGTAGTGTCTTCTAAATTTTTTATATATTTATTGTTTTTATCACTTCATTATTTTAATTGCTGTTTCATTTTGTTTGGAGTGCAATTTGAATTTAGAAATCTATTTAATTAAAAAAAAATCGGTTTATAATCTGGAAATACCCGACCAGTAGAGAATGCACGGATGAAGTAGGCTCTTTGTAAGAGAGATGTTGTCCTTCACAACTGTTGTAAAACCATCTCTCAAAAAGTTGAACACATTTTAATTGCACTTAATTTTTTTTCCAGTTTCATTTGAATTTTTATTAAAAATAAATAAAAAATAAAGTTCAAAGTTTGAAATCAAGGTGTCTTGCTTTATTGTGTAGGCTAAACCCTAACCCTGCTTAATGAAAATTACCCCATAGTACCACCTAGCATTGAAACAGCGTTGGTTTCCTGTGGAGTTTTTTTTTTCTCAGCACATAACCGTTAATCAGAAGGTCGCTGGTTTGATCCCCACGGCCACCACCATTGTGTCCTTGAGCAAGGCACTTAATTCCAGGTTGCTCCGGGGGATTGTCCCTGTAATAAGTGCACTGTAAGTCGCTTTGGATAAAAGCGTCTGCCAAATGCATAAATGTAAATGTAAAAATGTAATGATTGGTCGACTATTAGGGGGCAGCCCTACTTTAAACTTCCAAAAATTGGCTCATTTACTTACATCGTAAGTACCTCACTGTAACCTTGATTTATTTTTTATATTATTTTGAGAAAAGGAGGGGATGAGTCGAAATCAAATTTATTCTACAAATGCATTGATTGAGCTTAAGTTGTATTGAACCTAGAATATTCCTTTAATTTGGCAGACAACATTTTTTATTTAAAATATTCTGTGTATGTGACCTTTAGGTAAAGACAGCAGCAGCGTCACATTGCGGATTCATGTCGTTCCCCCTCCAGACTTCCTCAAACCCAGTCAATTTCGTCCTCAGAAAAACAGTGTCAGGACTGAGTGGTTCACTGGTGTTGCCAGTATAAAGCAAGGTAATATAGAGTTGTTAATTAATCTGCTTTAATGAAATCAATCATCCCTTATACTATTATGTCAACATGTTTTTATTGTTTTAATTCAGCAGAGATCAGTGAGCCCCCTACTCCTCATTATAACAGCACAGTTCTTGGAGATCATCTGCCCCTCTCACATCTGCAGTACCTCTCGGCCATCAGTGCACAGTGTCCTGCTTTTGGAGATGGTGTGGCTCTCCTCAAAGTGTGGCTGAGACAGAGAGAACTGGACCAGGTAAATCTGGCAAATGAAAACTGTCTAAGAAATGTTTGTTATATTTTACGCCAAAAAAATTCTAAAAGAAAATTAAGCCTTTTTTATTTATTTATTTTGCATTTTGACATTATTTCATGACAATGAAGCACATTTAAAACCTTCCCAAATTCTCAGTAGCCTGCTATAATTGGGGGAAAATCCCATTCAGAACTCTGTAATGAGGGGAAAAAATCTACATGTAATTATTTTTGTGTGTGGGAAAAAAAATCAATTTTTATTAATGAGAAAATATCATTTAAATTTTCATTAATGTGGAAAAAAATCAAATTTTCATTAATGGGAAAAAATATCATTCTTATTACTGTCATGGGGAAAAAACGAATTCTTAATTATTGCAATAGGAAAGAGTCTTATTTATATTACTGTAATACTAAAAATGTCTCATCCTTAATACTGTAATGAAAAAAGTATATTTTATGTGTAAAACAAAAAGTATATTTTATGTTTTTTATTACTCTCACTTAGGAAATAATTGCAAATATATTAAAATACATCACGACCCAACATGAATGGCTAAGCGACCCAATTTGTACCCATAGTTCAGGAAATGATGCATTACAGAAGCGATCATTATTATTATTTATATACATCACTCTTCATTTTGTCTTTTACTAATCCTCTGTATAAAAGATGTACAGAATCTTTTTTACAAAATATTAATAAAAAATCCTTGGGCTTGGCACAAACACAGAAAAAATATATGCAAAAACAACAACACAAGGCACAGAGGACAGGGGGGAAAAGGCGTAGGATGTTCAAAAGAAAGAAGCAAATTAGATCATTTAGATAATATTTTGGCTTGTAGTGTATAACTAACAAAGAGGACATGTTTAAAAAAAAAAAAAAATCAAACATCAGAAACGGGCTAGTTCTGAGACAGAATTATTGTGTTGGAGCAGATCTTCTCTGAGGTGTTTTTAGAGAATGCTTTCGTGTGCACTCAAAAAGAAAAGAAGAATCACAGTGAACTTGGTTTCATAACCTCTGTTTCTTTCAACTCATCAGGGTGCTGGATGTTTCTGTGGTTTTCATGCCTCTATGTTAATGGCTTATCTTGTGTCCACACACAAAGTGGGCAAAACAATGAATGCCTACCAGTTGTTCAGGAATGCCCTGCACTTCTTGGGTAAGAGTCATAATATCACTTCACATCAGCACACAGAGGGTCGCTAACATGTTATTACGGTCGTTAGAGAATGATATTAATGGGTTATATTGGGTTTTTTTTTCTCTCTCTTTTAGCTTCCACAGATCTGACTGAGAACGGTATCACCTTGGCTAAAAACCCAGACTCCAAAGCGGTGAGCGGAAGTGACACAATCTTGCTCTTACTGACTGACTTTTTTTTTTTTTTTTGCTTTGGTTTTATCGTCATACATGTCTTTCACATTGTCCTGTTTAGCCCCCACTGCTTGAGTTCCATGCAGCTTTTTCTGTGGTTTTTGTGGACCCCTCTGGACACCTCAATCTATGTGCTGACATGACAGATTTTACCTACAAACAGGTGAGCAATGCTTTATTGTCTCTTTTGCTCAGTGATTATGTGATATCACTCACTCAAATCAGCATAATTTAATCCAAATCTTCAGATTCAACATGAGGCATCACTCTCGCTGAAGTTCTGGGATGATCCGACAGTAGATGGCTTCCAGGCTCTGCTTATGATGCCCAAACCCATGATCAGAGCATATGATAATGTATTTCAGTAAGTAGCCATTTACAAAAATATATTATTTGTGTGCTATTCACTGTTAAATGGCCATTCACTCTCTGTGTCTCTCTTCCTCAGACTGGATGAGCTAGTGAAATTACAGGCCTCCTGTAAGAAACTTTCACTGCTCAATGAGCTCATGGACCAAAGTGGAAACTACGTCCTTACTGCACTTCCTTTCATTCTGTCCCTTTTGCAACGAGGTCTTGGAGAAAGGATCCGTCTACTGGCACACTCGCTTCCTCGAGACCCTGAGGTAGATTCACTACCCATAACATTTCCTTTTGCTGCTAAAAACATCTTAAATATGTTATTGGGTAGGCATAGTCAGGCTGCTCGTATATGCCAAAATCATAATTGTCAATTAATATCATTGATATTGTAATTGGGATTAATTTGGATGAATTGAGATTATATATAAGAAAAATAAAAATAAATAATATTTGTGTGGCATCTGCATGCCATGTAAGCTCCATATTCAAAACAAGCAGAGAACTGTTTCCTTGAATTACTTTATTGCTGTTTTATACACAAGAAAATCTACACAGTGCCTAAAGACTCAACTTCACATTGGCCCTCTTATGGCACTTTTCCACTTCACGTTATGTTACGGTTCGACTCAACTCAGCTCACTTTACTTTTGTGAGCTTGCTTTTCCACTACTGTTTAGTGCCCCCTCTACTGCCGTGACATCATCTTAAACACGACACAAAACGATAACACGACCGCTAGCTGTTAGCTACTAGCTCATTGTGCTGCATAAAGCAGTTGTTGCATGGTGATTTTACACAAGTGTAACAGTTAAATTGTCCTGGTTGTTTTAGAAACAAGCTTTCCAGTAGCTGTCAACTAAATAAAGGGAAGCTTTCAAGCAGAATATAGAGTTAACGTACCATCCTCCATCGTGGACTCGTGACGTTGAGTCCATGGCACTCTCCCTCCCATTGCTCGCCAATCTAGATAGAATCCATTTGGTTGAACCACTTCCAATTTTCCTTGATGGTTCTGTAGTCACTTAAGTTTTTTTTCTTTTCCCTACACTGTTGGTAGGTCCGGTGGTAGCCATGTGCGGCCAACAGCTGAGACACTTCCTGAAAGACTTTTTCGTTCCATTCGTCGCTAATGAGATTAATGTCTGCACCTCGTTTATTGACCACTGCGTGGTTTTGCACACAGCCATTTCTTTTTACACAATTTGAAAGTCGCGTGAGCAAATGATACTGCTATCGCTGTTTATAACTTTAAAATGAGTGGGTTGATGTCACGTGTCGGAAATCCAGTGATGCTGGTAGTGACAATTCTACCTGACCAATAGGTGATCTGCAGGGTTTTGATGTTACATTTAGTATCGGCTCGTCTCACTTTGAACCTTGACCGAGGTGGTACTAAAAAAGTTACCCGGTACTAACCACAGTGGAAAACCCCCAAAAAGTCGAGTCGAGTTGTACCGTGCAGTGGAAAAGCCCCATTAGTAGCATGAAACACATTTTGACAAAAGTATACACCAGAAGTGGACATGTATGTGATAGTTTACACTGTTGAACTGCTGCAAAAATTGTTTTAGATTGATAGAAAATAGAAAACATTTTATGCAATAAGAGTAGACTTAAGTGGAATTCTGTAATTGATACTTTTCAGCTGTAATTTTAATCTTGATTGTTTATTAAATGAATTAAGCTAACACTATTGCCTAGGGCATAGTATTAGCAAAGCATTCTAAAACAGTTTAGATACATTATTTTAATCTCTGCAATTGACTTCTGTAGTGGACAGTGGACAGTGCACCTCCTAAACATAAGGACCAGTCGCCTTTGTGTATTGGCTTGCTGCTTAATCTCGAGCAGGCTCTTTCTGTGCTTGAGAGAGGACCACCAGCAGATAACCCCAAGGTAAACTGGCTCACACATGGACAGATACAGGAGGGTTCAAAAGTCTGAGACCACTAGTGAAAATGCTTTTGTTTTGCATTCTTTTCTAATTTAACACAAACAACTTTGTTGCAATTGTATTTTCTGCATCACAATTGGAGTCTAGAATTGTAATACAAATAGCGAATCTAAGAAATAGTGCAGAACCTTCAAATAAGTTATAATGTTTCTATGTTTGATTTTTTTTTTTTTTTCACAATTCTATAACTTAGTTTTTTTTTTCTAAGTTTAAAAGAAGAAGAAACGGTGTAGTTTCAGACCTTTGAATCCCAGTGTGTGTGTACATCTGAGAATTCTTCATCTTCTTTTCAGGCAGCAGAGTTCAGGCAGCTATGGGGCTCTCGCTCAGAGTTGCGACGTTTCCAGGATGGAGCTATCACAGAAGCAGTGCTATGGTCCGGCAGCTCCACCTTTGAGAGGAGACTTGTCTTACTGGAAATCATCACATACCTGCTACAACTGTATGTACTCCACACTAGGCATGTGCACGAGTAATTGAGTAAACGTTCTGCACCAGCTAGTCGACTATTAAACCATACTAGAAAATCGCAAATTATTTTATTTTGCAAATTTACCTGTCGTGGGCTACACTGAATTATCCCTCTGAATCTCTCTCCAAATCTCACAATTACAGTTGAGTGGTGGGGTGCTGTAGGTGTGTGTCTTGGAGGTGTTGAATGAGAGGCATTATGGTATCTTTGGCCAAGTGTGCATTCAAGTGTAGCAATGCTTGTAATATTTTGATTCATTTTCAATTATGCTGTTTGTTTCTTGTTCATATATAGATATAGAACAAATTCATCCCTACTCCACACATTTATTACTGAACATTCACTCATGAATTCAATTACGTTTTTTTTTCTTTGTTGAATTCAGTGCATGCCTGTAATTTTCTCCCAATCCAGTCATGCAGACATTCCTGAATCATGTGTGAGGTTTGTTGGTGGACAGCTGGATACAGTCATCAAAGTTGGCAAAGAGGTATGGCTATGTTATGTAACATAATAGACATTTTGTCATGATTTACTCACCCTCCTGTTGTACCAAGCATGTACAACTTAATTTCTTCAGTAGAACAAAAAAGTAGATGTTTCAGGGTTCCCACGTGTCCTGGAAAACCTGGAATTTTGCAATGCAGATTTCCAGTCATGGAAAATTTGTAAAAATAAGCTAATTGTCCTGTCTTCTGTCATCTCTATTTTGCTCTAACAAAATAGTTGAAGTATTGATATAGTACAATATAAGATATTTTCGTTCCAACATTTCTGTTTTGTTAACCACAAAAACATTTGAGTTATAAAATTTAGACCACAATGATGGTCAGACCAAAGATTTATTTTTGAAAAAACAAATTCACACCCTGAGTTGGTAGCATGGTGATTCGGCCTTCACATCTCAGAATGTGAATTAATTTTCAATAATTTAATGATCAGAGTCTGCTTATACCGCAGTTACCACAATTTTGTGGAATATGACCTATTTGGATGAAAATTAATATTTGAATTCACAATCAAATTAAAATTTGGATATGTGAGATAATTAAACCGTAAAAGTCTAGGATTTCATTGATTTAAATATATAAGTTATGCGTGCTTCAAAATAACTGTGCGATGCCGGTCGCTCATACACTGAAAACACCTCGTGATCATCGTGTGGGTGTGTGTGTGGGTGGGTGGGTGTTGTAGAAGATTGAGAGCAGAGCACTCTGAAGTGCACAGCATATACACAGTGTATTTATTTAAAGGAGACCTTTTATGCCCCTTTTTACAAGATGTAATATAAGTCTCAGGTGTCCCCAGAATGTGTCTGTGAAGTTTCAGCTCAAAATACCCCACTGGTCATTTATTATACCATGTTATAAATGCCTCTTTTTGGGTGGAATCAAAAACACACAGATTTCGTGTGTGTCTCTTTAAATGCAAATGATCTGCTACAACCTGCCCCCTTTCCTGAAGAGGGCAGTGCCTGAACAGCTCCTGCTTTGGATACTACAGAAACAACATGACTGACAGCGTAAATACCAGAGTTCAGCCATATATGAATATATAGTATATACAGTGTGTGTGTGTGTGTGTGTGTATGTATGTATGTGTGTATATATATATATGTGTGTGTGTGTGTGTGTGTATATATATGTGTATATATATATATATATGTGTATATATATATATATATCTGGTCTCCATGAATACAAACGGAGACAATGGTAACTGACAGTAAGTGTTTTCGGGGTAAAAATGAAAAACAACGGCATAGCTCTGGTCGCTGTGAATACAATCAGAGACAATGGTAACTTTAGCTGCATTAGCCGTGGACTCAGCTAACAAGCACATTCGGAAAGGTGATTTCACAAAACATTCACAAAATATAAAGTGCGATACTAACATCTTCAGGAAATAAAGCTGGAACACAAACAGTTGGTACTGATCCATGCTTGAGAATCACATTTTTTAAAAATCCTGCTTTATATTGACACTCATTCACAAAGCAGTCCGGTGTAAAAATATTTGCACAAACATACACACATTTTGGTATGTTATGGGGCACATTTCCTTCAAATATAACACTTGCGTCCACGTCCACTGCGTCTTCAGTGGCTCTGATGCCGGGAGTACATGAAGACGCTTGTGTTCACTTTTACAGCCAACAACAGAACACTTATGTTAGACATTATTCTTCTCACTGTATCTGCTCCAGCATGAAAAAAAATGGCAGACTGTGTGTAGATCACTCAGGGGAGGAGGGTGGAGTCCATCACCAGTCGTGGGCGAGGCCTGCTATAATATGACGGGGCCAGTGGTGGCTCAGCGGTTAAGGCTCTGGGTTACTGACCAGAAGGTTGGGGGTTTAAGCCCCAGCACCGTCAAGATACCACTAGTTTAGTTGGGATATGCGAAAACAACTCCATTTTCATTCTCTGTACTCTGCACGATGACAATAAAGTTGAATCTTAATCTTACTTTAGAGCAGATAGGAAAACCATTCATTTTGACACTGTTTTTGATTAATAGAAATATAAGAGAGGAGTGGGTGTACTTTTAACATTTTAGGGTGATTGTGTACACACTGCCGACTCACATTTATGTACAAACACCATGTAAATGTGACACTTGCATAATAGGTCCCCTTTAAATCACAGCTTTATGGGTATTAATAATCGCACAAGGCCATGTATCGATCTGCTTATCTACTGTCCAAAACACATCGAAACTCCAAAATAAAAGCTAGAATTAATCAAACAAATGTATTTTGTTTAAATATTCTTATTTTATTTTTTATATATATATAAATGTCCTGGAAATGTATGCCTTGAAAATAGTGGGAACCCTGTGTTAGGGACTGACAGTCTCAGTCACCAATCAATTTCATTTTATGGAAAAAAGATGCTGTCATTCTGCATAACATCTCCTTTTGTGTTGCACAGAAGGGAAGTCACAGATGATGGTTAGTAAATGATGACAGAAGTTTCCTTTTTGTTCAAATAAGAAGTAAATAAACTATTGTGTGATTGTGTCCTCCAGATCTCTAGTACAGGAGAGGAGGAGAGTCTGAAGGTGGTTCAGGCCTATGATGATCTGAGCAGGAAGCTCTGGCAGTTGGAGGGTCTGCCACTGTCGATTACGTCAGTCCAGGGAGCCCACCAAGCCTTAAGATACACACAGGTTAGCCAACTCATCACCTTTTTAAAACTTTTAGTTTTTAATTGTGTACTGAGTACCTAATTTTGTGGCGATTATCTTGCTTTTCTGTTTTTCTCACTTATGACCTTTGCAGGTTTTCCCCCCAGTTCCAGTGAAGCTGGCCTATTCATTTTTTGACAGAGAGAAGAACTGCCTCGGATTAGTGCCAAAGGACGACAAACCCTGCCCTATTTACATCACTCCCATTAAAAGTACCCCATTTTAATATTTTGTTTTTACAAGTCATTTAAAGCTTCTATTTACCCCACAAGGCTTAATAGATCTGAATTATTAGTTTGAATATGGTTATTCCTTTTTTTAATCGTAACTTTTGTCTTTAGTCATTGTTCATATGGAGGGGAGTGGAAAATGGCCCAATGACCGCTTGGCGATACGGCACATTAAAGCAGCTTTTCATATCTGTTTGGGCGAGTTGCTTAACAAGCACCACAAATACAGATGTCATGCCAAATCCTCCTACCTGGATGTTTGGAAGGTAATTTGTGTATTTGACTATATATTTTGTAAAGGAATAGTTCAGCCAAAAATGAAAATTCTTTCATCATATACTCGCCCTTATAACAACCCAGATGTGTATGACTTTCTTCTGCAGAACGCAATCAAATATTTTTAGATTTCAGCTTTGTAGGTCCATTCAATGCAAGTGAATGGGTCCAAAATTTGGAAGCTTGGAAAAGCACAAAGGCAGCATATAAGTAATCCATATGACTCCAGTGCTTTAATCCGTGTCTTCAGAAGTGATCCAGTTGGTTTTGGGTGAGAACACAAAAGTGTAACTCAATTTTCACTGTAAAACTTGACATCTGCAGTCTCCTTTGTGATCATGCTTCAAGCTCGATTGCACTTCCTAGTGCCATCCAGCGCCCTGCACAAGCACTGGGCAGTGTAATCAAGCTTGCAATCATGATCATGCCTAGAGACTGCAATTGCAAGATGTACAGTGAAAATCTGTTCCATTTTTATATTTTCTCACCCAAAATTGATTGGACTGCTTCAAAAGACAGATTTAAGCACTGGTGTTTTATAGATTACTTTTAAACTGGCATATGTGCTTTTTGGAGCTTCAAAGGTTAAGTGGCCATTCACTTGCATTGTGAGGACAACCGAAGCACAACTGATGTAAAAAACAATGTTCCTCCACAAGTAATTTGCAATTTTAGGTTTCAACCACAGATGTCAATAAGAGAGCCCAGAAATTAATAGTGTACCAAAGAGACCTATAATTCTGTTCCCTAAGCGTTTTGAGCATACACCTTTGATTTATTTTAGGATGGATTAGCCTTCCGGATCCAGGTGGCATATCACCGAGAACCACAGATCCTGAGGGAGAGTCTGACCCCTGAAGGAATGCTTATCTATAGGGACAACCCTGAGGCTCAGTCCCTGGAGCTGGAGACCCAGCACAAACCTTTGCTAACCAGCACCCTGCATGGGTATAACACACACACACACACACACACACACATATATATATATATATATATATACATACATACATACACACACACACACACACACACACACACACACACACACACATTGTAGGATAAATCACAGTGAACCTGTTCTCATGTTTGAATTTATTGTGTTTCAGGCTACAACAGCAGTATGCGTGTTTTGGTGCCGTGTGTCGTCTGGCTAAACGCTGGCTGGCATCTCAATTCCTGTTGGAGGATATCAGAGATGAAGCAGCTGACCTACTGGTGGCTTCACTTTTCCTACATCCTGCTCCCTTCTCTCCACCATGGTAACATTCTCTATCTTAACTTATTTCTGAATTGTTACTAAGCCTCCAGTCCCAGCTTGACGATGATGCTTCTCTTGTTCCAGCTCTCCTCAGGTGGGGTTCCTTCGCTTCCTCCATTTGCTGTCCACTTTTGACTGGAAAAACAATCCACTGATAGTCAACCTTAATGGGAAACTCACAGGTGGGCTTTATCTTTGGTGTTTTGCCATCATAAAAGAATTCAACTCCTGTGAATAGTTATTTATTGTGTGTTTTTACACTATGCGTTTCAGCCTCTGAATACACAGAGATAAAGAATGACTTTGTAGCCTCTAGAGAATCCCTTTCTACCATGTTCATTGTCACTCCGAATGACAAAGTCTCTGTGTGGACTAAAGAGGCCCCTTCAGTGCAGGTTTGTAGATGCTGCATTGTTCTCCATTACCAAATCTGACATTAGTATGATAGATTTGTTTATGGATTTATTATACATATTGACAATATGTAAGCATAACTAGTTTTGTCTCTGCCACATAGATGCTCCAGCGTGCTGTCATGTTGGCAGCAGAAAGCCTGCGTGTTTTAGAGGCTCAGCTTGTTGACACCAGCCAAAAACAAGACATCCGGGTCAGTTCCTTTTATATTTAGACCTGTTTGTGGAATTTAGTGTGGAATTTAACCTCTCTGTTTCCTGTCTTTTGTGTTTTAGGTGGCATTTCGACCTCCTCTTGAGGTCTACGATGTTCTGATCCACCTCATTCCAAAGCAGGTGCCTCTGTTAGCTAAAGCAGTGGACCCTCCTCATGCCATCTTTTATCAAGGCACCTTAAATGGCGACATATCCACCTCAGGGAGAGCTTTGCCAGTCATAGACTATGATCCAGTCAGACTGTATCTGTCTGAACTCCGGGTTTGTTCTTTGTACTACTTGAACTAAATCTTCCCCATGATACCCCAGGATTAACATGATTAGTATTAGCATTTCTTCACAAATTAGACCATTGATGACAGTTGTCTTGTGATTTTTAGGATGCCTTTGGAGATCTGGCTCTGTTTTTCTGTGACCCATTTGGTGGAACAGTGATTGCAGTGCTGTGGAAGCCAAAGGCCTTTGAGCCTCAACCCTTCAAGGTTCTTCAAAAAAAATTATTGCTTTTAAGGTGTCAGAATTAAATTCCAATTAGGATTCAAGGATTCCTTACTCATGAATTTTATTCTGTTTTCAGACGTCTTTAATGAATGCTCGCAGTGTGGAAGTGAATGAAGATGTGGCCTCCACTCTACCAAATGTAGAGGCGATCTTGCAGGACTTCCGCATCATCGGGGAGGGTCTTGTGAAAAAAGTGGAACTAAGGACATAAAATTTAGTTGTCTAGGATCTGGCAATAGTTTCTGTGGAAAGTTATCTGGATATTCTGTATGCCGTTTATTTGTAAAAAAAAATTTGACCTCATATTGTTTCAATAAATGTCTCAACATCTGCCTTCAAAAATGTTGTTCTACTGTATTATATTTAATAACACGAATACTTCTTTATGATCAATTATCAAGTTTTACCATTACCAACTTTCTATGTTATTTAAAGCATACTAATGCACATGGACCGTAATGACTGACTCATGGACACATTTCCGGGTTTGTAAGTTAAAGGGATAGTTCCCCTAAAAATGAAAATTCTCTCATCATTTACTCATCCTCATGCCATGCCAAATGTGTATGACTTTCTTCTGCTGAACACCAATATTTTTAGAATTATATTTCAGCTCTGTAGTTTCAAAGCAAGTTAATGGAGTCCAAAATATTGACACTCTAAAAGCACATACACGCAGCATAAAAGTTAGCTAGAAGACTCCAGTAGTTTAATCCATATCTTCTGAAGCAATTGAATAGATTTGGGGTGAGAACAAACCAAAATCGAACTCCTTTTGCATTGTACGTCTTCCCATAGCAGTCTCTAGACGCGATTGTGATTTCAAGCTTGATTACACTCTCTAGAGTTTGATGCATGCATTTAGATGGCACTAGGAAGTGCAATCAAGCTTGAAATCATGTTTGCCAAAGAGACTGCCGATGTTGAGACTTAAAGTGATAAAGGAGGAATATTTTGGTCTTCTCACCTAAATCCGATTCGATCACTTCAGAAGACATGCATCTAACCACTGGAGTCTTATGCTTAAGAAGGAAGTATTGAATTCTGAAACTCACATTGTTTTTTATATTACAATGCCCTCTTATCTTAGCTTTTCAGAACAACTTCATTTGCTTATAAAGTATTTTATTCATAAATTTAAAGTTCTAAAAAATTCCAAAGAGGTTTGGGGTTTAAAAACGTTGTCCTCTTCTAAAGCTAACAAAACTTGTAGGTATGCTCAAATTTTGATGATTTTTTTTTGGTTTTCCAGCAATAACGTATACATAATAATAATTACTTTCTGACAAAGATTAATTTAAATGACTTAAGTAATATGGCATATGATATTTTGTCTTGTTTTCAGAGAAATCTAACTAAATTTTGTGAGTTTTATGCTTAAAACAAGACAACAATATTTGCCAAAAGGGTAAGTTGAAGGGTCTGAACTTAATTTGAATGGGAAGTTTATTTTTCTTCCCCATTGGCAGATTTTTCACAAAATGTCAGATTTCTCTGAAAACAAGACGTCATATCTTATAACATTTTGCTTGTAAAGTAAATTCACCTTGTTTTAAGACTGTCTGGACATTGTTGCTGGAAAATATGACAAAAATACTAAATAAGGAACATTATTTTTGCACTGGACTTTATCTTCCTGTCTGACTATAAGGCCTGTATAGCCTTCAAACTTTAAGCTTTTTAACTATTAAAAAAAAAAAAAAAAAAGGCTTAATCAAACCAACATAAAAATGTGTCTTGCGTTATTTCTAGTTCAAAACATTTTACTTGTAAATTCACCTTGTTTTAAGACTGTCTGGACATTGTTGCTGGAAAATATGACAAAAATACTAAATAAGGAACATTATTGTTGTATTATGTTTTTTTTTTTTTTTTTTTTTTTTTTGCACTGGTCTGTCTCTTCTTGTCTGACTATAAGGCCTGTATAGCCTTCAAACTTTAAGCTTTTTACCTATTAAAAAAAAAGGCTTAATCAAACCAACATAAAAATGTGTCTTGCGTCATTTCTAGTTCAAACTGTATTGCCTGAATGAAAATGTTGCTCCAGTCCACAACCAGGATAGATTTAAGTTTTTAGATTTTAAGGCTCAAAAATTTGACATTCAAATGTTTTTTTTTGTAAAACATGTTAAAGAAATATTCTGGGTTCAAAGCTCAATCGGCAGCATTTGAGGCATAATATTGATCAACTTATTTCGACCTGTCCCAGAAATTGGGGTTACAATGAGGCACCTACAATGGAAGTGAATGGGGCCCATCGGCAACGTTAAAACCCTCACTGTTTCAAAAGTATAACTACAAGCTGCGTCTGTGATTTTAATCTACTTACATTTCTGTGTAAAGTTATGGCCAATTTTACAACATCGTTGCCATGAGGATAATGTCAACAAACCTTTAAACGACTGTAAAAATGACGATTTAAACTACTTTACAGCTCAAATAATACGAGTTTAAACAGAAAGATGAATGTAAGTGCTTTCGTGATATTTTAAAGCTTCACATTTCTGCTTTTAAACCCTCCAAAAATGTACAAGCTGGTAACGAGATTCTTTTTCTTTTTCTTCTTCTTCTTTTAAGAAAAGGAGTGCGAGTCGAAATATTATTTTGTGGTAATCAATATTATATTACAAATGTTGTCGATTGCGCTTAACTTGTATTAAACCCAGAATATTCCTTTGTGCAGTTATTCGTAGAGTTATATGTTTTTTGGGGAGATATAAATATGTCCAGTAGACGGCGGTATGTATCTGATTGTTTGCGGAAAAGGAAAGTATGCAAGACATTTTAAACGTTCAGCGATAACGTGCGCGACTCAAACAACTTCTATAATTATATAGTTTTATAATGCGTCAATCGATGTGTCAGTCTGTAATGTGATTTAATTGCGGAAAAACGCGAATGCCGTTGCGCAAGGAAACATTATGCTATGTATCCGACTTATTTAAAGACCTTTCCTGTCTTCAGATGTATTTAAGACTCTAATAATGGTGTCTGGATGCTCTTGAGTGCAGAAACATGCTCGTGTTTAGTGTGTTAGTAGCGTTGTTGCTTCATGTAAACGCTCACTGCATGTATTTGAACTGGACATCACATGACAGACCAAACATAGTCATGGTCATGTCTGATGCCTTCGTAAGTGATTCATTTTTGCACTTTGAAATGAATTGTACATTAAATTACTTCTTAACATTGATAATTGGCTAATTCTCCAGTAATTTCGGCTGTTTGCATCATGTGATCAGACAAATACTGCCTGTTTTTCGAAACCTATTGAGCTGCCTGAGACTGGATTGTATTTTGTTTTGAAGTACATTGTTATCTAGGTAGGCAGCTCGCCTATTGTTTGAGACAAGCCCACTCTTGGATTGACTTTTGTTTTCTTATTGTGTAAGGATGGCAGGTTAACTTTTCATCCAGGGAATAAAGTTGTACAGCTGCCTTATATCAACTACATGAGAGAAATGGGTGCTGTCTTTCTCAACTCTTACACTAATTCACCAATCTGCTGTCCTTCCAGGGCAGGTAAAATGTTCTTCAGTTTTTGTGTATAGTGTGTTAATGTCAGGGACATTACTAAGCATAATGCCTCAAATTAGATTTTTGTTTTTATTTACAGCTATGTGGAGTGGACAGT